>JASVEC010000055.1:0-165746 GCA_030770535.1 Batkoa obscura | reverse complement strand
GTTAAAAAAAACATCCCCAAATTTAAACTGATAAATTAATCTTATTTTTTTGTTGAGAAAACTAAGTGTTTTGTTTCAATACTTCTGCATCATACACTATTAACTTTAAAATGTATCATTTACAAAGCCTTTTTTATCTTTTTTTGAAAAGTTTGGGATAATGGGTTTATTATTTTTCCTTCTAATATAATAATATATTCCAAATATGATAAGTAACAAACCTAATACACCACCAACTACTCCTCCAATTATATTGTTCCTAGTTTCATAATTAGGTTGATAAATTAGTTCATCAATTAAAACCCACTTTTTAAAAAGAAAATCGGAGTAACTTTATCACTATCTTTATAAGTTGCAAAAGGAAGTAATAGATGATCATTGTGAAATACAGCACATCTAACATTACTTCAATTTCAGTTATGTAAGGTTGAGACCAGGTTAATTTTTCCAAATCAAAGGTATGTAAATTCAAATGGTTTTTCAGATACAAGATAAATCAAATTTTTATTTCTTGTGTGAGTCCTATTTACTTTTCCTAGCTTTCGTGGTGATGTTCCAATTATAAGTTTTGTACTTGCATCATTATCTGAAAGTTTGATTGATGTTACAAAACTTTTATCAGAGTTTTGGTTATTATCCCCATTAATCAAGTAGAGTATACCGTTATAAGCTTCCATTATTGGGACTCCGGTATAGTTTAACTTATCTTTGATGAGCCTCCATGAATTCTCTTTTTCATTATATACTAGTATTCTATCTGTGAAGTTATTCTTTCCTTTTGATTCCATTTTAGTAACGTACACAAAGTATTCATCTAAATTGATATCGCTTTAACTAACAACGAATCTAGATGGATCGGCAAACACATCATTGTTGGCTTCTGATATATTTGCTGCTTCATTAAATGAGCTTATACTACTTTCTTTAGCATTCCAACTTTTATTATTAATATTATAATAGTATACGGAGGGTCCATTCGATACAAAAAATATATTAATAATCCTACTTTTATCACTTCCAGCGCCACTACAAATTAAAAATTGAGAGACAGGTTTCTCCCACTGAATGAGCGATTCCCATTGACGGTTGGAGCTCTTTGGATCGACTGCAGCATTTAAATCCAAACTATAGACTGTATTATTGATATTCCAATAATGGTTACGCTCTGTATATTCATCACCAAATGTATATAGTTTATTATTTATTTTAGCGCACTTTCCATTAGTAAATAGAGATGAGGTTATGTCGCTTGAGATTACAGCTGTTGCTAAGAAAGCAATTATTAAAAAAGAATACATTTTTTACTTTAACTTTTTATCCTTTTCTTTCAATAAATACTTTTCCGAATCCTAGAAACATTATGTAAAGTATATTTTCATACATGTTCAAATCCTGCTTTGGCAACGCCAATTCTACTTTAATAAATAGTTATCTTATATTGCTTATACTCAGGTTATGATTGGAAAAAGTTATAATTAAAGCAAATTATTCCTAAATCCATACTTCGCTTAAGGTTTAAATCAGTGACACAAATCATGGTTATTTTGCACACTTTATATTAATATATATTTCAAAGATCTACTTATATATAGCTCAATATCTCAAACATGTTTATAAAGCAAAAATATTAGACTAAATTAAAGCAAAGAAAAATAAACTGTTAAATTTAATATTCAAACTTTTGTAAAAATCTAGTGAATTCGCTATTACCAACTCATAGAAATTATGAAAAAAAGGCAATTCAAATAACTGATCCAGCTTCAAAGATGCTTTAACTATGGAATGAGCATTATGTAATTTCAGATAGTAATTTTGTGAATAATTTGTGCTTGAGATACTCTTATTCTTAGTACGCTAATTTATTTCCATTTCGGGTAGCCAGAGCATCCATAATTATGATAATATTCTAACCTTAATCTTTATTTATAATAGCTTATATTTATATAGTATTACAATTATTTAATATGAGAACTTTATTAAATTGAAGCTTAAAATCATGATATCATAAAAGTTTCATTGATTTAGAGTTTAGCTCACCAAAGAAGGATAACCTTCCTATTAACCTTATCATCCTCACTGTTATGTAAGAAACTATTTGAAGAACTGAATTAAATGGATCTTACTTTGCCTTTCAGCTAATTTCAAAGGTAGATAATTATCAGACAAGATCCCCTACTTTACTGGATACTTTTAGATAATAATCCTATCCCTGAAGAAAGTTCTCTTAGATATTTAAAGTTTTGTTTTGGCCGATAAAATACTTGATGTTTCGGCATTTTAATGGAAAAAATGCACAAAGATAACATGCTAAAATTTGTTAGATAGTGTAAAAACAAAGGGGAATAACCCAGAAACCTGTTCGTACAGCTTATGATCAAAAAGAAGAATAAAATAAAATGTATACAAATACCTTTAAATTTTAATGTGTTTTGTTTTTTAATTGTAGCTGTTTATATATATTATCTTCGGTAAAAGTTTATCGGTATAGTTAGGGATATTAGAATTTAATATGTTCTGTATTTTTTCAAGGTTCTAAGTTTTTGAAAATATTTTAATTTCCCTAAAGTTACCTTTCATCAAATATGTTTGTTTAGGTTTTATACTTGAAAATATTTATATTTTCTTAGTTCATGGCAAAAGGCCTTTATAGGTTGTTGGTATTTTGGACGATTTTGTGCCTGTGAGGTTATAAATTGCTATAATAAAGCGTTTCTTACTAGAAAACACATGGGGTATCCGAATTCGTTTTATTTTTTTGTCTAATTTAAATATTTAAATTTTAAAAACTTTGCTTAAAATCCTACAAAAATAAATTCTTTATTAAAGTGTGAAATCTGGTACTCAGTGGTTGGAGTCAAAAGCAGCTCCTGCTTGATTGATCTAACCGTAAGTCGAAAGGTTTTATTAGCCTATATAACTAAGATAGACTTGAACTGTAAAGAATAGTACGTAATATGCTACGGGCTATATAAGACAAATAGAATAGGCAATACTACTGTAAAATCTACGTAAAATATTACCAGAAAGATTTACTGGCTTTATTAAAGGCAAAATATTAGGGAATAATTCAGTTAGAAAGCCTCAAGTTATTATGTTTTAAAATCTCTTTTATACCCCAACAAGTATGGATATCAAAATAGGGAGATGATGTTCTTCGGAATTACATGATAGAAATCATCATATCAAATCAAAATAAGAGCATGGGATTAATTGTCTGTGAGCTCGAGAACACAACAACTTAAGTGATTGTTATGTCATAATCAGTCATAGAGCTCACAAAGCGATATTTCACAAAACCAAAAGTACTTGGCTACTTTTAAACCATTTTATTACAATTTATATTATAAACTAGTGAAATTTTTATTGAATTTAATAGAGACTCCGCGATTGGAAAGGCTTTTACTAATATAACCCATATATTAATATTAATCGAAGTTTTTAATATATAAACAAGTAAATAAATATTTCTAAAACTTTATTGAGAAATATTTATTACCAATTGCTTTATAGTCAAGATCACAAGTTTGATATTGAACAAATAAATAATTTCAATGTTATGACTATATCATTAATATATTAATGAGTTAACAAACGGTTGTATGGGAGGTAGTGGTTAACCCCAAAGCTATAACTAACTATCCTATATAATATAAGCAATTATATTGCTTATATTTATTATTATAGCCACTTACTCTTTAGCTATTTGTTAACTTATTTATTAATAATTTAAGTAATATTAATATTTAACGATTGATTCCTATTATTCAATAAACTAATTACTTGCTTAACAAATATTTAAACTTTTAAACTTTTTGCTATTTTTGTAAAACAAGATAAGGTTGATTTTTTAATTTTTATACTTTCTATAAACTTTGTAACTTTAACTGAAACTATATCACTTTTTTTTAATCTATCAGATGGTGGATAATAATATAATTTATTATTATGTTTAATAAATATAAATACTTTTTAATATCTTATATTTTCATTACTCTGTTTTTTTTTCCATACTTTTCAAAAAATTACATTTTATTTCTCCATTGTTAACAATTGAATTAGTAATTCTATTATGTTTGTAAATAAAAATTAAGAAAATTGAAATTAATTGATTAATACCTTTTGTTTTACCTAATGCTTCAAAACTATTTTTCTCTTATAAAAGATTTTTAAAATGTTTATCAACTATATGAGGATGTTTTATTTGGTTTCATCACTTTTTCCATTTTTTGAGCCCTGTTTGAGCGAAAAATTTATTAGCAAAATTCTTAAATAAAAAAATAATCTCAATATTTTTTTCTATAATGCTTAACAAAAAAATCAAAATCAAAATCTAAACTATTATTTATTTTATAAATTTCTTTAACTACATAATATAAAGGCTTTTGAAATTTAAAATGATTTCCTGTATTTGCTTATATATTAATCTTTATAAGTTTTCTAAATAAAAGCTTCTTAAATATTGAATTAATTAAACAGTTTCCTGCATATACCAAATTATGAGTTGATATTTCAAATAAATAATGAGAATGAATTTTGTTTATCATCATATTATTTTTTAAATATAAAACATCAAATCCTAATACTGATATAACTTGTTTGTCACAGTAGTTTAAATTTATTAGATCTAGCTTTGTTTCTATTTTTATGTTTTGTTTAAAGTTTGAAATTATTCTATAACTTTTATTATTTGATTTTTTGAATAGGTTTACTAACTATATTTTTTCAAATATTAATATAAAATTCATATAATTTATACAACTTTTTTATTTGAAAACTCTTTTATCTTTGTTTTATTTTTTATTGTTATATCTATCTTATTTTTAAATAGTTTTTTCTAACTGTATACTAGATGGATATATCACACAAATCTGCTTTTTTTCCTGGGTTTTTAAAATTGTCTATTATATATTCAGAAGACGTTGACTTAGCTACTGCTTTACCTTTTGAATTATTAAAATATTTGTTATACACTATTTTTTCTACTGTTATTCGATATATATTATCTAATAAATATTTATTGTCATTTTGTTTTTATTAAATTTTAGTAAAATAGATGAATTATCAAGTAAATATTACAATATCACTGCATAATTTTTGTTTTTGTAACTATATTTTATAAAAATATAGCATATTTTTTTATAAATTCTAATATAATACCAAATAAGTAAGTTGTTTTATACATTGTTCATAGAGTTGAAGGTTTTAAATCAATTGTGCCAAACTTCTGTATGACTTTCAATCTTTCAATTACATTAAAGAGCACCTCTTTTTTTCTTTTATTAAAGGTTTATCCCCTCTAACATTAGAATCAGCCCTTTTTTAGCTACCACTTCTATAGTATGGCTCATCTATCAATAATTTAAAAGCTAAGCTATAATTTATCTAAGACAATTATGTTAATAAAAAGATATCTGCAAGGATGACAGACTCTCTTTAACAGAGCATTTTACCTCGTTTCTTTAAGTGTAAATATTTTTTAAGGATTTAGAGCTCCTAGTGTCACTTTTTAACTCCAGGATTGAAACTCTCAGCTTCAAATCGGTACTTTCGCTGATGTAAATTGTTCTCTTGATTGTTTGCTGCTTTCTCGCTCTTAATTCCTTGCTTATTAATTTTCTTTCCTCTTATTAAATGAATAAAACACTACTCTAGGGGATAAGGAATAATAATTTTTAGGTGGAAATTAAGTAAAATTGACTGTAACAGCAAAATTTTTTATTTATAAGAGTAAAAGTTAATCTCATGTAAAAGATCTACTGCAGCATTTTTATACCTTTAACAATTTATTTGATATTTCCGCCATAATAAAACCGCCTTTGATGAAAATTAAATATTTTACACTGCAAATACACAATGATAACTCATATAGATAAAAATTACACAATTCTTTTTAATTACTTTATTCAGAAGAAATGGTTGATATCCTTTTGAATTATGTAAACAGTGCAGATTCAAAATCTCCAAATATAACAATTAACCTTAGTATCTAAATAACAAAACATGCTCAAGCTAGTATAAAGCTCTTTGACTTTATTTCATTTGTATTTTGTTAACCACATTCATTATGAACTATACATTGGCAACAATGATAAGCAGTCATAGGATTCCTACTAGATAGATTAATCTGATTAAATAAATTACTATCGTCTAAAAGCATATGCGGCGATTTATTTCCTTTGTAAAAAAGTGAAATTATAAACGTAAGTAATGTCATAGTGATTATTATAAAGAAATCAATCAGGCCATACCACATAACATTGAACGTAGCAAGAGAAAGAAAGATATAAATCAAACTTCTTCCACGAGGAAACATATAAAATTTCAAGTGCTCAAGATGATGCAATTGTAAAATAGGTATTTCATATGCTAATACAAAATGTGATAGAATCTACCGTAAAATAGATAATATTACTCCATGTCCATAATCCTAAAAATAGTACTTCATTTTAAATACACTTACAAGTATCTCTAAACCAACAATAATATTGACGAAGGATGAAAAAATCTTAGTCTCTTAGACATTGTAATCTAAATATAGAGTACAAAATATAAGATAAAAGGCTTCATAGCTGTATATAGTATTTCATTCAAATACATAATTAACCTCAATTCAAATCAAAGTAATTTTTTATAAACATCTCACATGTCGCAATACAGTATTATTAATATTATACCCTTTTATCTTTATTCATTTCACTCGTATGAGTAGATGATAGTATCTCTTCTAGTTATAACTAATGTTCTTATAATTAATTACACTTTACTTAAATCTATTCGTTACTTCTGTAAATAAAATATTCTGCTAATTTTAATTAAATGAAAAAGCTTAAACGTCTTTATTTAATTGTAGACTCGCATGCAAATGATACTAATATTTATCTTTTTTAATTAACGTATTAGCATAGTATATGAAATTGACATAAATATTATTTCTATTTCAATCTTTCTGTTGAATCCTTAAATGGCTTTAAAAACTATTTCTGCTCCTTCTGGTATTGGTTTCTTTTTCTACCATTGGTGGCTTTTTAACGTGATTTCAAACATCAGCATTAGTAGTATTTGATTAGAATAATATTACTTTATAAATAATTTTAAATGTTAAGTTTAGAATTCCAAGAGCCAAAAATATATATATCCTTGTATAGTTCAATGGTGTTAGTTAAACTATTAACATGATGTTCCTCATAGATCTTGTTAAACTAAATACTCTTAATCATAATTTGAACATATAGTAGAAATTGTCCAAGTTGAATCAAATAATTAGGTATTTTTTGAAAGCAAAAGGTATAGTAGAATGTCACATAGTCTCTAGATATTTTTTATTTACTAAATAAGAGTATTTGGGAATATATTTTCTTGTTTAAGAATTTTACTAACAACCTTTAGGCTCAAATAGCGCTTAAAAAACGGAAAATTAATGAAACCCAAAAAAACATCCCTATTTGTTATCAGATTAGTGCTTACTTATGTCAAAAACTTGTGTATCTCCTTTAAGATCCTCTATATAAAGCTTTATCATAGTAAGTGACAAATACATGTATATTTATATTACTTTTATATCTTCAAAATGTATACTTTTGACATAAACTATTCGTTAGAGCATATTACATAATAAAGCCTATTGTAAAATTCAAAATTTATGATATGGGTTCAATTAATAAAGATTCTTAGCTATTTCGATATTAATTTAAAACAGCTAATATGGTATTTATTTCTAAATAAAATAGCCTTGAAAACGAGGTAGATGGCCATAAAGGTAGTCTCAAAAAAGGATGTCTATCTATGAGGATGCTTTTTTTGGCTTCATTACTTTTTCCATCTTTTAACTGCTACTTGAGTAGAAAAATTGTTGATAAAATTCTTAAATACAAAATACATCCCCTATGCTTTTATTAACAGGGATACTCTATATGAATTTTTTTTACAAAATAGGTGAAGATGCTTCCTTCTGCGATTTTCAACACAATCATCACGAATATTTTTATACATGCCATCATCTATGAATTAATTACAGTGAGAAAAGAACAGGAATTTAGACTTTTTTTGTTTTGATAGAGTTAATCTAGGAAAAAGGACTTAACAACAGTCAAGAAGGCAAAAATACATACTGGTTCTTTGAAAAAGGGCACCAGGCATAATAGATGTATCAGATGTATTAAACAAAGACTAACTAATTAAAACCCTATCAAAAAAAGACATACATCATATAAAGTCCAAAACTGGAAGTAATTCAAAATAAATTATTACTGTGTAAATTAGATAGCTAATTTTGCAGAAACTTTAAAACATGTTATTTCAACGATTGGAAGCATAAACTTTGCAAAGAGCTCAAATAGTATATTCTAATGTAGTAAGATCAAACTACTTTTAAAAAACGATCAAGGGAATAGACTAAAGAGATAAAAAAGCGGCATAAAGCGGAATAATAACTTATTAAATCTTAACGAATTAAAGGATAAGTTAGATGAAAGAAAGGAATTCATATTTATACAAGGGTTGTCTCAAAAGGATTTGTAAGAGCACAAGGCGGAAACGCTCCTTTTCCCAAAAATATTAAAGGTAGGAGAGGGGATCACCCAGAAATGAGAATTCATTTGGTTTTTATGTTCTCTATTTTATTTATTTAAAACAAAAAAAACAACAACTATATATATGACTGTTAAAATTATAGCTAATCTTCCCAATTAGCTAATCGGTTAAAAGCTAAAAAAAATTTATGCACGTTTATATAACTTTGGTACTTACTTCAATTGGATTTGACAAAGCATCATGACCAATGAAAGTAGTTTGATAGTAAGGAGGGGCAGATCCGAGTTAATTATCAGTAAGATAATCATCCTCAATTGGCATATATAGCGATTCATTTTCTTAATAAGAGTATGAGGTTGTAAATATATTTACTGTAGCAATATCTGCTGTAGTGATATCAACAAAGTCATATCTAATTTCGTGGTTCAAAGAAATCGAAAGCAACCTATACTTTGAAATTCTTTGAGAAAAAGCATTCAGAACCCAAAATACTTTAAATGGTGTTAGTAATCTTACTTGGGCTATAAATACAAAATGGTTTTAAGATAAATAGAGTATATCCTAGAGTACCATACAACTGCATCGATAAAGTTAGATATATTCAAGTATACTTATAACTAATGACCCATCAATAATAACTCTAGGAAGTGCTGAGAAAATTATTCATCTTCTATTCTTTAGATATTACTTCAACATAAAAATTGTTTGTTTCACGTTATATACACTATTTTAAAGGCTAAGCATTAATCTTCATATCAATGTAGTTAAATTCAACAACCGTTTCATATAAATATATCCTTAATTTTATGATTGGGCATCATATACTTTACTTGGATCAGCTGTAGTTTTAATCAGTGTATATTTTAAAATATTTAAATATTTAATACAGCTCTTAAAATTTTATAGATTGCTTTTAACCTAGCTTTACTTTTACTCAGTTCGACCCATCGAAATTTTAATAGCTCCTAATCAACTATAATAACTAATATTGTTAAATGATTATATCAGCATTTTATAAAGACAATCAAAAACTTATTTACAGGTCAAAAATTAGGTTGATAGCCATCCAAGTCGGATTTTGCTTGTGGTCTATTATTACGAATTGTTATAAGATTACTTGGAAATTATTCGAAAAGTAACTTTTTGTTAAAATTTAGAATCCTAAGAGCTGATAGTTATAAATAGACGGGGATGTATTTTTGTATTTAAGAATTTTACTAATAGTTTTTCCACTCAAATAGCGCTTAAAAGATGGAAAAGTAATGAAGCCAAAAAAACATCCTCAGATGCTAATCTAAATAGTTACATAGCAGTAGTTTTGTTACTTTAATATAAATATTATCAATAAGCTATTGGGTCAAAAAAATTGTCATGAAGATATTAATTAGTATATAATTTTATCTTAGATTTAAACATGTTTCTTTAAAAAATTCTGCAATTTTTCCTATCACTACAATTGAAGACTGTACAATAACAGACGCTAGCGTAAACAGTAACTCATATCCTATGTTTTTAAATCATTGAAAGTTATTTAGCTTAATTTATACTTTTTAGTTTTTATTGAAAGCTGATTCTAATATATGGAAAAAATGTGGGGATATATTTTTGTTTAAGAATTTTACTAACAGATTTTCCACTCAAATAGCACTTAAAAATGGAAAAAATAATGAAGTCAAAAAAAAACACTCTCATGTAATCTTTATTTAAAAAATATACTTTACAGGTTTGACTATTTTATCTCCTTATGAAAAAATATGTATACTTGAATAATAAAATGAAAGGTTTTGTTTAAATAGTCTCATATAATTTTAGCAATTGATTAAATGATAATATAAGGAAAAGTGTCTACGTTAAACTTCTTTCAGGAGGAAACATATAAAATCTGAAATATTTAAGATAGAATTGGTTGATTGCTGGTATTTCAGACAAAAATACAAAACGAGCTGAAAATAGCGTAAAATGGGAGGTAGAATACCATGTCCAGGATAACTGTGTCCTTAGTAATAATAATATCATGTTTTATATACGTTCATAGCTAATGTTGTACTAATGATAACATTGGAGAGTGATGAAAAAATTGTTAATGCTTCAAACACTTTAAGTTTAATACTTAAAAGATGAAATTTCTTTTGTAGCTATTTATAATATTTTTAGTAACTATTTGATTAATAGCAGCTTAATGTTAAAATAAAGATTTCATCTTACTTCACATAGCACAGCCCTTTTTAGGGATATAGGTAATTTTTATTTTGTTGTATTCATATTAAATCATTGATTTCCTTTTTAAATGTATCCATTATAACTAACAACTATTTATTTGAAAAGAACTTTTATGAATGTAGAAAAAAAACTATTCATTTATTTATATACAATGACATTTAATAGTTTTAATGAAATTTAAATGCATTTGGCCCTCTCTATAAATGGTGATAGTGTTTTTCTCTTGTAAATACTGCATTTTGTATATATTCACTAATGACCCCAGTCCAATAATATCTTTTTGCGGTTTTTATGATGATCCCAAATGAAATAATATTTTGTATTTAAAGTTTTTTGAAGTTCGTTGCTTAAGTCTCAGATAATTTTAAATAGATTTATAATTTTCGATCCAGAATGCCAAGGACCACAAAAATAAACACGGTTAATTCAGCAATATAAGGGATGTTGACCAGAGTATTTATAATCTGAAAAACTTTAAAAACTTAGTATGAATAAAAAACTTTATAATATACCTTATAAAATAATTTCATTTGAAAATACTTACTACTATTGTACTTGCGAAAGCAAAATAAAGAGTGAAATATAAAATACTAAAAGGAGATATAAGGGCAGAAAAATAGAACATAAGTCGAATAAGTAACAGAAAGTAGTGTTAATTTATGATATCCTGGTTTCGAGATAGATAGGCTATATAAACGTTTTTAAATTAGCTTAGTACAAGTCAACAGATACACAAGAACAAGTAGTAAAAGGGTAACAAGAAGCCAAAGGTGCTATTAATAGTAACTTAAAACTATAAAGTTGGTAGAAATTTATTTAAACATCATTTTAAATAATTTATAGATCATTTATGGTTTTAAATATATATCACCTGATAATATCTGCCATCAAATTTTAACTTGTAGGGATTTGGAAGGTTTAAATGGATTTTGTGCTTAATAATTTTACTAATAATTTTTCCGCTCAAATAGTGCTTAAAGGATAGAAAAAGTAATGAAGCTATAAAAATACCCCCATATGTTAAATTGTGATATGTATTTATAATTATGCAAAAATTTGTATCACAACTTTTAAAAATAAAAATTGGTAGATAAAAGAACTACGATATACAAATAACAATCTTTATTTAAATTAAGTTGATACAACCTTGATACATGCTTCGGTTGGATTTGATGGATTCCCGTCATCAGTAGAGAAGGTTTGATACGAAGGAAGAGCAGACCCAGGACTATTATTAGGTGGTTCATTTTCATTTATAGGCATATATGGCGATTCCTCCCCTTTATGATATAATGATATTATAAAAGTAATCACTGTAATGATGCCCAGTACAATGATATTGACAATACCGCACCATATAAGACTAAATGATGAAATAGAAAGGAATGCATACATTAAACTTCTTCCAAGTGGGAACATATAGAATCTAAAATGTTTAAGATAGAATGGTTTTATAAGGGGTATTTCAGATACCAACACGAAGTGAGCCAAAAAATAACGTAAGAGTTTAGTACAATTTTTTAAATAAAGTATTAAAATAATTATTTATCCTTTATGATTATTTATACCTTTTTTTGGAACAATCTAATCAATGGCAACTTGATGTTAAATTGAAGGTTTGTACACTAATCTATATACGCAGCTTAATTAACATATGGGGATGTATTTTTGTGTTTAAGAATTTTACTAACGAATTTTCCGCTTAAATAGTGCTTAAAAAATGGAAAAAATAATGAAGTCAAAAAAAACACTCCCATATAGTTAATTTCAAGTTTATATTTTACATGTACATTAAACCATCAATTTCCTTTTTAAATATATTCACCCGTGATTATAAATAGTGCTTATGTACAAAATTTATGAGTTCATTGTATATGATGTAGCTATTTCATTTATATAAAAGGAGATTGAAAAAAATTAATGAAATTACCTACGTTTAGTCCCCCTTATAATTGATAACCATATCCGCCTTTTGTAAGCCTTGTTTATGATATTATTCATTGATGGTTTTGATCTACTAAATTTTTTAAGCTTCTAATATTTGGAGTTTATATAAGATGGCTATTTGTATTTAAAGCTTTCTTAAATGTTAATTAGAGTATTGTGATAATGTTGGTTTTATAATTAGCTGTTTGAATGCCAAGAGTCATAAAAAATAAATGAGGATTAATTTGGCAATGTGCGGTATTAGCTTTGATGTTGGTAATATCAAAGTTCTTAATAAATTCATATCTGTAAAACTATTACAAGCTATTGAAAAGTATTTCTTCCAAAGAACTTTAATTATTTAGTCTCAGGCATCCTATCTATGTAAAAAATGAAGTGGAGTAGGATGTGTTTAAAAGGGGCCAAAACTGCAGTAAAGGTAAAAGACGAGTGGAATAATAGAAATTAGCTAACTGCAACAATCTACAACGCCCTATTTTTGAACAAGATACCTGGTATCAAGAGGTTTTGAATTAGCTTTGTACAAGTTAACGTAGACAAAAAGGAATGAATAAAAAACAATAAAGGGATAAAAACGATATCTTTGAAAACTTGAAGGCACATAAATTAGGCTTAGATATATTATGAATGATTGTAAATAGTTTATAAAACATCATATAATTATAGATCTATACTATGTCATTATCATTTATTGTTAAAGTCAAAAGGATTAACTATTTTATACCTTTACGCTACCATGAGTGCTTTAGCTAGACTTTAAGTGTTTTACATATTCTAGAATGTAAAAATTTAATTTCTCATATATTTTGAAATTTAAAAAAAGCTTAGATCGTAATATTCAAGAGTGACCTTGTAAAGAAATTATAATACATAAATAGTAAAGTTTATTTAAATCAAGTTGACACGATTTTGACATCTATTTCGTTTGGAATCGCTAATGGATTGCCATCATTAGGTAAGGGCTGGTAACAGGGAAGAGCAGACCCAGGACTATTATTAGGTGGTTCATTTTCATTTATAGGCATATATGGCGATTCCTCCCCTTTATGATATAATGATATTATAAAAGTAATCACTGTAATGATGCCCAGTACAATGATATTGACAATACCGCACCATATAAGACTAAATGATGAAATAGAAAGGAATGCATACATTAAACTTCTTCCAAGTGGAAACATATAGAATCTAAAATGTTTAAGATAGAATGGTTTTACAAGGGGTATTTCAGATATCAACACGAAGTGAGCCAAAAAATAACGTAAGATGGATAGTACAATACCATGTCCATAGTCATAATAGTATTGGCGGGTTTCAGCTATACTAATAGCTAATACTACACCGACAAAGATGTTAGCACACGTTGAAAAAGTTCTTAATCCTTTTGACATTTTAAGTTTGATACAAAAAATTGGTTTTTTATTTAATATATATACTATTTTATAATATTATTTAGCCAATAATAATTAAACATTAAATCTTTGCCAAGGATTTGAATTTAAAAAGTCAGTAATTCCGAGTAGGGGTTAAAAAAAGTGAGTAATTAACCTTTATGTGATTCAATTTATTCGCTATTTTATTTGGATATTGTCACAAGCCTTTTGGTTCTATATCTTATGTTTTATTCCAATAGCCAGCATATCTCTGAACTTAACATTCATTTCAATAATGCCAAGAGATATCTGGATTTATAACTGATATTCTTTAAATCCTATATAGTGTTACTAAATATCTTTTTTATTTCAGTAATTCATTTACTTTTAGAAATTCTAAAATTGAAAAACATGAGAGTTCAATTTTTAAAACACATTCTTATGCTATTTTATACAACTATACAGTATTAGTTAACTCCTTGTTAGTTTCAAAAATCCTAAAAATCACTATAAACAAAATTTTAAATATAAAAAAGACTGGATAAGATTAAAATTTAATCTACATTTATGCAAATTTCATCAATTTGTTGTGTAGTAATCCTACTGTAGCTATATCTCTTGCTATATATCTACTACCAAAATTGAAATTATTTACATTTTATAACTTTAACTATCAAAATCTTGACTTGCTTTGGTAATTTATTTTTTTAGAGTACATGTATGGCTTTAACATATCTAATGGATTAAACATAGTTAAAAATCTATTTTACAAGTTGAAATATGGTGATGTATTTTTTTGTTTAAGAATTTACTAGCAAGTTTTTCCACCTAAATAATGCTTAAAAGATAAAAAAGTAAACCAAAAAAAACACCCCCATATGTCTTCATACAAGAGGAAATTAAGTTAATGTCAAAATACTAAAATTTATTAAGTTGAGCTTGTGCGATTTGATGTTTAATTTGATATGATTTTGATATCTACTTCTTTTGCGATTGCCAGAATGTTTTTTTCATCAAGTGAAGATTGATGATAAGGAAGAACAGGCTCTGGGCTGTTATTAGATATACCGTTCCCATTTATAGGCATATACGGTGATCCAGTTCCTTTATGACGTAATGCAATTATGAAGGTAATTACTGTAACGGTTCCTGTTATAATGATATTAATAACACCACATAGCATAAGGTTAACGATGAGATAGAAAGGAACGTATACATCAAACTTCTTCCAATAGGAAACATAAAAAAGTTAAAACGATGAAGATAAAATTCCTTTAACAGAGGGATCTCTGACAAAAATAAAAATAGAGCTAAAAAGGAACGCAAAATTGATAGTACGATATCATGACCATAATCATAATTAGGTACCCTGGTTTCGGCTATGCTTGTAGTTAATACAATATCAACGATGAGGTTAGCGATAGATGAGAAAATCCCAAAACTTTTAGACATTATGACTTATTTTATGAGACCGAAAACTTACCTCATGGTTGACTATATATATAATTTTATAAGAACCAATTAGCAAATATTACTTAATATTTGGCTTTTGCCAAGGTTTAATCTTTTATAAATCAAGTAATTAACTATTCACACTAATGTACTTTAATGTATTATCATTACTATAACTATTAATTCTGCCCTAATCAGTTGAATATTATATAGTTTGGTTTAGTATTGACATAGCTCAAAGTTGATAGTTGCTTCATTAATATAAGAAGTATATGGACTTATAGTTAATGTGCATAATTTAAACATATATAAACAAAATAATATTTAAAAATATTTAAATAGTGTCTGGTTTGATCTATAAACACACTCAAATTTTAAGAGTAGCATTTTAATATTACGACATGATGATATATTTGATATATTAAATCAAGTCCGCTGAAAACACCATCTAGTATATTAAAATGAATGTTTAAAGACTATATAATATGCTTATTTTAAAGTTGTGTTATATAGTAAGGGATATTAAAGCAATGCTTTTAAATATTAGGATCTAGTCAAAGTATACTGGATTATTTTTAGGTGTGATTATAAATGACTAGGCTTTAGAATAAAGAACAAATTTGGTAAATTTATTATCAAATTAAGTAAAAAAACTTATAATCTTTGAAATTATAAAAGTAAATTTGCTAGAATAGGTTTTAATTGGCACTTTTTAAAATAAAATTTATCTTTCTATTTTTTTAATATTTTTATTTATATTTTTATCCTATAATAAAATAGTTTATATGCATGTTAAATTTTTATGTATATAGTAAATATTTTTGAAGCATTTGAATGTATCAAAATATAAATACAAGTTTTGCCAGATCTCCTTGTTATTTAGTCTATCAATATTTTTAATTAGATATAATAAAACCTAAAATTTAGCTAATACTTTTTTTATTTTTTTATTTTTTTTATATAACAGTTTAAAGTTAATATAAACAGCTGCTATATTAGATTTTACGTCATATGTTTATATAGTATTATAACTGATACTACAACACTTTTAAACATAATATGGGCTTATTTCAAAACCAATAAAGTATGGTTACTCCCCTGGTCTATTAACTCCTCATCCCTATCATTCTTATAAGCTTGAGCCTTTTGTCTCTATTTTTTATTCTTTTACTTCTTAACATTATTAGTTGGATAAAATATTTGGGCTTTTAAGCTTTTAAGAATCTAAAAAATATCAAAAATGCTTCTTTCAGCTTCGTTTGAATTTTTATAAGGGCTATTTTTAGTTTTAGTAAAGTTGTCACTTTGAAATTCACTTTAAAATTCACTTTAAATTAATAATATATATCTTGGTAAATAAACCTTATATACAATAAGTGGGATTTACAATGTTTTAATTATTAAATAAATCAAGTGATGCCCATATAAAGTTTTTGAAATTACATAAAAGTTCAGTTTTAAATAATAATCTCACGCTTTGATTCAGCCCCCTTTTTAAACGTTATGTAAACAAAATTAAATTTCAATTAAATACCAAAATTTTTTATTTAATAAAGAATCAGATGAGAGGATCTAAATATTACAGACAAACATTAAAGGATAGATAGGATAGAGATACAAGTAGCAATTAAATAAAAACATTCTTTCGATACTAAAAATTAACAACTTTAACTTTTTTACTTTTCTTTTTTTACCTTAATAATTTACGTATCGATTCTATAAAATTAATTATTAGTTACTATAAAAATAAAATAGAGAGTAATATTACTTAATAAATATTTCAAAATAGAATAAAATGGCAACATGAGTTGCGTTAACAATAAGCGATAAGAGTAGGGCCGATTCCTATATGTTTGTACAAAAATCAACCCCATTACTATGAGATGCACAGCGGATTTCTTTAAAACATTCTAAAAATTTATATTAATAATTAATATACCACCATATATGAAAAAGAAATAATTACAATAGCTAACTCTTTCCAATTAAATTCTTTTTTAGGTACATGTGCTACATTCAATTCCTTTTGAATAACCTCCAACCTTTCATTTAAAGACGCAACTTGAGTTTGAAGTGTTTCAAGTGCATGTTCGGCCTCAGGTGGCAATCTACTTGGATATAATAAATTCCTATCCAAATTTTGGTTATCTGGAGGACTATAAAAATTATTTGCACGTACAGTGCAAGTAGACATAGTAGCTCCATCGTCAGATGAATAATCAAGTTCATCAGAACTAAGGGGATCAAGTGGAGTATCTTCAATTGAATTAACAGAAGGTGTTTTAATAACAGGTATACTATTTTCCATCCATCGATGATTTATGTTCAAACTTAAATGAGTTAATGGTGGACTGGTATCATTCATATCTTCTGGGCATGAAAAATAGTCTTCTTGAGAATTAGAACTTTGTGCTGATAATGGAAGTGAACGAGGTTCAGGAAGCTAAAATTTGAATTAAAATTTAGATTTATTTACTTAAATATAAGTATACTTTAATTTCGCTAATCCTTTTTCCTCTTTCTAAACTTTCAATTATATCATAAATAAAAGGTCTGTCCGAATACCTTTTTAACAACTAAAACATAGTTAATTGATACGTCGATTTCATTTTATATAACAATCTACCTGTAATACAGCTTTATAATATTCTTCTTGTGCTTGAGAAGGAGATAATGATTGCTTTTTAATTTCCGAGTCCCTATAATAAAATAATGAATTTCATGAATATATTGATTACTTAAAGTCATACCATGAAGAATTATTATTATTTGTATTATTTATATTATCTGTTTTTGACTGTAATGATTGATTATAGAATATTTGCAACTTTAACTTCTCTTCAATAGTAGGTTGAAATGGAAGGGGTAGTTGACGCATAACAGTTAAAGCCTGATCGAATCTTTTTTGAGAATGATAATCTTTTGTTAATGTGACCATCATTTAGAAGATGAGAATTAGCAAAGCAAAACTTTTAAAGTGAAACTAAGAGAAAAGGATAACAAAGAAATTTAAATTTTTATAAAATAAAGCTTGGTTTAAAAGATAAATTTAATACTCTTATTATTATAGTGATTGAATTGGTTTTGATTAGAAATTTGGTTGGGTGAAAATCGCTGCATTACAGCCAATTATTTTACCATTTTATAACAAACTTACTTTATTTTTTGATGAGAAATATTTTCTACTAATTTCCCTTTAACCAACTAAAATATTATTAAAGGCATCTCAATTTTATTATTGGAGTATCGGATGATCCTTTGATTTTATAACTTGTTGTTTCCAACACATGCCTAATTTTATTTTGTACTTAAACCTTTTCAGTTCTCTTTTTATGCCTTGTATAATAATCTGATTTTTTATCCCCTGAATCCAAAAATATCCCCAGCTATAAGTTATAACTCTGGGGCAAAATAGAAATGGCTTAATGATTTTAAAATGAACAAAGTTTCATCACAGCCAATCAAAGCTTCAAATTATATTAAATTGTTGGAATTAGCAGTCACTCAAAAGATTGTTTAGCTAACCATTTCGTTTTAAAACTGAAATTTATTTAAAACGTTTGAAATTTATTCAAAATTAGAGTTATAAATTTAATTATGAAATTAATTGACAAAATGGTATAAACATGGATTTTATTAGCCAATAATGAATCATCTATAATATCTTTATTTAAAAATTATAAGCTCATCATTCCATTCTATAACGACATTGATGCCGTTGACTCTTCATCTCTTTTATTTTATAATTGCCGAAAGAAATGATAACAATTAACTAAAGTTCAGTACTATTAAGTAAATAAAACTTTTATTATCTATATGTTATAAAATTTAACAAATTGCCTCAATAAACTACGATTCTTAATTCAACTACGCTTCTTAGTTGTTTACTTTCAATATAAATAATACAAATAAAAATATATAGTTGAGCCATTTTTTTTATTTTTAAACTTCTGTTTTTTTAAGGTAAAATAACAATTTCTCATACCCTCAATATTAATTTATTTACAATTTAAGCAACTACTTTACCACTAATTTTGATTGTTGTGCTTTAATATTTTTTTGCAAATTAAATATTGACTATCAATCTTTGAGTTGCTTTGCTACATGTGGTTTTAAGATTAAAATCAGTTAAACTGAGTTGATTTAAATATCAAAAAGTTTTTTTTATAACTTTATAATCAAAATAATAACACCAAGAATAATAGCAAAGGATTTAGCTTATATTTCTTTTATTGAGTTTAAACTTTGTACTCTAATTTTTAATATTTAAAATGGATTGCATTTATAGTGCGTTAAAAAAATGCTCAGAGCCTTCATTTTAGAAGCAAAGAAGTAAACCTACTTTTAAAGCATTAAATTTCTCATCCCTTAATCTTCATTATATCTCAGTCTATTCATTTTATTGATGAAGTTTTATTTATGCACTTAGATTTATTGCCCCTTATTGAAATTTATCTACATGAGTTCAAAAACTTAAACTATAAAAAAAACTCCAATTTAGTTTTGTTCAAATTCGAAAAATTCAATTGCTTCAATTTTAAATAGATAAGTGTGAATTTTTAATACATGGAGCCTTTTTTAAAATTCTTGAGCCCTTTTGGACAAGTGGATTAATACCTTTTGTATATTCAATAGCAATTAAACATTACTATAAGAGTGTCAATAAGTTTCAAAGCCTGATTAATCGTCTATGAAATCCATTAGTTCAATTTAGGTATAGGTAATAAAGTTCCTTGTTCATTATAAAATCAATCTAAGCATAGTATTTTTCATAATGTTATATTGGAATGTATTTTTGTATTCAAGAATTTTAATAACAATTTTTCCACTCAAATAGCGCTCAAAAGATGGAAAAAATGCTGAAGCTAAAAAAACATCCCCATATAATAAATCAAAATACCAGAAAATTAATGCTAAGCTTAAACAACTCATTTAAAATGTTGCATTTTATACTTGGTATTCCATGTCATGAGTTAATAAATAGGTTTTAAATAGATATCAGATATAAGAAGTAAAATGTAACTATATAACATTTTCAATTTTAAAATTTTATATAGCATTCAAACTTTTATTTCTTTTTAATTTATTTAGTTTGATTAAAGTGTTTAATTGTATAAAAAGTATAGTATTTTTTTCCAACAAAAGTATACCAAAATCTTTAATAATAAAATTTGCAGAACTAAGATATTAAAATTGATAAAAAAACCTAGATCATTATAATTTATATTATCCACTTCTATTAAGTCAACTTTAACAGATTTATTAAATATAATAAACACAAAGTTAAATCACAAGAAACTATGCCAAGGTTTAAAAAATAATACTAATTTTAGAAAATATTCATCTCATTGTGGATCCTTTTTTCTAGAGTATAAAAACTCAAGTTTATTATTCAAAGTCTTAAAAAATAAAAATGATATCTCTTTTATTATTTATAGTCATAATATTAATTAGTTTAATTTATCTTGGTAATAAACTATTAAATGAAGCTGCTTTTTCACCATGGTACTATCGATATTTTAATCTATGGAAACCAAAATACCCTATTCATGGTCAATGTGAAGAGGAGTATAAGGAAGTTAAAGAAGTATTTAGAAACAGTTTTGAACGTGGTATAGAAGTTGGTGCTTCCGTAGCAGTTTATAACAAAGGAAAACTAGTGGTAGAACTTTATGGCGGTTATCAAGATTATGAAAATAAGGAATTATTTAATGAAACTACATTAACGATAGTATTTTCAAGTTCTAAATTTATGGTAAGACTTTTTAACTTTAATATTGATTTTTATATAATGAATTTGAATTAATGTTATTGAATTAGGCCAGTGCTGTTATTGCTAAATTAGTAGATCAAGGGTTACTTGCTTATAATGAAAAAATATGTACATATTGGCCGGAATTTAGTAACGGTGGTAAAGAAGAAGTAACCTTAACCGATTTATTACGTCATGAAGGTGGATTACCATATTTATTAGATCCAGAGCCAGCATATGAAGATGTTTATGATAGTAAAAGAATGAAAAAAATTATTGAAAATACGACACATGTTTATAATGGAAAAAGAGTACGTTGTTATCATGGAATAACCCGAGGATTAATTTTAAATGAACTTGTTAAATTAGTCGATAAAAAAGGACGTAGCATTGGACAATTATTTAAAGAAGAGATTAATCCAAAGTATAATATAGAATTTTATTTAGGTTTAGAAAAAGAATATGAAAACCGTAAAGCTAAATGGTATAATTATCCTACATTAGATGCTTTGACTTTGTTTTTACCTAAGTGGTTAATTGGTAGAAAAGCAGTTAGATTAAATAGAGATACTTTAAAAAGAGATTCGAATTTAATGAAACTGATGAAATTAAAACTATCTAATGAAAAGGATCTTCCAAATGCTAAAGATATGCTTACAATTGAAATCCCAAGTGTTAATGGTCATACTAATGCAAAATCAGTAAGTTGATTTTTAATGCTACGTTAGTTTTTTACTGACTAAATCGAATTTTATTAGTTAGCTAAAATAGGTAGCTATTTTGCAAACAATGGCAGTGTCAATTGTAAAACTTATTTAAGTGAATACACAACTATAGAATCAATAGGTGAGGTAGTTGAAGCATATGATGAAGCTATCTTATTAAAGACTGAAATGACTAAAGGCGGCTTTGGAATATTTAAATATAAAGAACTTGAAGAATATTACAATGTATCCTTTTATGGTTGGGGTGGTATGGGCGGTAGTTTGATTTTATTTTCTCCAGAATATCAATTCTCATTTGCCTATGTTATGAATGCTCAACATTTAGTTTTGATGAGTGAAGGTAGAGCAGTGGATTTATTAGTTGCTGCTTTTAAAGCTCATGTAAAGACATTAACTAAGAATTAATTTATTTATTTGTTTTAATAATAAATTGTTTCAATGTTTTTAATACTTTAACTTATGTTATTATTGAAATAGACTTATAATAATAATTGACCAACTTAAAGTTAGTATAAACTTTCAGTAATATGTAATGATAATATAATTCAGGTTAGTATATTAATAATTAGCTTTATTTTCACATGCCAATTGCATCATTCTATTGATTTAAAAGGAAGAAACTTATACTAAATGGTAAACTATATCTAATCTAATTTTAATGTATTAAATATCAAGGGTAGCTCTAGTAATATTTAACATACAATTATTATATCAAAAAAATATTCAAAAAACAAAAACTATAAGAGACTATATAAAAAAGGATTAAACAGGCTTTTAGGGGGTTTTAATAGCTTATAATACTACTGTTTAACATTGAAACTTAGAATATCAAATTCGAAATATAAAAAGTACATATATGTTTTTTGGTTTCATCGCTTTTTCTGTTTTTTTAAGTACTATTTGAGCGGAAAATTCTTAGTAAAATTCTCAAACACAAAAATACATCCCTATATATTAATATATTAAGCATATCATGTTTTGGGTTAACCTTATTGAATATTCAGATTGATCTGTAAATAGTATAAATCAAACGAGTGACTATAATTTTGAATAAATGCTAACAAACTATGTAATATATTTAATCATTATTTAGATTTAATTCTATACTTTATTGTTTAATTAACATCATTAAAAAATACATTGACTAGTACCAAAAAACAAGACAAACCAAACATAGGGATTATAAGTAATAAATCAACACAATAATTATAAAACTGTTTATTTATAAAAAAATGACAATTAAAATAAAAAAGCCAAGACCAAGATCTTCTTTTGCTATCTTAGCATAATAAGTAGATTTTCAAAATACAGATTTTCTTTTGCTATCTGGCTATAAATAATGGAATTTTAGAGTATATTGTATGCTTTTCCTAGTAATAAAAAAATAAACCAAGTTTTTTTCTTGGGGAAGGCGAGCTTGTATAAAACATAATCATTGAAGGTTATCGGATTATCAATATATTGTATCAACTAATAAGTGATATGACCAAATGCTACAGCAAAAGTAGTAAAAAGCATATTAGAATGTATCAAATAGATCAAAAGTGTCAAAAAACCTAGTTTAAGCGCCAAAGGAAGCTAGTCAAACTCCAGAAGTTATTAAAAAGTGTCAGTGACCAAAAGAAGCATCAAATAATTACAGTTATATTGTATACTTAAATAATGAGAGCTAAATGACAGAAGTTATTAAATACAAGCGATCAAAAAAAGCATCAAAAAATTTGTAATACTACCAAAGCGACCTAAATAGCAAAAGATTAAAATCCAAGAAGTTATTAAAGAATACTAGAGTAACCAGTAAAGCATTAAACAGCTTATAGTATTACTCAAGCGCCTCAGGCAGTAGAAGAAGAACAAATACTGAGTTACCAAGCAATAGAAAGTCAAAAGTCCGTCATAGGGGAGAATTGAAAAACAAAAGTTTTTAATTCCAATAGGCTGAAAAAAATCCTCCTTTATATACTTTTTTTATTGTGCTTATAAAAAGTAAAACAGATTTTAGTAAGTTGTGTTATCTATGAATCCAACACTTAATTATTATTATTTTATAATTATATGTAGTTAAAAACATTTTATGTGTGAAAATTGCTATTTATATTATAAATCAAATAGGTATATGTGTAATGTTTTAATTCATGTGGTCGTCCTTATATTTTACTCTTGTTTTTTGTATTATGCTTCCTTATATTTAGGTTAAAAATAAATATCGTTATCTTTTATCATTCTTTATTAACCAATAATGTATTCTATTCTATATAATATCATGTTTTAAATATAAAATAATAAAGGGATGCATTAATATAAATATTGAACTAGTATCATGATAAAATACACGAACTAAGTAGAGCGTTGTTTTCTGCTTATTCAATAAATTTTGAACAATTATCATGAGTTATAAGAAAGCTACCACTTTTGAAACAACGCTAATCTTAAGTTTTAAGAATTATAATATAATAATGTTTTTTTTAGTTTCACTACTTTTTCCATTTTTTGAGCGTTATTTGAGCGGAAATTTTATCAGCAAAATTCTTAAAAAAATATCCCCTATTTTGAAACTTTAGATTGATTCAAACAAAATTATAGAATATGAATGGGGATCTATTTTTTTGTTTAAAAATTTCGCTATCAATCTTTCCGTTCAAATAATGCTTAAGAAATGGAAAAAGTGATGAAATAAAAACATCCTCGAATATTAAAATCATTGACTCTTAATATACCATCTTTTGAATAAATAACGTATGGGAATGTATTTTTGTGTTTAAGAATTTTGCTAACAAATTTTCCGCTCAAATAGTGCTTAAAAAATGGAAAAAGTAATGAAGTCAAAAAAACACCCCCATAACTAAGAAATTTGCGTACTTTTAGAATTATCATTTAATTTACTTTATTACAATATTGTATTCATCAATAGAAAGGTTAGAAAGCTTTATAAATATCACACAGTAATATTTTTTATTGAGATTATTACATCATTTTAAGGGATGATTATTGCTTTTAAGAAGATTTTTTGAAAATATCAATATATAAAATATGTTATAATATAAAAAACGGTCTTATTAAATATATATCAGTTTTATTTAAATCATATAATTCTAAAAAACGATATTATATTATCTGATATCAAATAAGGTTAATCAACTTTTACTATTATTTTTTATGTGATGCTGTGTTATCAATAGCTTTGTGAACCTTGTTTTACAATTTGTAACCTAACTTCGTATTATAATAAAACAATCATAATGATAAAGTTAACTATTTGGATAAAGTTAAGGTTAGATATAAAAACAATTGTATACTGTATTAAGAACGCTAAACTTTAATGAAGCTTTGATAAATTAAGTTATTACTAAAGTTTTAGCTAAGGTGTAATTTATATAGCTACTCAAAGCTCTCTACACCATTTAACAAAAACTAAAGTAGTTATTATTTCTAGTTATAATTTGATTGTTTTTATTAGTTATTTTAATGATAATAGTGTGATAAAGTTACTAAGCTAAAAGCAAATAGGAGGTTTGAACTAATATATTATTTATTAATAGATTAAAGAGACTATAAACATCAGCAAGTATATGCTTGTAATTTTTTATATTTTAAGTGCACTTTTTCAAACAAAAGTAATATGTTTATTTCAGAATTAATAGAATATAATATGTAATTTTAGTGGAAGATGAGCGAAGGTGAGTATCTAGGGACATCGAGCAAGAAGAACAAGGCATTTATCCATTTGGTACTACTTTTAAGTACTAGCACAATTCTAATAGCGTGAGTGCTCTCTTTTAGAATAAAGGATTTTCACTCAAGGAAAATGAAACCCAGAGGAAAAAAAGGGAAAGGACAGCTTTGAAATTAATATTGCAGAAATTTATATGAAAAATCTAAACAGCTGAAGATAAGAAGAGAGGATGAACACAATCCATTTGATCCTGCAAGGGTTTAGTGACAAAGTTAAAGTCTAGAATCAAGAACAATGAAATAGATGGAGGGCCTTTCAGAAAGACAGATGCGCACATTAACCAAACATTTTTTGTTTTTTGTCTTCATTTAGTAAGGTATTTCCAATCTTCCCATTTGATTGATATCCATATGTATTCACTTATATTTACTATATTTATAAAAAAACTACTCATAAAAAATGATTTCAGTAAATATAAAAAACATTATATAATTATAGTTTATAAAAAAGGGAAATGTCATACGTGATAAGGACGTTTATTAAGTTTAGCACCTTGTTAATAACAGTATTGAGTATATCATGACCAATTAGTTATATACCAATTATAGTTCAAACCCTGCTGTATAAAATAGGTAATTAAAATACTATGCATTATTTAAACTACTATTACCACAAAATAATAAATGTAATAATTAAGGCATTTGTAGATTAACAACAAGATCAAAATAAGTATACAAATTAATCAAACTCCCCAGTATGTCAATCAAGCAAAGATAAGCTTCAGGTATTCGACATTAGGCTAAGATACATAAGAATAAGCACCTTATATATAGTTAATAGTCAAGAAGGAAAATTAAAGTGTAAAACATATTGTCAATTAAAAGATGTTCTAATATCCACACTTTTTAATACTTTTACTTTATTTGTTAATATTTATACTTTGACTTAAAAAATAAGTGAGAGGGTATGAATAAATTAATAAAAGAAGGCAAAGTTAAATACCTCAAATTATTTGAAGGTGATGAAGAAGTGTTAAAAAAAGTTCCTGAAATTTATCCTATTCTTATAGTACAATTAGCTTTAATTCAAAATTAATAGGAAATGTTGTTGAGAAAAATGGACTATCAGATCTACATAAAGAGTTAGTGGTAACCATCATAACTTAGTATTAAGTTAAAGCTTATTGATAAGAAATTAAATAAAAACGATTTAAGGTTTGTACATTATTTACGTTATATCAAATATGACTTGAATTTAATTTTTAAATTTTCAAAAAACTTCAACATATAGCCAATTGAATAAATATAAGAGCTTCTTAACTATGCTTACCTTAAGCTATGAGGTAGGTAAAATTAGATTATTTACTGATGCTTTGACTCATACATCAGTTCAGATATCTTATATCAGATGTTAAACAACCAGACAATCTCTACATATAAATCATTCAAAGTTATATTACAAAATCAAAGCATCTATAAATCCTATAAAAAAAATAAGAATAATTACAAACTCATTAATCCAGAATGAACTTAATTTAGCGGCCAAATAAAAAATACCAAGAAAAAAAAATAGAGCTGGATTCTAAGCTTAATCCATTATTACATTGGACCCAGTATTTATTATCATTTTTAAATTTAGACTTTAGACTATAAAATTAGAATATTCAAATTTAATTAATGTTTATTTTTTATTACTTTTCTTTAAAATGAAGACGTTAAATTTCTATTATCTTAATACTACAATCAATATCTCCATATCTATTTTATTGATTATAAATGCACTTATTTTATTCAATATAGCTATTGATAATGATAGAAGTTATGAGAACAAAATCCATAGTATTATTATAGCTTTGTTTAGGCTGTAAGTAGAATCTAATTTAATCAATTGAATATTTATTAACAGTATAGTATATGTGCCGTAACTATTACAGTCTCTGAATTTACTAAGTTGCACGCTTTTTATTTAGAATATTTGTATAGCTTTATGCATCCTATTGGAAGAACTTTAAGTAATTATAATAGCTATATAGTTTTTGATTTTATTAACAATTGATTTCTTTAGTTTATTTAGTGTAAGTTTTAATCCTAAGTTTACATTAGTCGAAATACATTAATCAAATACATAGCTTTGCCATCATATGTTTTAGTTATAGTTGGTGGGGGATAACAAGCACTTGTAGTATTGCAGTATTAGCGATGACTACTTTATTATTAAATTATAATAAAGGATATAATAAATCACCATATATAAGCAATAAAGCAATAAAACAAAAATTAAATTTAAATAATGAATCTACAATTAATCACTCATCGAATAACAGTAGAAGTAACTCAAACATCGATTGGAATAATGATATTACCCCAACTAATACTATAACAAACGATGGTTTAGGTAGTAATGGAATCAACAGTACACAAGTTAATATTATTGGTAATATAGATTTTGAAAATATTGAGTTGCCTGAATACAATAGCATTACTTTTCCAACCCCAGCTGCACATAGCTCTTCAATTACTTTTATTGATTCGGTGCCTAGTGCCCCTACCTCTTCAATTACACCTATCCCTTCAGCACTAAATAGTTTATCGTATGTTGATTCAAAGCAAAGTAACAATTCTAAAAGTTCCAATTTTTAGATTTATAGCACTTGCTATGTTTAATAAAAGGATTAGAATGTTATAGATAAATAAATAATATTAATATTATTTCCCAAGTTTTATAAAATGATTTGAATTTGTTAGTTTTTATAGTTTTGAATAATAGCCTTTCATTTTGAACTTTCAAATATTTTTATTTATTTAGTAATGATAAATTTTAGTATTAAATAATTATATTGTGAGCATTTAATAAATGAAGATATATTTAAGTGGGAAGATTGTTAGTAAAATTCTTAAACAAAAAGATACATCCTCAAATGTTGTTTCTTTGCGTTATCTTTTTCAATGAAATAAATGGTTTATTAAACAAATAGCTAGAATTATCCTTAACATTCAATAGACAGAATATTGGCTTATAATAAACCTTACTTTTTATTTTAAGTGCTGTTCATTATAAGTAATTGAATAGAATAGTTGTTATATAGAATGGAAAGTTATTAATAAAATTAATATTGTTTTGTTTATGTCATTTAATAAAAACTAGATTAGCTTTAAGTTGATTAATTTACTATTGTTAAGTTGATAGTAATATCATTGTTATTCTACTAACTAATGATTAATAAAAATGAAGGATGTTTATTTTATTTATTTTCATATACCAACTTTAATGATACTATCATTTTTAAGTAATACATGGGGATGTTTTTTTTTGACTTCATCATTTTTTCCATCTTTGAGCACTATTTGAATGGAAAAATTGTTAGTAAAATTCTTAAACATAAAAATACATCCCCATATCTAAATATTAAAAGTGAGTTAATTTCTATGAATAAGTTTAAAATTCAAGTTAATATCTTTAATTTTCTTATTTAGTTTTCTTAAAGCTCGAATTATGATTTGCTTAAACTAAAAAATCAATAAAATTAAGACAAAAAAATGTTTTTTCTAGTTAGATTTAACTACTAATTTTTCAATCTCTCATTATATAAAAAATGGCTAAAGCATGGGTATGTAAAGAGAATAATTCTTGATTATTCTAATATTTAACCTCCATTATTAAAATGACATATTGATGTCAATCCCTATTTTAAACAAGTGACTTAATGTTTTTATTTTTAAAATGTTTATCAAATTCATCTGGTTAATTGACAACAAAATAATCAACTAAAATAACTAAAGAAATTAAGATGAGATTGCTTTAACTTTATATCTGCTGAAACTTTATCATGACCTGATTTACAGTAACTTTAAAGTCAGTTGCTGTTTATTTGTTCCTTTTCTAATGCTTAATCTGAAGATTCTAGCATGATTTTGACAGTTTTTTATTCTTGAATAAACAGTTAGTTATGTTGAAATATAGTTACAGCAGTTGTATTGGTTTATAGTTAGTATCAATTAAATCCTAGTGAACAGTAGGAGGATACAAGTCATTTCCCTAATTATTGTTTTTTTTGTTACTATTACTGATTGGACAAATAATTCACATTCTTATCCTCATACTTCATCATTAAGGCCAAATTATTATTAATAAAAAGGCTCATTTGAGGTAAATTTGATTTTAATTATAATATAAATTGTGGGTCACAAAATGAGTATTTTAAGTGTGGGGTGAAAGCGATCATGTTGGTTTCTTGTTAAACTAATATTGATATTAATAAAAATAATGATATCCGTTATTAGAAGCTTACTAATAATATTAAAAGTAAATTCAATTTATTTATTAAAAAGCAGTAGCTTGTTTATATATGAAAAGTGAACCTATGCTCAACCTATTATTATTATTATAAAACTATAAAACATCAACAAAAAATTAAGTCATTGATTGTTTATGATCCTCTTGATTTTACATCTATTTAAGCTTAGATGTGTGCTGATTAACTACTCATTTACAAAAAAAAAACGAATATTAAGTAAGAAATCACCATAACAATATAAATCGCCAAGTATAAAATTTATCACTAATTGTTACACATTAGAGATTAACCAATACTATTATTAAATCCTTTTAACAAGCTCATAATTCTTGCATAGTTATTTATGCTTTTTGTATAGAAAAACCGACAAATTCCAAAATTCAAGCTTGGATTTTTTAATTTCCAAATGATCATGATGTTATTATTTTGACAAATAAGATTAGAACAATTATAAAGCATGAGATTAAATGATTTGATTATTCCTATATTTGAATTCATGCTATCTACTTTATGTCTAAATCCATAAACTTTGTTGAATATGGGCTTGTAGTAAAATTAAGGTTAAATGAAGTTGATAATAATATAAATATAAATTAAATGAAAGGTTAATATTAATTTTTATTTTGTATTTTTATAATTAATTATGACTAATACTGCATTCAACTCTTTCCGATTAACAAAAGATAACTATTCCATGGATAGTCTTCAACTTAAAGATGAATATGTGTCTTTATCATTAAGTAATCAACTTAATGAGGAACAAGATCTCAATAATGATACAATGAAAAACGATACCAATGAGTTAATATTATCCCAACTATCAACGATAACTTCACAGCAATTGGCTTTTTTTGATAACGATAAAGATACTCAAACAGAAATTATTCAAGTCCGCCTGGATTATTTTAACGAAACAAAAGATAAAATAGCATTTAGTATTCAACAAAATATTGATATAAAAAATAAGAAAAGCGAGTTTGAGGGAAATACAAGAAAAATGGAATTTTATTATCCATTTTTAAATAAAGAATGGGATAAGAATTATAGATTGATTAATTTTAATGTACCTGAAATCATGAAAATGGAATTTAGTTATTTTAATCAAGTTAATAATAATACACTAAATAGCGATAGTAATAATAGTATCATCCTTAACGATGGTTTAAGTAGTATTCAATTTCGATTAACTGATAGCCAAGATAGTTTATCTAGTCTATCCAATAAAGAATCATCGGATGATAATTTAGAATCTTATCCCAAATTAATCTTCAAATCTTCTATTGGCGATAAATCCTCTATGTTGGACAATAATTCGGATTTATATAAAGTATTTGAACGTAGTGTTGAACTGGAAAGTAAAAGTTCGACGAATCGACTGGATGAGTTTATTTTGTATCAAAATGAAAAAGAACAAGAAAGAAATTCTAAATTAGAATTTCATGACAACTTTAGTTTAACTTCCAATGATGAGGAGTATAATATATTTGAAAGAAATATTGAAACTTCCCCCATAATTACAAGTCCAATCATTAGTTTGAATGGCATTGTAGATAGTGTATTAAATAGAGAATCCATACATGAAGAGATAATTCTAAAAGATATTAAAAATATACAATCCCCTCGTCATACGGTTGTTATCAATGAAGAGGATTTTAATTCACCTCATTTGTCCTTTGATTTACCAAAAATTGATGTGGAACCTTTTAAGCCATTTGAAGAGGAACACACTTTCGATAAACAAAGAAACTCTCAAGATGACTCACTAAAATTAACAATGAGTTATGATTTAACAGAAGGTTATGCAACTACCGATTTCAGCATCCCATTAAAATTTCAACGATACAATGGCTTATCAAAAGGAGAAAATAACACTGGATTATCAACAAGAAATAAGACGGATCGAATTAGTAATCAAAACCATACTAAATTTCATAGTTTAAAACATAAATTCCAATCTCGTCTTTTTAGCTTCAAATTATTTAAAAAAAATAAGGTTGGAAATATTCATGAAATTTAAAGTATAAAAATGACCCAAAATTCAATTATTTCAATTGCTTCTAGTACTATCCACTGTTATCTATAATTCATTTACACTCTTCTTATAATAATAAAGTAAACCTAATTGTTTATTAATGTCTTACCATTCACATGTTATTAACGCGAAGTTTAAACCTTATTTTAGTAAAAAGTTATAAAAATAAAAATAAAACTCAGTTTCTTTATTAGATTTTTTATATTTTGTATTTTTATATTTTGAGCTTTGATTATTGTCTGTCTACTATGGTTTACAACTTCACTTATCAACAAGTCACTACTACTGAACAATTAAATTCAGCTTATTCTATCCGTCATGAAGTATTTTGTATTGGCCAAAACGTGGATCCAAATTATGAAAGAGATGGGTAAATGCATTACGTTCAAATTATAAATTAAAACAATAACTAACTCATTCTCTCAGAATTGATACCACCGCCACTCATTTCATTGCTTTAGATGGCAAAAAGGCTGTCGGTACTTTACGCAGTCATCAAATCCCTTCTAGTGAATATCAATTATCCCGTATAGCAGTCTTACCTGAATATCAAGGTAAAGGAGTAGGGAAAGGATTGATTTCTTATAGCGAAGAAAAACTAAAGGAAGATTTTGGTAGCGTCAAAATCATTTTAGAAGCTCAAAAAGAAAAGATTGGATTTTATCAACGTTTAGGTTATGAGCTAAAAGATGCTACTACTTTTCTTAAACAAAATATTGTACATGTAATTATGATTAAAATTTTGTAAAAAAATTGATTCTATCTTGAATTTCAACTTATGGGGCTGTTTTTTTTAGTTTCATTATTTTTCCATTTTTTAAGCGCTATTTATGTGGAAAAATTGTCAGTAAAATTCTTAAATACAAAAATACATCCCCTTATATTATTTTATTATCAAAAACAAGCTACAAAATATTTTATTAAAAAATCACAAAATACGCTTCCTTCTTTAGTCTTTAAATATCTCTGATACATGTGATTTGTATTGAAATACGTAGCTCAATGCATCAAAATCTTTAGTAGCTTCTTTTAATTCTTTATCGGCTAACTTATGGCGACTCTGCTTTGGAAAATGAGACCAAGAAGAGATATCCGGATAGGTAGAATTCTCTCTATCAATCTCATCACATGATCCTTTACAACCATAAGTATCATGTGTCTCACACTCCGCTTCATTGATCTTAAATAATTCCCTTAAATCTGTTAATGAAAAATGTCTTTCAGATTGTTCTTCATCTACTACACAATTTGATAATGCTTGCTTATGACTTTGTCGTTGAAAGATCTTTTCTTCCAGTGTACCAACTGCAATCAATCGATATATAAAGCATGTTTTCTTTTGTCCATCTCGCCAAACACGTGCCAATGCTTGCTGATCGGATGCTGGGTTCCAATCGGGGTCAAACAAAAATAATCGGTTGGCGCCTATTAAATTAATACCACAGCCTCCTGCTTTACTACTCAATAAAAATAAAAATTCATTCCCTTCTGGATCATTAAATTTATCTACTAATTTTTGTCTCTTGTTAATTGTCATCGAGCCATCCAACCTTAAAAAAGGGAATCTAAATTAACAAAGCAATTAATATTACTAATATAGTTAATATCATAATTATTACCTTCTCATCTTTGATAACTTTTCAAACATATCCAATGTTTGTGTATAATTTGAAATTAGCACCACTTTATCAGTAGTAGTTTTACGTATTAATCTCAACATATTATCCAACAACACTAATTTACTCGAATATTCTACGTTTAAATCAGAATACCCACCTCCTCTAACTGCATTACGTGCTGAACGATCATTGGATTGAGCCATATAATATTCTGGTACAATCATTTCTGCACCTTGGATATCCTCTGGGTATTTTAAAAGAGAAGGATGATTAACTAACTTTTTTAAAATATTGATAGCTTGAAGTGATGTTGCCTTTTGCCCACTTTTTTCTTCTAGCAAATTTTTTACATTTTTAGAATTAATAAATTTTTGATATAGTGTCTTTTGTGTATCACTTAATTTACAAAATACAATATGCTCATATTTCGTTGGTAAATATTTGATCAATAAATCATTGGTACGTCTAATAATAATCTTTGATACTTTGGCATTTAACTCCTTTAGTTTTTCATCCCCAATATCTCGATCCCTTTGAGTAGCTGCTGCATCTCTTCCTTTTAAAATTGGGTTCTCAAAATTACTACGAAATTCATTCTCACTCCCCAATAAATTGGGGTTAGTAAAAGATAATATGGAAAAATATTCAGATAAATCATTCTAGTTAAATGATAAAATATTATTAATATGTTTCATTAATTAATTACTACTTTTTAATTTCTTACTTGAATCGGTGTTCCTGATAAAATTACCCTTCGTTTAACATTTAATTGGTTCAATGCTTGAAACGTTTGATTCTTTGAATTTTTTAATCGATGTCCCTCATCACATAATAGCAATCCAATTTCTGCATTACCCAATTGAGGTACGACTGACCTTAATGTTTCATATGAAATAATCAAAACTAGATAATTACTTTTACTACTTATACTATTATAATTAGTCAATAATTTTACCTTGTGTGGAGCGATATCCTTGATCTTTAAGAAAGCGCAGAAGATCCATACTCAATTGGTCTCTAGCTGAACCAAGCTGGGCATTTACTTTATAATCACAAACAATGGGATTAACTCTACCTTTACCTAACCACTTTACCAATTCATTGGCCCAATTGTTCACCAAACTGGAAGGACAAGCAATAACACATCTTTCAGCTGTAGCCTTTCCAGGGGTTGGTGACTGTTTGAGCAACGTCCAAAGCAGGGTTATACACTGTAAGGTTTTACCAAGCCCCATTTCGTCAGCCATGATACAACCATAGTTATCTTTAACTCTAAGCCCAGTGACACAATCATATAAAAATTTCACTCCCTCCACTTGATGGGGTCTTAAAACTTTAGCTAATCTTGGATCAACAACCACTGCTATTTCCGGTAACCCTTCGATCTCTTTATTTGATTGCAAAGCCTTAGCTAATTTCGCTTCAAGTTTTACTTTTTCATTTTCGCTTATCGTTTTACTTGGCCTATATAAAACAAGCGCGCCTTCTCGATCCGGATCATACAATGGCCTCATTAAAGCTCTGAAATTAAATCTTGGTCTTAATCCCAATGGTACTGAGTTATAATCGAAATTTTTATATTCTTCTTGCATGGCTGGATCACTATATGGTAGTGTATATGGTCTATCAGGGTTTCCCTTTTCCTCTTTTCCATTAAATCGTATGCCAAGTGGAACATATTGGCTTGGATCATCTCGTCTTGCTTCCCATCCCCTAGTTCTTCCAGCCATCATTGGATTTACAAATGGTCTATGCACGAATTTTTCTTGACGAGTATAAAAGCTCCTCAAACCTAAAGATCCCATTATTGAGGATTGGCTGACAACACTCATTTCTTTTACCACATTTCCCTCTTTAGCTCCCTGCTTTTGTCCAATCACTACTGTTATCTTTTTTGCCTTTTTAGCTACTGGTGACTCTTCCTTATCACTACCTTTGTATTCCCATTCATCACTATCTTTATCATCTAATTTAGTACTTTCTTTATCATCCAATTTATCACCTTCTTTATCCTCCCATGCTTCACTTGCAGCCTTTTTTAAACTAGCTAATAACTCATCACTATCCTCTCCACTTGATATGATTAGCTCTTCTTCCACTTCGCCCACTTTATTTGTAGGACTCGCTAACTGTTTGTCTGATTCTTGAGAAAGAGGGATATCTACATTCTTATTCACCATCCCACCCGTTTTAATATGAGAGCTCGCTTTACTCTGAGAAGTCTTTTGAGAATCTACTTTATTTTGAGAAGATTTTTGAGAATCCACTTTATTTTGGGAAGTTGGTTTTTGTGATGGTGTTTCCTTAACCACCTTTTTAACTGAAACAAAATCATCTTCATAGATATCATCGTACATTGTCATGATCTCATCTTCCAAACTAGTACCTGTTGTGTTCAATGATTTTAAGCCATTGTTCTTCACCCTCTCACGTTCTCTTTTTCGTAAGGTGCTATAATTATCTGCCTGTATTTCTTCTATCGTTGGCTCGCGATAACTTATCATCATCGCTTTTCGTCGCATTGGTCGTTCGCCTTTGGTAGGGGTATTGCTATCTTTCATTGGTAGTTGATTTTGGAAGCAGTTAATTTTGAAAGTGAGTTAGAATTGGAGATTTGGAAATTTGAAAAAAGTTGGGCTTTAAACACGATTAGGGCAAATTTATCTCTTTCTCAAAAACTGCGCTTTTATTTGTTTTTTTACGATGATTTACTTGTTTTGAAAGACTATAAGCAAACGAATCATTTAGCAGTAATTTACGAGCTCGAGACTTGTAATTAGATAGATTTTTAGTAAAATTCACGTAATTTGCCTTAAGTTCATAGGGAGTTGAAGTAGTTTTTCGTGATTTTAGAGGATCGTGATTGGTATCGGCGTTTTAATTGGTTATAATGTGACTACAATGGAATTTTTCATGAATTTTTCCATACATGGAAAAAGATTTTGTATTTGATCTATGTCTACAATTCAATTAGTTGAATGAATCATTTAGTATAGCTTAGTTTTTTTGAACATCATTCTTATTTGTGTTTTAATTGAAGTAAAGTATGCTTTATGTTCAATGTTATATTTTGCATTATGGATTTAGAACATTCTCTAAACTTTCTTCAATATCATGTGCCACTTGATAAAGCTTTACCCAAAGTATTAAGAGTATTTAGCTTAAATTAATAGTTTATTAAATTGCCTGTTGTCTATTAAACATATTTAAAGTTAATCTTGTTTTTTAATTTTTATTTTAGTCATTATTATTTAGATCCTACTGTCTAATCTGTCTGTTTATTTTATGTAAATTATTATATTTAATGGTTTTTGAATTAACGGAATATAATGAGTTACTTCACCTGGTTTCCACGATGTTAAACTATTATAGGTGATCTGCTTCATCTTTATTTCTACACTAATCGTAACTACTAAACCATTGGTTATTTGTATTGCTGCTCGACACTGTATGTAGGCTCATAGTATTGTCATGTATTTATCTTTAATTTTTTAATTCGTTAATTGCCTTTGAATTAATAAGAAGTTAATAATTTAAATTTTTGCTTAAATAATTTGATGATCCAAATAACATTAGCACTGTTCTATTTGACTTCCTTGCTATACACAGCTCTTCTATTTATATTTAAACTTCTATCATTTTATTATTTTATATAAATGTTATCTTTGAATTTTCTTTAAAAATAGCTTTCTTTTTCCCTCTTGAAGCTAAAGAATGAAATGGGGTTTAGATGAGTAATGTGATAATATCTATAAAGTTGATCATCTCAATCTGTCATTTTATGTAACATAGTTACTACTATTACCACTCAACATATTATAATTAATATAAATATACTATGAAAATAAAGACAAAGTCTAAAAAATCAGATAAAATTACAACTTAAATTTAAATTCTCAACCTTATTTTCTTGGAATAAGTAAGAAAAGAACAAAATAAGTAAAAAGGTGCTAAAAATGACCATATGAAAAATGTGCCAATTTTTGCTTGCACTGATGATGTTGAGCCAAGATTAGAAACAAAAAAAAAGAAAATAGGAGATTGTGATTTTTTATGTTGGTTTAAATAAAAATGAGTATACAAGAGGTAGGATAGTTAATAAATTAACAAAATTAATCAAATTAACGAAAAAAAGAGAATTCTTACTTTAGAAAAGAAAGTACATTTAAAGAGAGAAGAATTAGCTAGGACAGAAAGTAGGCCAGAAGATAGGGGAGACAAAAAGGAAGGTTTAAAAAAAGAGATAGAAATAATATATAACAAATACCCATTTTTAAGCGAATGGGATAAAGTATTTAAATCTGATAATAAGACTAATACAAGCTTTGAGCCGTCAAAAGAGAAGCTTAAAGAGCTAACAACCCGTGCAGATTTGATAAAAAAGGAACTGAGTAAATCATCTATGAATGACAACTCAACATCTAAAAAGATTTTAGACTTAAAATATGAGCTGTTCTGCATAAAGGATTCCATCGAATATGGGTATAGTTTAGAGAATTCAAATAGCAACTCGTTTCCAACTTTGAACTTAACTTCTGGAGACTCTTCGCTATCGAAAAAGACAGCAGCGTTATTGGCACAAAGGATGGAGGTTTTGAAAATGAATTTAAATCAAAACTCGATTCCACAGGATGCTCTAGATAGAAGGGAGACTTATAAAAGAAAGCTAGAGATGGAAAAAGAAGAGCAGGACGTTAAGTACAAAATTATGAGAGAAGAGTTGGATAGGATGGTGATTGAGTTTGATAATAAAGTCAACAAGTCAGGTCTTTCAGCAGCACCATTGAATTCAAATAAGGTGGAAGAACTTAAAAACCAGGCTTTAGCGTGGAAGAATTTTTCTTTGAAAAGTAAAGAGACCCAAGTGCTTTTAGGTAAACTGACTAGTAATTCTACTAATACCAAAATGTCACACGAGTCTAAAAATATTGAAAAAATGAATAATACGCTTCCTTCAAGTTTAAAATATGGTTCAAATACAACACAATACAGTAATAATAATTCGAGGATGACAATCAATAATATGTTCAATAAGCACAATGAGGTTAATGGGAAAGATACAATAAAAAATGAAGCTAAAAAAGATCCAATAACAAAGCAAAGTCGGTCAATAACCTATAATGATAAAGAAAAAAGTACTTTTAAAGAACAAAGCCAAACAACAACTTATAATGACAAAGAAGAGAACACGATTGAAAGAGATGAAAAAGAAGGTGGGGATTTTGATTTAATATCAGACCGTTTAGCAATTGAACAAGCAAGTAAAAAAGCAAGAGAAAAAGCAAAGATGTTTGAAATAGCAAGCAATTCTTATGTGCCTAAACGGCCAATGAGTCCCAAACCTCAATTCAAACCACAAGTTAAACCTAAACCTCAACAAATCCAAAATTATAGTAAGCCAGTTATAAACGTAATTCCAGCTGCTCAGCAAAGTATTAGTAAAGAAAGAGAGAAAAAGGATGAGATAATGAAAAAGCAAGAGCGGGATCGAATACTCCGAGATAAACTTAAAGAGCAAGGAGATAATCAAAATCAAGAATCAAGTATTGAAGATATTCGAAAAGCAGCTAGGAAAGCAAGATCTCATTTCCAGGATGCACAGAGTGGCAACACTGAAGTTGATAAATTTGAAGTTAAAAAAGAAAGCAAAGTACCACCTCCAGTTAAAGCTAAGCCCTCCTTCTTGAACAATAGTAGCCTCAAACCAGAAGTAAAAGAGAAGAGTAATCATGTTAGAAAAATATCGAATGAAATAAATGAGCATAAAATCAGTTTAAATTCTATAATAACAAAAGAGCATAAAACTGATTTGAACCCTGTAGTAACAAATGATTTAGAAACTAGCAATAGAATAGCTGATGAGCTGAAAAACGAGTTGCAAGATAGCAATAAGTTGGTTGAGGAAGTAGCTAACGAGTCACAAAGTGATGACAGAATACCATACAATCAAGCTAATTTTAATGATAAATATGAATTAAATGATAACCATCATACTGCTATGGGAGCAAAGGAAGTATTTGAGCAATTAGAGCAGAAAAGTGATTATTCAGTGAATAATATTGTGCCATTAAACAATCAAAATAATAACGATAAAACCTCTAATACACAAAATGAAGCCGGCTCAGCCTATAAAGTATCAAATCTAAATGATATTTATGGAAAAGCCACTAAAGAAAATGGTAATTATAATCAAATAGCAAGCGAACATGTCGAACCTGTACAAGAAACATCAACCCTAAACCAAGAATATATTGTTGCTACTCAAGATCTACCAAGCTCAGAAAATCCATGGGTTGTACGGGCATTGTATGACTATTCAGATTACGGTTCAGAATTAGGCAGTAATACAGTAGAGATTAAGGCTGGACAAGTTATTTATATCACAAGTTTACCAGAAGATAATATCGAATGGTGTATGGGATACATTGAAAGTAAAAGAGATTTACTATGTTGGGTACCTACTTCTTATCTAGAGATGCCAGAATCCTTTTATAAATTAAAAGAAAGTAAGGGTGAGAATGATAATGACAATGAGATTGAGAATGAAGTTGGAATTGAAATTGAAACTCAGAGTATGGAAGCTAATGATCATTTTGCGGATGAGACAAGCCAAATTGAAAATGAAGCTACACCTTCAGCTACTTTACTATGTGATTGGGAAGCAGAAGTCGAAGGCGGAGTTACTATGGTTTTTGAACAAGGATTAAGAGTGGATATCCTTGATATTAGTAACCCAGATTGGTATTTAGCACGTCACCCATCCAATCAAGCGTTAGCCTATTTACCCGCCGACCAATTATTTATATCAAATGATAATCCATTCTATAGTATTTCATTAAAGCAAAGCTATGATACAGAAAGCGAACAAGTCTACAACTCGGACTCAGAGCATTTTGATGTCGAATCTAGGCTATCTAAATTAGGAATAAGTAGAAATTCATCTCTAAGAAAAGTTCAATCTTCTCACAGTCTGTCTACAACTGACTATAACGATATGGATAGAATGAGTGTAAGTAGTTTAAACTAATTTTATAAACATTTATATTAACTTTTTGTTAGTCCCCGCATAGGCTAGGTTGGGCTAGCCAAGTTGATCAAGAAGCACTTAACGGGTTGGATCAAAATGAGATTAAACGAAGAGAAGCAATCCATGAATTGATAGCAACTGAAAAAACATATTTAAGGGATATGCAATTAGTAGTTGATTTGTTTTTAACGCCTTTGGAAGGGCAACTAAATGGTAGCGAAATTAAATTGATCTTTTCGAATTTAAGTACCGTCGTTATGGTTAATACCATGTTTTTATCAGCTTTAGAAGGCATGTGTGGTGAATTAACTGAGAACACATGCATTGGGGAACTCTTTTTAGAGTACGCTGACCAGTTTGCATGTTACGCAGAATATTGTGGCAATCAAGCAGCCTCATCAAGGTTTGTGCAAAACAAAATACAAACAGATATCAATTTTTCAACACTCTTGAAGAACATTTCATTCAAGCCAGAGTGTAGGATGCTAACGCTATCCTCCTTTCTTTTAGAACCAGTTCAAAGAATCACTAGATATCCATTGCTGCTAAAAAATGTAACTAATAGCTTAATTTCTATTATTATGTTTAACATTTTACTCATTTAGGTTTTAAAATACACTAACAAAAATCATAGTGACTACGAAGCGTTAGAAAGAGCAATCATCAAGGCTGAGACTATGTTAGAAGATATAAATCGACAAGCACAAGCATCAGAAAATGCACAGCAACTTTTAGAGTTAAGTAGACAGATTGATTTACATAATTATCCAGATTTCAAGTTAAATGGGCTTACACGTAACTTGGGGCCGCGTCAAGCCATCATTGATGGACCAGTAAATAAGCATAAGTCTGGTAGACAGCTACATGCCTTTTTGTTTAACGATCTATTACTAATTACACAACCAAATTCTAATTCAAATATAGTCAAATATACGTTATATTTACCAGTAAGTTTATTTCACTTTCTTATTAACAACTTAACTTAACTTAACTTTCTTTAGCCTATGCCTTTAGCTCGACTTAAAATCAGGGATGCTCAAACAGCACAGGGCAGAAGGGGAATATTTTCACCATATGGTAAGTTCATTATGTTAATATTAGGCTGAGTTATTTATTATTATCTTAGATGATACTTGCTTCCAAATAATTCATATCAAAGAAGTAATAACATTGAAAGCATCAACACCCTCTACTAAAAAGAAATGGATATCCGAAGTCACTAAAGCCATCGATCTTGCTGTTAATGCTGAAAAGATGAGCCGATTTTAAAATGGGTCAATATCTTGTTTTTTTGAAGTTTACTAAAAAAAGTTTTTATGTTTTAAGTGGAGTAAATTTTGTCTTTATTAGATTTTGATTCTCAATTTGAAAATATTACTGTAAAAATATATGAGGTTTTTTCTATGCTTTTTATAATAATCAAATGAATGTCATGTTCTATGTAAGTTGATATTATGGTTATCAAAAAATAACAGAAATATTCAATTATATCTACAATAATCCTATTGCTTTTATATTAACACTTGAGTGGTTAAGTACATCACTTTAAATGGAAAAAGGTATTATTTTAACTTATTAAAGTTGAAAGAATTTTGTATTCTAAACTTTATTAAAATTAATATTAGATTTTAACATACATTTAATATATCAACTATATATCTATTATATAGATAAATTGGAACATGAACCTCCTATTATTTGAAATTAAACTTATGTAATCATTACTTTAAATGTCTACTTTAATAACTAGTTTACATTTGAATTACAGAAAGCCTGTTAAATTTTTTAATTAAGATAAATTTATTTTAATAATTATTCCATTCAGTTTTTTTGCAACTTTCTAAGTGGCAATTTTTGTAACAAAATATTTATATAGCCAATTTTTAAAGCCTAGTTTTATATATTTTATTCTAGTTTTAACTTAAATTTTTTCTTAAATGAGTAGTTAATTTAATCTTAAAAAAATTACAACATCTATGAAATTTCTTTTAATAGAATAAAACAGGCTAATAAATTCTCCAGAAAAAAAACACTTAGATAAAAAAGGAAACTCAGGTTATCGTTAAACCAATAAGAGCAGCAACTAGTTAGTAAGCATCAAGTTATTGGCTTTCCAAAAAACTGAACGGTTAAAGATAGAAAATTATAGATTATATAAAAATAAAACTAGACCAAATATAAAAACCGATCTTTAAATATAATAATAACAATAATGAGTAGCTTATTAGAACGGATATTACAAAGATTGATTGATGAAAATTTGACGAAAGCTCATAATTTATTGAATTATGATTTTAAAAATAAGTTCAATAAATATAATTTAACCGATATAGAGCAGAATGAAAGTACCTTAGAGCCAAGGTAATTAAACTCATTGAAGCTAAGCTTTAAAAAATAATGGACATTTTATAGATGGCAAAACTTGTTTTTAGAATATTTTATTGAAAATCAAGACGAAATGAGCGATGATATGTTGTTTTTTGTAAAAAAGTTGAATATTCAAGACTTAAGCGACCCTGTTTTTGTGAAACGGAGGCCAAAGCAGGGTAGTCTACCAGGATTTGAAGAAACTATCCTTTGGAAAGAAACTTTTTTTTTAAATCTAATTGTACAAGTAAGTTCGATTTTATTTAATGTAATCTAAATTTAATTTTAATTATTATTAAGTTAAATTGTAAATTAAGAGTCTCTATTTGCAAAAGAGGTATCGATCAAAATAAATCAAATAATAATGGTAATTCTGGACCAAGGCTTTTAAAAATGTGTGTTAAAAGGGTATATGCATTACCTTCACGTTCTAGAGGCGATTTAAAAGAAAGGCAGTGGGAGTGCTCATATCCATTAATTTATTATGCAGTTGAAGATCATGAAGATATGTTTGAGAACCTAGTATTGGGAGAAGGAGAACATTTATGTGTAGAACTACTATGTTCTTTAAGTAATGACTCTGAGCAGGATATTTTGATTTATAGTACAACTTCTTCTGACGAAAATAATATTGCTTTTTTGTCTAAAAGGCCTCAAAATACAGTCTCTTTGTTTCAGGGTGCTGCTACTTTCAAATCTTTGTTAACAGTATTAAGACAAAAATTAGCTTTGAAATCTAATAAGAAAAGTAAAGTAGCCCATCAATTTAATAAATTACCTGAGTATATAATAATGCGCGGACCAGAAGGGAAAGGACATGCTCAAGTAATAAAAGTTTTAATAATTAATATTAGTGGTAATAATTTCTGTGTTTTTAGGTAGCAATGACATTTTTAAGTAGCCCACCTAATAATAGCTCGAATTGTTTAAATAATGATAATAATAATGATGAAGTGATAGTTAAACCACCTACCTCTTTTTTACAATCACTTAAAAGACTTTCATTATCCCCATTAATAGATAAAAACTCAGAACCTCCATTAGACAGTAATAATATCCCATCATTAATTAATTGCTCTATAACCTTTGTTAATATACCTTGGACTAGTATAATACAGTAATAGAATTTATTTATCATTGATAATATTTATAACTATTTTTCTCTAGGAACTTATTAAATTACATTGATCAAAAAGGGAGTGAGTGATCTAATGATCTAGCTGGTAGTTTTAACTTGTATATACATACGTCTTTTGAATTGGAAATATTGTGTAGTTGCTATACTATTTTGTATATATCAAAAAATACTTTTAAATTAATTTATATGGTTTTTAACTTTTGTTTTTTATACCACCATAAAAGAACCTTTACTATTATTCATTAGAATTATTTATGACCATTTAACAGTATCTATTTATCGTTTACCAAGTTTATGTTTATTGTTTAGATATGTTTTGTTAGCATTTATTTTTATGATTCTGTTTACTTGAGATAATTGCAGTTTATTATATTTAAAATAAACTTACTTTTATAACCAAAATTATTGTTATTCCCTTTTAAAATTTATTAACATCTACAGCAATAATTTATTTTTAATATTTATTGTAATATTTAACGTTTTTGCATAAATTTAGCTCCCAATTAAAGAAAAATGACGCAAAAAAGTTACATCAGATAAAACGTTTTGAAAAATTACCAGTAATTGCTTAAAACTAATAATAAGTTTAACTTGTCAACTTATATTTTGTTTTATTTTGTTGAGACACAATAATGAGTTTAAGTATAGATAGTATCATACCAATTATACTAATAATTGGGCCATTGATTTATTACTTTTTCACTAAGAAGGAACAAGTAATAAAGGAACAAGTGAGCGAAGCTGTTAATATAGTAGAAGAAAAGAAAGAGACTAGCGGAAGTGGTGGAGGGTAATTAAAATATGAATCAAATAAAGTAAGCTTAATTTTTGAAATTATTTAGTATAAGCCCAGGTTCTTTGTTTGGCAACCAAAAAGCAAAAAATGATTTACCAGAGCCAAAGGATGATATATTTACACCAGAAGAGTTAAAAAAATATGATGGTAGTGACGAATCACTTCCAGTTTATTTAGCTATTAAAGGAAAGGTGTTTGATGTATCTGATGCTAGAGAAGCTTATGGACCTGGTGGTAACTACAATTGTTTCGCTGGAATTGATGGTTCTAGAGTAATATTATTAGATACTATTTTATTAAAATTTCTATCATATTTATTTAGGGCTTAGCTACTTCTTCACTTAAAAAAGCGGATATGTCACATGACTATTCTGATTTAGGACCAGATAAAGTAAGTTTTGTAGTTAAAAAAGTATTTTAGCTACTTATATATTATAATAGTTGAAAGTATTAGATCATTGGTATAACTTTTATCTTGGTAAATACCCTATCGTTGGAGTAGTTAAAAGAGATTAAACTGTTTTGTAACAAAATTTTATCTTATTTTTTATTACAAAAGTATATAATTGAATCAAATACTCTTAAATATATAAAAAACAGATTAAACATCAAATGATTTAATAAATAAAATGCGTTTAACTGTAATATTCTATTTAGTAAAAAAGCATAGCTTTAACCAATATATAACACCAACCTCGTTCTCAAACTAAATCTGTATTAATTCATTAAATAAACCGACAAGTCTATTTTGAAAACCTCTACTTAATAATCAAAAGATCAACCTAAATTATAATTTTTTATTTTACTAAAGTAACTTATTTGGAGACGGCAGCGTTAAGAGCTTCAAAAACTTCAACTTGGATAGAAGCAGTAGCTTTTTCTTCTTCAGTACCATTACCTGAAGCAATACGTTGAGCTTCAGCTAAGTTATTGTTAATAGTCTAAAAAATGTTTTAGCTTATTTCTTAAAAAATATCTTTTTGAATTACTTCTTTGTCAAAAGAGTCGAGTGGGAAAGCTTCGACAGCATTGATGTTGAGTGAAGAATCTGGGTTAATTACGGCAAATCCACCAGAAACTAATATTAACCAATTTAAATTTCAAAAAAATGCTATGAAACAATTAAAACTTACCAAACCATTTATCAGTTTTAGTAGCATCAGTAATAACTTCAATGACTCCTGGCTTAAGTTGTTCAATAGAAGGTACGTGTTGAGCTAAAATACCCATATCTCCGGAGGTGGAGGAAAGGTTAACTTGTTGAACTTCAGCTCCTTTAACGATAGACTCATGTGGAGCTACAAAGTTGAGTACAAGCTTGCCACTAGCGCTAGCTTCACTTGCGTAAGAACGAACTAAATCAAGTTTAACTTCTATTATTGCTTAAATATTGACTTTTTTTTACCGAAACGTGAAGTTCTTAAATAATTGGTAGTACGGAAAGCGTTACGTAAAATTGACATTTGATTTCTAGCCTCTTTGAACAAGATTTGATTTTATATAAATAGTGATATCGCTAAATCTGATATGATTTTGTTACAAATTATTGGTTGAGATGAGCGTTTTGGTTCGCTAACCAATCATTTTCAAACTTAAATTGACTATTTTTCTTTTGGGATTAATTATGGGAGACGGTGTAAGCAGTAGTAATTTAAAAATAAATTAGTATAGATAATATGTTAATTTAATGACAATGGCCCCATTGAAATGTTTTTCTTTGTTCTTAGGTACTTTTGTTTTTTAATATAAGCATCAAAAGCTTTTCAAAGAATTGACTACTTCGATATGCTTACTCTATAAGAATTTTTTGCTAAATTTTCAAAAAGTCGAAATGGGGCTGTATTTTTATATTTAAGAATTTTACTAACAATTTTTCCACTCAAATAGTGCTTAAAAGAAAAAGTGATGAAGCCAAAAAAACTTCCCCAAATCTTAAAAATAGATTGTTTAGAGCATTTAGTTATCCTAAAAAAAACACTTGAACATGATCACAGACCCTTTATTAGAAGTGCTATAAGTATTATTCTGTAACTTTGAACAAAGCTTGTGTTTTTAATTGATATTATTATACTCTTTTTAGATACAGGAAAATATCACTAAATATATCTAGTTTGCTAACTGTCTTTAGATTGGCACTAAATGTGAATGTTTTTTATTTTAGTGTTTGGGGTTGTTTTTTTTTGACTTCATTAGTTTTCCATTTTTTAAGCACTATTTAAATGGAAAGGTTATTAGCAAAATTCTTAAACATAAAAATACAGCCTCATTTTATAATTTTTAAATTTTGCGCTACTTAAAAATGGACAATTAAATAAAAGAAATATGCATCTATATATTAAAATTAAACTAAATGAAGTTGAAATTTTTTATATTGAGTTTTTAATTTTCTTATATAAAAAGCAATTACACTTTGAACAACAAAATAATTCCCTTATTTTTTGCTTCTACATAAAATACTTAATAACATAGAATTCTTTAAGCATTGTTTAATTTAATGGTGCTAAAAAAAATTGATCAAATATGACTCTATTTTATGATATTACTTGTTAAATCGAAAAATGCAAGATAGCTCTGAGCGAAGATTATTTATATTTTTATGTTTTATATTTTTATCCCTATAATAATTCTGAAAAAATCGTTTTTACTATTACATCTGATATATAATTTTATAACTAAAAGTTGGAAATTTTTCCTTTGCAACATGTTTATTTTATCCAAACATTGTGAAAAAATACAGTCAAGACAAAATTTCCAAAACAACTAAGACAATATAAAATTTTCATGACAAAGTGTTTTATTCATATCGTTTGATTAAGTTCAGGTTTAGCATCGTTAAATGAAGAGATCGTATCTTTAATAATAAATTCTTCGTTGTTACAAGTTAGTTTGTTAATAGCTAAAGGTACATTTTTCACAATGAAATACTGTTTGAATTTCTTATACACAAAGTAAAAATAATTAATAAAATAATCCCTATAAATTCATCAATTGAGCCACTAGTAATAGCAGATAGTTGAGTCTTTGGCTTTGAATTTTCAACTCTTTTGCTGAAAGTAACCGATTTGCTAAAGTAAAAGTCTTCAAACTGATTATTTGTATTATTGTATTTCTTCAAATACATTTCAAAACTGTACATAAGATAACCATTCTAGTTCTAAATAGCCAAAAGTAATGAATCCTACAACATAACGTTTTTCCTAAATAAAATAATCTAAATTTAGAATATAAAGTGAACTATCTAAATAATGTTTTGGGTTATCATCACTGGTGCTATATAATATATAGAAAAAATTGTATACTTTTTAAACCAAAACTAGTACGTAGATTTGGAAATTCTCCAGTTGTAGTTTAGTTATACCATTTTTCATCTTTAATATTAAATTTAACAAGCGTACCACAAATTACATTTCCACCTCCGAATACCATTAACCTTATGTTATTTGTAAGTGACTTGTGATCACCGATCAAATAGTTTTTATTTCCTCCAATAGTTTTCTATTTGTTATCTTTGCTATGCGGATGTATTTTTTTGCTTAAGAATTTTACCAACAATTTTTCCACTCAAATAGTGCTTGAAACATGAAAAGTAATGAAACTAAAAAAATACCCCCAATATTAAGAAATATCTTATTAACTATTAATTTTATTTAAAATTTAAAATTTGTTTTAAAATTTCATTTCTTATCATTTTCCGTTATTTTATTTATATCTTTCTGTTATATTTGTATTTTTACTAATAGGTTAAATAATTACAATAATTTATATCAGCTATCAAATCATATTTTATAAAATAAATACTATAGTTAAGAAGAATTTAGTAATAAATTATTATAAGGGGATGCTTTTTTTTTTTTGCTTCATTACTTTTCATGTTTTAAGCACTATTTGAGTAGAAAAATTGTTAGTAAAATTCTTGAACACAAAAATACATCCCCATATGTTGCTGATTTAATTTACAATAGAACAATTAAAGCTTAAACAAACTTTGGTCTTATTAATTACTTTATAAGATTTAATTTAATCATATAATATCTATAATACAAAAATTGATAAAATATCATAATATTGACATTCTTAGTTAAAGCTATATTCTATTATCAACTATATTATTGATTCTTTAACTTTATTTTAAGTTATTATATAGCACAAGTTAACTTTTATTTAATAATGACTTGCAAAATTGATAGTTTATAAATATTTAGCAAAATAGTTTATCATTATGATTTTATTTAAATAGTATATAAGTTATCTTTTTAACCTTAACTGAATATAACGTTACTTGTTTTTATCTATAAAATTTAAAGCTATTAGGAGATAGAATAAAATTATTTAAAAAAATTACTAATCAATTACTAATAATCTTATTTGAGTAATGCAAGTATTTAATTATAAATTATATACTATTTATTCACTCATCCAAATCTCCCACTTCGAGTTTTCTTCTGGTAGCTTAATAAAAAACTCCAATTTTAAATCATCTAACACTTGATAACCCAAATTAGAAAGCTTTAAATAACTAAAAAAATCCAATATAAAAAACAGTAATATTAATTAAAAAAACGAAATTACGATATAGGCGAATAACTCGTAAAATGAAATTCTTCCATTAAAATATTATTAGTTAATAATTTTATAATAATTGATTCACAAATCTAAATTATGAATAAGAATATATATAATTTTAGTAACAAAATATATTATATTATATTATACTACCTCTTTGCTCACTTCTTTTCCTAATGGCAACACCAATTTCCCACTTTCTTTAGCTAATATAATTGGCTTAGGTACCCCTCTATTACTTTTAACTTTTAATATATTTACTAACATGTTAAAAGTCACCCTATATTCTTTTATACCATCAATTAATTTCAATACATTTAATATTATCTTTGCTAATGTGGTACACTCCAATTTTCTAAACCTTGTATTACAATTATCACATTTATTACAATTTGGTATAGACTCGTTATTGAAATATTCATTAAAATAACTATTTCTACATTTATCAGTAATACCATATTCTATCATTCTATATAATTGATTTAATCCTGATACTTCAGTCACTACCATACCACTTATTTTAAACAAATCGCTATTTTTATATAATAAAATACAATTGGATTCATTACCATCTCTACCTGCTCTTCCAGATTCTTGATAATAACCTATTAAATAATCGAATAAATACACTATTATGATATTATTGTAGTTATTGAATAACAAATTACCATCAATAGATTTAGAAATTGTATGATGAATAACAAATCTTACATTTGGATGATTAATCCCTAAACCAAACGCAATGGTTGCCACTACTATTTTTATCGTTCCATTTCGCCATAATTCATGAATTTTCAATTTTTCTTCCTAACAATATTATCAATATCAATCAAATAAGATAAATTATTATTATATCATTATATTATTATTAACTTACATCATTAACCCCAGCATGATAATAAGCCACTGAAATTTGATTGTTTGATTCTTGAATTATATTTTTGGTTACTTCTTCTGTTTCATTTTTTGAAAAACAATAAATTATACCACATTGATTTTTTTGTTTAGTTAATATATAATTTACTATCCATTGTATTACATGTAAAGATTTACTTTCTTTTTTTATTACTTGATATTTAAGATTTTCTCCTATTTTAATTTATGTTATTAATATTATTAATAATGTTATTAGTATTTACTTATCAATGGTGCTTTAGTTATTATACATCCTTTATTATATCCATCACTACGTTTTAAGTTTAATATTTCTAATACTTGGTTTAAAACAATAGTAGAACAAGTAGCCTATAAATAACAACAATAATAATAAATTTATTTTTTGATACTAATTCAAAACTAATTATTTACCGTTAATGCCATAATAGGAATCTTTGGAAACAAAGTCTATAAAAGAATAAATTTAATATATAAAATATTAAAAGTATCTTTTTAATTTTATACCTTCAATATATGTAATTTCTAAATTTAGGATTTAAAATATTAATAAAAATGTTAATAAAGTATGTTATATAGTTTTTGTATTAAAATTACTCGATAATCTGGCCTAAAAAATCCATAATTAATACCAATTAAACAATCAATCAGCATTTAAAATTACCTAAAATCATGTCCTAATTGAGAACAACAATGTGATTCATCAATAACAAATCTACTAATATTATTGATTTCATATCCTTTTTCTAATGCTCTTTTAAACATATTTCCTTTTACTACCTGTTCTGGTGTTACATAAATAAAGCTTGGAATTTTATTTAATCCTAAAATTTCCAGTTGTTTCAATGTTATTTTCTTAGTGATACAATCCATCACTGCTTTTTTATACAATTTTTTGGTTGGCGTATTCATTTGTCCATATAATCCAACACCAGGTATTCCTTTCAATTTTAAATCATATAATTGATCTTTAATTAAAGATATTAAGGGGGAGATTACTATTGTAATACGAGAATATTCATCTAATATACCAGGTAATTGATAACATAAACTTTTACCGCCACCTAAATAAGATATATTAATTTATTGAATTATATTTAATGTACTTAATTCTATTAATAATAATATTCTTTACCAGTGGGCATAATAACAAATAAATCTCTATTATCTAATGCTGCATTAATAATCAATTTTTGGTTCAATCGAAATTGATTTGTATTCCAATTTTCATTTAATTTTAACATAGTTTCATCTTCCCAACAAAATTTGGTTATTGAATAATATTTGATTTCTTCTAAATACTTGTTAGGCTGTTTTAATAAATTTAAATCATTTAATATCTTCTTTTTCTCTTTAATGAGGTTAGTTTTCTCAAAAGTCAATAATTCAATTTGTTTTTTTATATTAACTAATTCAATATCAATAGAATCAATACGTTGGTTTAACAATTGATGTTTTTGTATTGTTTCTTGCTTCAATTCATTACTTGTTTTCATTTCATTATTGTTATCGTTATTTGATTTAATATTCGATGATGTATAACTAGTAATTAATTGATCTTTAATTTATTAAAAATAAATTCGATTTACTAAATAATAATATTATTAAAAATACCTAGATCTTCTTTGGTTTCTATTTCTTCTTTATTATTTCTCTTTCTTCTATTTTTCTGATTATTTTTAACCAAATCCACTCTTTCTATTTCTTCAATTTTTTTAATTTCCTCCACCTCTCCCCCAAAACCACCTTTTATCTCTTCAATTTCTTCAATTTCTCCAAAATCGAATTCTATTTCCTCTATTTCCTCTATTTCCTCCATCTCACCAACACTATCTTCAATTTCTTCAATTTCTTCATCACTAATAACAATCTTCATCTTGACTTTTTTAACCTCTTTATCTCCATTCATCTCCTCTTTCTCCTCTTCATCACTTTCGATTACTTTTTTATGTTTCTTACTTTTCCTGTTTTTTCTATAATTAATAATTTCTTCTTCACTTTCTATCTTCTTTTTATCCTTCTTAAAATCAATAAAATCTTCATCGTCACTGTACACTACCACTTTATTTTCGTTAATTTCAGGTGAAGAGACTTCAATTAATTCCACTTGATCCATGTATTAATTTAAAAAACAAATGAATTAAATAATCAAATCAAAAACATCAAAAATATCAAAAATTTAAAAATATAGTTTATATAATTAATTCAATTTTTTAGATTCAATTTATTTTAAATATTAAGAACCTTGATATTATGATAATTATAATTCTTCTTCTTCAATAGCTTCTAACTCTTTTAATCGTGCTTCCAACTTAGGCACTTCGATAAGTTTATGCTCCAACTAAAATTTTAAAAAAAGGTTATTAATAATGCACATTTAATCTTAATATATCGACTAAAAACTACTTACATTTTGTTTTTCTTCTTGGAGTGCAAGTCTTTTCTCTGCATCTAATTCCGTAAAAACATAACCCCCTTGTCCGTCATATTGTAATATGTAATTATGATATTTCCATAAACTAGGGCGATGAGATACAGTCAAGAAACTGATACCTAATTCTAAAATTACATGTTATTCCATTAATATCTCATGTTAAAAAATGGGAAGAATTAGAATTAACTTACCAGATGCATGATTATACATAATTTCTTCTAATTCCATTGAAACTGCTGATGTACATTCATCTAAGATAGCAAATTTAGGTTGATGATAATATAATCGAGCCATGGCGATCTAATTGAATTATTAATGGTTACTTTATTATAAAACACTTTAACCTACCCTTTGTTTATCGCCACCAGAAAGTGCATCTTTCCATTCTCTTTCAGTATCCCAACCACCTTCTCTTTTAACAATATCTTGAAGTTGTACCACTTTTAAAATATCTAATAAATCTTCATCTGATACTTTTTTTTCCATCATTTCTTTTTTAGTATCTGGATAAATAATTTGATCTCTTAATGTACCCAATGAAAGATATGGTCTTTGTGGTATATAAAACATATCTTTTTTTTTAGGTCGAATTACTTTGCCCCCTTTAACTGGCCATAACCCACCAATAATTCGAAATAGACTTGATTTACCACATCCATTAGGCCCAACTATTAATAAATGCATACCTGGTTTCACTTGGAATGATAATGATTTTAATAACACTTCATCGCCTGGTGATATTATAGGTACATTTTCAAATTTAATATAATCCCCTTCTTCCCATTCACCTTGACCATTTAAGTCAATTGATAAATCATCTTTATATTCATTTTGACTCACTTTTTTCTTTTCATATTTTCCTAGTTTAACTTCTTCAAATACATCTAACAAATCAATTACCTAATATAAAATATTATATTAATAAACATATTCAAACAATATTATTATTATTTAGATTACTCTAGCAGTATATCCTGCCAACTCTGAAATTTCTTTATAAGAATACAAAACTCGGCCAAAAGCATCTGAAGATTGGACTAATAACCTTCTATTAACCACAAAATCTTTGGTACGTTCACCAACTTCAGCCATAGCATTAGCACCACTTTTACCAGTACCTAAAAATACTGGAGCGGAGCATAATACTAATCCTAAAGCTCCCCAAAGATATTTAATTATGAAATCTTCTAGCATGCCATGGAAAATTCCAATTCTAAACGTTTGATTGACATGACGTATTAAGCTATAATATGCTTTTTCAACTAATGTTTTTTCATTCTTTTGTCCATGATATAAGGCTATTTCTTCCACATTTTCTATAATTCTGGAATGACGTGATCGGAATTCTCCCTAAAAGAAATAAAGTTAGATCAAACAAAAACTCATACAACTAAATAATATCAATACCTCAAATATCTGTTCTTCAGCAGCCAATTTACCAAAGGGTGGGTTAGTTTTCTTAATAAACCAGAAGAAAGGTTGACCATTAAATTAACAATAAATAACCCCTCACCACCTACATTTCTAGATAGTTGAATATTATAAATTAATGTATCTAATATTGGTTTAGCTAAATTAGAATAGATACTCGATAATGAATTGCAAAATTTATCAATATCCACAGTAATTAATTGATCTGCATTTTTAATTCGATCATCTAAATTACTCATTGTATAAAATGTTTTATCACTTAAATATTGCTCATGCACATGATGAGTTAATCTAGTACGAAATTGTATAGCTAATTTACTTTGTAAATAAGTAAGCTAAAAATGTATGTCATTTATTTTAAATTTTTATATTAATATTAATTTCTACTTACCATACTATTGGTATAAGTAGCTGGTAAAGCAACACTCATCCAATAAAATATACCTTTAATAAAATCTTGACCTTGGCCACGAACCTATAATTTTAATAACTACATTAAAAACACTATCAAAGTCCAAAATAATATCATTAATTACCAAAGCACCAACAATTCGACCATCTAAAGCAGCCACATAAACAGATAATATAGTTCTAAATACTAAAAATAGAATTAACATTAACTAGAATTAATTTTTTGTAAATAAAATTTTAACTTACCTAAAAAGAAAGAATGTAACATCAATAAACCAAACTCTTGAGATCTTATACCAGGTATAACAATTTTTAACAACCTTCTTAATCTCATTAAAAACAATTGATTAACCTAAATAAAAATTCATTGATCATCAATCACATCTACAACTCTCATAAAATAATTCGCTTACCTCATATTTCTTTTTACCCAGCTTACCACTTTCAATTTCATGTTTTAGTCCTTTGATTTTTTTACTTGAAAATAAGTCTTTAATACGAAAGGTAATACCACTTAATATACAAAATAAAACAAAACGTTTTAAATTCACTCGATGTTGAATATATTCTTGTATAAATCCACGCATCAATTCAGTAGCTACACTGAACTGGGGTTTCGATTGTGTATTAGCCATAGTTATTTTGTTTTCACTTTTATTGAGAATTTCAAATAGGAAGCAAAAACAATGTATCAAAAAAATCTTATTTTTTCTTAAACCTGAATCTCCAATCTTCAACGTGAAAATTGAATATATTCTATTCTTTCATTGATTTTTAGTGACTGCCCTTTTTCTCATTTTCAGATGCTTGACTCTTTTTGATGCTCACTCTTCTAATTGCCATTTGAAGCTTTAATTTTCAACTGATTTGATGAAACTAAGTTTGAAAAGCCAATTAAAAGGTGTTAAATATTCAATATAGAATTTCGACTTCATAATGTTTTTATTAGAATAGTGCAATAAAACTATTAACAGTTTATTGAACTAGATGTATTTTTCAAAATACAATAATATAGTGTATAAAAGGTCACAAAGTACGTCTTTTTATTATAGAAACTACTCAGTGTCCTATTTTGAGTGCATGTTTTTCTCATTCAACAATCTTTTCATTTCTTATCTAACTTAAAATTTAAAATTAAACCTAGTTGAAATACTAAGACAAAAAGATAAAGGATTTCTTATTTGTCTATTTTTGATGGCTTAAAATCTGAAAAATTTCCCAGTTGAATCTTTAATTAAAAAAACATATTTTTTTAAAATAATGTATAAAAAACATTTGATAAAAGTTTATTGTTAACAATAATAAAATTTTATAATCTTATACAATAATACTATAGCCATAAAGATCAAATTTAAATATATTAATATTAAAACCTTAAACCAAAAAATTAATGAACCTTCCATTCCCATTCTATTACAATTTATCCATTTTTTAAGTAAATATAAATCTAGAAATTCACATCCATAAAACTCTACTATTTTTGATATTTATTAGTTTAGCCTTATAGCCCCAATTCATAATACTTTCGGCTGTTTTATAGCTTTAATACTCACTTACATGGATTCTATTATACTCGAATTTTAACAGCTATTTCAGCCCTTTTTTAAAGCAGCTAACTATTTATTTAGAAATAAAATTTAAACTAAAATTAAGGTGAGATATAAGGATTAGGCTTAGAAAAATTAACTTACAAGTTATTTACTTATAAAAACTACTGCTAATTATTTCTCAATAAAGCTGCAACAACTGAAACTACTTTCCCAAATGCTATTAAAATAGAAAACACTTTTTTATTCACCTCATCATACTTTAGGTTATTTCGCAACTTCAATATCCGCTTTCTTCAATTATACAACGCTTTAATATCCGTCCGCTTGGATTTATAACGCTTAAATTTTAATCTAATATTTTTAAAGTTAATTAAAACGGAAATCACTTTTTTTAATATCGAGTAATTTGTCCACTTTTCACAAAACTTAGTTTCAAAGTACTTTTAAATTGTAAATAAAATAATATGCTCAAATGAAAGATTGTATTATTATCCGAAAGAGACTTTATTGATATGACTTACCAATTTCAATATTAAGCTTTATAGCATACCTTTGACTCTCAACATAATGCTAATTTTATTATTGCGGTTAAAAATATATTTATATTTTGTTTTATTATCTTAAGGATTGAATACTTTTTCAAAGGGTATAGTTTTTTGTTTGTTCACATTCAAGTTCAATTAATAAAAATACAACCCCAAATAAAAACATTATTAAATATTATTAAAGTCAACTATATATTTACTCTATAACTCAACTCATAAATGTAATGCTAAAAGCCAAATAAATTTAAAATTAATTTTATTAAAATTTCTAATACTTCATTATTATCTAAGTTGAAATAAGGGTTAAAAAGAAAAAAACATGATAATAAACAAGATTTGGGAATTCCGATCCTTCAATTTCATAATTAACTTTATTCTTTAAACAAATCGAGTATAAAAGCTCGATTAAGGGATTACAAAAGTAAAACAAAATCAACTAAAATGGTGGGCTCAATAAAACCAAGTAAATTTCAAGTTAGAATGAAAAAATGGAATTGATACTAATATTAAAACTAATATGCTAGAAGAATGTAAACAAAATGAAATACCAAGTCATATGGGGGATGTTATGTCTTGTTTAGAGACTTCGTTAATTATTAAAGGTAATTACTCCCCAATAGAAAGGATCGCATTGACAGCTAATGGTAATTTACAAAGGATTTTAAGGTAATGAGCTATTATTGTTTATGATGGATAGAGCTAATGCTTCTTTAGTGCTTTTTACAATTCTAAAATTAAAGTCGAGATAGTAAAAAATGTACAAAGAGATTTAGAACAAGGTTCAGAATCGATTATATTTGATCGTGAAGTTGATTTGGTTTGTAACGATAAGGTAAAATTGAAATTACAAAACTTTTTCTTATTCCATAGTTAATGAAATAGATATTATGTAGTGCTAAAAGTGTAATAACTGTTGAAAAAGAAGAATATAAATCAATGATTAAAAGTCAGCAAGTTGGTGTGGGTCAACTTTTTAGGTAATTTTATACTATTATCCTTTGTAAAATAGATCTTAATTATTTAATTAGAGTTTTAAGTATTCTACCTAAATTTAGATTAATAGAAGTTGGAAGATTAGATTCAGACAATAGATTATACCGCACATATTCATTAAGTGCTGAAGGCGTTGATTGTTTAATTACTGAAACCTTCGCTAAAGATATCTTTCAATTCTCAGATTAATTTTATGTAGTTTTTAAAAATTTCCTTTTTGATTTATACTAAATTATATCAAATAAATTGTTAAATTTTATGTTTAATAAAAAAATTGGATCTCATATTAGTAATGAAATATTACATTAAAAGATGAGCAAAGGATTAGGTTTTAATAATATATAAATTATAAAGTAGACGTAAATACAAAAAAGTTATAAAGTTAGATAAAAGGATGAGGTATAGTTAGTAACTAATTCATTAAATGAACAGTATACTATTGAAATTCTAAGTCTTAATACAATTTTCTATTTAAACTTGTTATTAAAAATATCGGTTAAGTACATCTTCTGCTCCTGGATTCAAACTATATGGTTCCGGTTTCCTACTTGGATTCTTTTTAGGTGCTCCAAAAAATAACTTTTTTAAACTGGAACGTGAACTTCCTGAAAGTTCTTTGTTGCTACCCTCAGTTCGATTCGAACAATCGGAAGAAGTAGATGGCCTATGTCCATCCATCCTATTGGGACTTACATTCATATGATTTGGTGTATACGTTGGTATCTGTGTCGATATCTGTGTTGATATCTGTGTTGATACCATTGTAGACTTTGGTTTGGGCTTAGGTTGTCTAATTTCCTTAAATGATTGAGGATTAATATCCAAACCCATTGAACCCTGTATTGTTTTTTCATATAAATTCATCAATGAACGTGATCGACGTCTAAATGCTTTAGAATCAAGCGGTACTACTGGAGGTGGACAACTCAACTCACCAAGCCCGTCCGCTTCAACTACTGTTGTTTTTGAAATATTAGGACTTTCTTTCATCTCTGGTTTATTTAATTGTTCATCCGAGTATCTTCTTAATTTAGGTCCTTCATAATAGTCGTAAGATTTATAATAATTTTCCAAATAAAGCATATCCACAGACATCTTTTTGGGATCTTTACTGCGCTTTGATGGTAAAGATTCTAATGGATAATCTTCTAAAAGTAACTCTTCTAAATCATATGTCATATCAAAATTGTGTTTCTCTGAGCTAGGGCAGAAAGGTGGCCTTAACATCTTTTTCTCTAATAAATCCCATTCAATACCATTAAATAATGGCAACCTTTGAATTGAAAAGAACCCTGTTTTTCCACTTCCTAACCTTTGGTTCGGATTTTTATTTAATAACTTTTGAACAAACTCAAAAAACAATGGACTTAATTCAAGCACTGTATGAACATTAAAATCAATATGTTGTTCTAAGATACATTCCTTCTTCCTCGTCCTTTTGATACTATCATAAAATGGTGTTTTTCCATATATTCCTTCATAAAACGTAATTCCTAATGACCACCAATCTACCCCATAACTATATCCCTGATCACCAACCATTTCAGGTGCTATTAAAAATACAATAAATAACTCATTCTTATTTAGCTGACTGAAAATATTCTTAGACTAATGAAATTTAAAATCTGACTTACCCATGTATTGTGCTGTTCCTGAATGAGATTTCAATAAATGGTTTGGTTGAATATAAGCAGCAATATTAAAATCTGTTAAATGGGCATGACCTAATTAATTAGTAAACTGGATTCAAAATTTTAATTTATTACCTTTTTCGTCTAACAATATATTATCTGGTTTAATGTCCCTAAGTTAATATGTATCAAATTTTCAATTTTACCCTTAATTAAATTTACCTATGAATAATATTTTTTGAATGAAGGTAGCCAATAGCAGAAGATATTTCAGCAGCTAAAAAGATCAACTCATCTTCCGAAAATTTACGACGATGTAAATGAAATCTTAAATCACCTCCCAACATTAAATCCAAGGCCATATACAAATTATAATCATCTTGAAATGCATATCTTAAATTACAAACAAAAGGATGTGATAGCCCTTCTAACATATTTCTTTCCCTTATAATATTTTTACTCATTTTTCGTTTGATCAAGTCTTCTTTTGAAAAATATTTTAGTGCCAACTTTGCTTTTGTTATCTTATGCTCAATTATCCGAACCTATATATTCTAATTTTAATACTCCAATACTTGTGATAGTCTTTAATAAATTTTTAGCTGCATGTATGTTGCTAATTTTTAGCCTTTTAGTATACTTACTTTTCCAAAGCTACCTCGGCCAATTGAACGTAACAATTTAAAATGGGTTAGATCCACTTTATAAAATAAGAAGGGTTATTAAAATGTCCATAATATACAATGAATTTAAGAGTGTAAATTTAAGTAGAAATATATACCATCTTCATTCATATAAGATTTATTCTGTTGATTACCCATTTTATTGAAGGAGTTGATAAAAAAATGTAATGAAAAAAATGGTCTAATGAATATTAACTTTAATTAAAATACCCTTTAGTCTAAAAATAAATAAAAGCCATTAAAATGAATAAACTCTATCAACCAATTAAACTTGTTATTCACCCCTAGTCAGATCAAACTTAATTGGTTAGATCGGTTTTATCTGCTACACTCAAGTTGCCTAAGTTCCATGAATTATTATACCATGGTTATTTTAGTACTAAATTTACATATTAAGTAAATCTTCAGCTTACCGTTCAAATAAATTTCAATCTAAAAATTATGTTGAAAGAATTATACTTTTTTTGAATTTTATTAGTAGTTTTAGGTTTTTAGCTTAATAATGAACAGAAAACTGTAAGAAAAAAACATTACCATTGTTTTTTTTTGAGATTCTAAGTCTTCCCCTCATTGTTAGTTGTAAGTTTGCGTGACTTCAAGTTAATTTTCGATCTAGATTTTAAAATTTCAAGGGGTCAATTTAAATAAAGTTAGTAGTAAGATATATAATATATTAAAAAATGGAGTTTATTTTATAAAGAATATATCTAATACATTGCTATTTTTTACTTTGGTTATTTTTTTGAAATGAAGCAATATTACATCAAATAAACTTCATTAAATTCTTAAAATAGCAATAAATTCACAAGTGGCTTATTAACAAAATAATACAAATGAAAGGTTAATAGAGGGGAGTTATGATTAAAGCGAAAATGTATCCAGATTTCTTTTGACAAGTTGATAAATTTAAGCTCCAGGATCCATATAGCAGCCTTATAATACTCGAGTTTGTTAATTTGAATTGTATACTATGATGCAACAATGAATGAATTATACCTTATAGTATATTAAATAGCCATAAAAAGCACTTCAATTTTTTTGATATCATTATCTCTTACTCCATTAGATCATAATTTATTTTTAATAAAGTATCTGGGCACATATCGCTTTCAAGCAGTTTGAAAATATAGTATGGCTCCAATATTTTAGATTTTATTATTGTGCTGAAATTTATAAAAATGCCCCTTATTAAGTATACTGAAGTACCAGCAAATAAAGTTAATGAAAACATAACTTCTGGTTTCATTTTTTGTCCATTTTTTATTCGAAAAATAGAAAAGCTATTAAATACTGAAATAAGGTGTTCCTGTACGTTGATAACGATTTATTAAACATACATCGAAAACGAGTGTACAAGGTGGTAGAGTAAGTTACTGTGTGGCTATTAAAAACAATAAGCTGTAACTATATAGCAGCTAATGAGATCCAATAAATTGTTATTGAAATAGAAGTAGAATAAAGCTCATTAAGACTATTATAGATAACTAGGTGATTGAAATGAATTTATAGGATAAACAAAGTGACTCTGAGCCAAAACGCTTTAATAACAAATGAAATATAGTACTAACTGCTCTTGATAAAAAATCATACAAATCGAGTAATTAAACATCACTTTTTTAACAAATTTTAATGTTAATATAAAATGAGCAGATGCTATTAAGAAATTCAATAATTTTAGAATTGTTAAAATGGCAAGGGTAATATTAATAGAAAGTTAAAGCAAAGATGGTTAATGAATTTGTAATTTATTAATAAGTTAAATCAAAAATGTAGTAGTCAGATTCAAGTATAAACGACATTGAAATCATAAATAACAGTAGTAAATGAGCTACAAAGATTAATATAAATCTTTACCATTAATCTTAGGATACTCTAGCGCAACCGAATTCATTAAATAAAGTAATTGCGACTCTGAGCTCCTAGACATTGTTAAGAGAAATACAGTTATTAGAATTTTGATTTATATACTTTTTTGAAAAGTAAATGTATTGTGATTGGCTATTACAATTTTGTAAAAAAACTGTGAATGAAATTGAAATCAATGGAGCCAATTAGAGTCGAGATTTGAAAAATTCAATCCCAAAGGGATTATTAATAGAAACGAAAAAGGGATTTTAAAATTTACTTGAAAATTTTTTCAAACGGAATTTCTATTCTTATGAATTGAAAAAATTTTCAATTCAAATTAAAAATATCTTCAAATAGAAAAAATTGTTGGAAATTAAAACTCTGGAAACTATAATATGTGGATGTATTTTTGTGTTTAAGAATTTTACTAACAAAATTTCCGCTTAAATGGTGCTTAAAAAACGTAAAAAGTAACGAAGTCAGAAAAACATTTCCATATATAAAATTTAAAAAAAAATTAACTATTAAAATGTATAAAACTATATAGAAAAATAAGTTACAATCATATACAATTTTTATTAAAAATGATGCTATCAAATACACTCCTTAATTATAGACTAATATGCTTTTAGATATATGGCTTCAAAAGTACATAATTCATAAAAATATTTTTTTGTCTAAACCCAAATATTCTAAGAAAAGTGTTGTAAATCTACTATTTTCCTGTGCTTTTTCAATATTATTATTTTACTGATTGTATAACTAGATATATACTATAGGATAAATAGTATTTAAATGATGATATATTTACATATATATAATTCACTGAACTAATAACCTCAGATTATTGAATAGTAAGATATTGATGGCAATAACATTTGATAATTTTATTAATATTTTCAAAGGTTTTATATCGAACATTTAAATTATCAATAAAAATATATAGGATCACTGTTGTTAAAAGTATTACAATGGCTACTGTAAAAGCTAAGCAGATTTTAAATACCCTTGTTACAATAGTAATATACATGCTAAAATTCTAATTTATATACACAAGGCAAAACTTAATACGAAATATATTAAGCTGCCAATAATATTTTAAAAAATCAGGATAATCTAAGACATAAATAAGCTAAAATAAACAGTTTTATAAATCACAAATGCTATTCTAGAAATGGAATAGTTTAGTAGTATAGTGGTACTTTAACTTCAAATTTATAAATCAAAGAAGGAGGATTATGTTGTTACTTCATATTTTGGGCAGACAGCTTGATGTTAGCCAAGTATTATAGGGCTGACCCAAAGATAATTGAATAATTAAAAAATATATAACGAAATTTGATAAAAGGTATATCTTCTCGGGTTTAAATCAACATGATTTTATTAAAAGACTAATTAAATAAAGAAGGTACCAACTAAATATAACATTTTTTAATTTGAAAACAGTGATCTAAAGATCAAGCTTCTGGTCATCATTGATTGCAAGTATGACTGTATAATTAGCAATAGTTATAATGCTCAAACTATTTCCATACCTTATATGTTATAGTGATTTTTAATAAAATAACAATAGCTCAATGGTTTGTAGTTTTTTTATATCAAATTTTACTGACCATTTTTAATTTGTCGCTTATTCTTGGAATACCCCTTTGATACATGAAGCCCATTGACAAAGTTATACTTAGATAATGCCACTATTTAAATAAAATACAAGTAAATTATTATAAGCTACTGGAGATCTTAAGGAGTATGAAGCTCAGATAGTTTATCAGTATTAGTGCTCTGCTTTATGCTATCAGATGCCCTATCTGATATGTGGTTAAGTTATATGCTATAGAACTCTGATATTTAGATCATTCTTTTTGAAAAAAACTGTACTAGTTTTATAATATATAAGTAAAATTATAACTGCAATCAATAATATTGAAGCTTTCGTATGTCAATGTTTATTTTATGTTAAGGTTTTGCTTAATATTTAAACCTCAATATTACTATATTGAATACTTAAACTTTCATATTGTTATATTAAATAGTTTTTTGAATCTTTGGGTCTTTATATTGATCACACTTTGACTTGAGGAAAAAATTTTAAATCGGATTTTTAATGATTACAAAATTTAATGACGATACAGTAAAACAGAGGAAACAAATGAACAGCTCATAAAGCAGGTTTATAAAAAGGAAATAGCAGAAAGTGTAATATCGAGCATGACGATCATAAAATTACAGGGGTTGTGTTTTATTTTTTATAATTTGGTTTCTTAAAATCCTTCAAATAAAGAAGTTATATTTATATTATTACCTTTGTAGTAGTATGATATACAATCTTTGTTTTTATTGATTTTTTTAAATATTACCTTAAGGATATGAGGATTTGTTTTTTGTTCAAGAATTTTACTAACAACCTTCCCATTCAAATAGCGCTTAAAAAGCGTGAAAAGTAATAAAGTATATAAAAATAAAAAAATATTTTAACCTCGAAAGGTAAAATCAAATAACAGTAAATTAGCTTATTTTGAGAAGCAATGTATATTTTATGGCTTAATTTATCATGGTAAACAGAACATATTAACTTATATCGTCTCTGTTCCCTCACCCTTTAGTCTAGCTATAGTTTATATCGAAAAATAGGGAATATGTTTCAAACTAGGGTATTTAATATTCAAATAGATGTCAATTTGTTTTTACTAAGTATTCTTTTTTATATAGTATATTATCTAAAGTTAAGATTTATTACCAAGTTATTTATCATCCCAACCCTAGTATTTTTTACTTCAGTGCAGGCCAGTTCAACAAAAGTTATCTAGTATTTTCTTTTAAATTAGACTTTAACTATATCCGTAAAATTATATAGATCAATTTATTTTACATCATTACTTTGAGAAAAGATCACCAACCTTTATAGACAAGCTTTTCAATTATTTTCTGTAGCACCATTATTTATACCAAAAGTCATGCTTTACTTTGGTTATAATCCTTCTTATAAACATTATACCATGGATGAAGTTTCTAAAGAAATAATTGATTTTAAAAAGAGCAAGGACTACTATTAATTGTAAACAAATTTCCCCGAAGCTCCCGTTTTTGTTTTAATTACTGATGATAATGATATTGTTTAATAAGTTTAGTTCTTAAATAAAAAAATACGTCCCTATATGAAAAGTTAAAAAAACAGTTAGGAAATTAACTTCTTATTACATATATATCACGATGTTTTTTTGTCTTCATTAATTTTTCCATTTTTAAGCCCTGTTTGAGTGGAAAGATTGCTACCAAAATTCTTAAATGAAAAGATACATCCTCATATATATTCTAAGTAGTTTAAAACAACTATAAATTTAACTCCTTTGGAAAAAAATAGCCCTCTATTTTTTAGCATTTATGCGCAATTATCTTTTTTGCAATAAGTTAATGAGAAAAAAGTTTAGCCCTAGCTATAAATTAATTTGTTACAGTAGTTTATTTTAATGACATAATGGTGACTTTAAAGCCGTATAATTTATTGTCAAACTTTATTAGATCTTCTTTGGTTAATTATTCATGAACTATATATTTGATACTTAATGTTTATTAACAGAGTTACTCAGAAAGTATAATAAATTATTTCAAATATTCTTAAAAGCCATTAACTTTTGGCACTCCATCAGTACTTATACTTTGCTTTATTTAGTTAAATGTATAATATAATATATAAACATTCTATGTGTGACAAACTTCAACATTTGGAAAATTATATCTTTATACTGTATATCTTAGTTCAAATAAAAAAATGGCTATATGTATATAACTTAAATAACTATAATAATTAAAAGTTACACAATTTTTGTATAATAAATTATGTTTTATGTAAGGCACTGTTTGGTATTCAGATCCTAATATCGTTATAACGTATACTTTTTCAAGTATTAAGTTATATCAAATGTTTTTTTGAACCTTCCAGCAAAAGTTTGAGATTTTCTTAGGCGGTAGAGAATAGAAATAATACGACAAGGTGGGAGAATAAAGTGATGATCCATAAACAAATCCTTTAAATAAAGTCTACAGCAAAGGATGGTTGAAGAATGTTATATAAAAAATTATCGTAAGGTTTTATTTGGTCATTCTTAGATCTCCTTTTTTCTAAAATATCAAATTAAAAGCATTAATTTTATTAATAACATTTTTGTGACTATATAGCTTATAATACTTACCCCTATTTGGTTTTCAAGATGTAAACATAAGAATATACTTTTAACATATTAGGTAAAATATGTAATTTTAATAATTGGTTATACAGCGTTTATAATATTTATCACCATACTAATAACATGAAATGATTAACTCATATTGTAACTAATTTCAAAGGATAAAGAACTACTTATAGACTTTGATTCTGAAACAAAGTCTAAGGGTGAATAAAGCGCATACTTCTGAAAACATATAAATATGTAAATTTTTATTTTAAATTTTAGAAAATGAAATCAAATAATAAACTGACTTATTTTGAAAAGCAATACATATTTTATGGCTCATTTCATCATGATAAATGGAATATACTGACCCATGTCATCTTTGTGCCACTGATTCTTTGGACTAGCTTAGGTTTGTTTGAGAAAATTGGAAATATATATGAAACTAAAATATTCAATACCCAAATAGACATCAATTTGTCTTTACTAACAGCTCTTTTTTATATTGCTTACTATTTAAAACTAGAATTTGTTGCAGGGTTACTCATTACACCAATCTTGCTATTTTTTAATTGGAGTGCAGTCCAGTTCAATAGAAACTATCCTGTACTTTCACTTAAAGTAGAAATCGGGCTATTTATTGTTAGTTGGGTAGCCCAATTCGCTTCACATTATTACTTTGAAAAAAGGGCACCAGCCCTTTTAGATGGTCTTTTTCAAGCACTATCTTTGGCTCCACTATTTGTGTTTTTAGAAATTTTATTTTACCTAGGCTATAACCCTTCTTACAAAGACTATACGATGGACATAATTTCTAAAGAGGTATTTGAGTATAAACAAGAAAAGGCTGCTATTTATTCTAAATAAAATCCCCCAAGCTTCAACTTTTGAATTAGTAATGATATTCATTGTTTAATTTAATTTAATTCACATGTGAGGTAATTTCATCTTTATTTTAAATTAACAATTTTAACTAGAAATTTTTAAATATTTTGTGTTGTTATATGATATGGTTCACTTCTATTTCATACTTACATATTAATACATCTTGATTATACAATTATTTATAATTCTATTGATCTTAATAATATATGCTCATAGAATGATTAAGTAATGTGAGTAAATTTTATTTAAATCAAAAACGAATTAATAAAAATGGAAAAGAATGTGACATAATATAAACGATATAATAATCTATTCTCTATAATATTATTGCAATTTAGATTCCACTCATTTTTTTAGTCATAGCGCTAGTTATGGTATGTATTACTATAGTGTAAATATATTAAATCCCAATATCAAAACATAAGCCATCATAAAATCATACTCTAAAAAAGGAAAGCAGCTACAATTCATCAACTTAGAAAATTATAAATAGATAAAAAAATCAATTTAATCTTTATTTTCTTCAAAATATAATATCATGTTAAAAAAGTATTCCAAAGATCAACTCTCTTATTTCGAAAAACAGTTAGTTTTTTATGGTGCATATCACAATACACCTGGTAATGTAGTCATACATTGTATCTTTGTGCCTTTGATTGCTTGGACAACATTAGGTTTATTGTCTCAAGTAGGTGATGTATTTAGTATCCACCTATTTAATCAAGTATATAATATTGATCTATCAATGTTATTAACTTTAACTTATGTGACTTACTATATCAAGTCAGAATTTACTGCTGGGGTATTAATTACGCCAATTTTAGTATTCGTGAACTGGAGTGTTATAAAATATAACCAAGCGAATCCTAAATCTAGTCTAAGTTTTGAGCTTTTATTGTTTATTATTAGTTGGTTAGCTCAATTTGCTTCTCACTTTTTCATTGAAAAGAGATCACCAGCATTAATAGACGGTTTCTTCCAAGCCGTATCTTTAGCCCCATTATTTGTCTTCTTGGAAATATTATTTCAATTAGGTTACAATCCTTCATATAAACCTAAGGTTATGTCTTTAATTTCATTAGAGATCGGGAGTTTTAAAGCAGAGCAAATAAAAAGCAATAAACAATAAAATATGTCTTTAAAGGTATAATATTTAATATTCAATATTGAATTTTATTTTTACAATAAAATTTTGTCTTCGGAATAATCCACCCGCTCTTATAAGGATCTTATTTATTTTTAATAATATATTTGTGATATTTTCGTAAATTTAACTTTACTCGAAATTAAAAGAGTATAGTTGGATTTCCCACCTATTAGTGAAAATTTTCCATAAAAATTATTTTTCGCATCAGTAGTTTTTCAACTAGTTGTATGCTTGAGATAATCTTAGATTGATTGGATATCTGAGGTCCCCTTTTAATTATTAGATGACGTTTAATTTCACCTACAGATGTTAAAGTTCAATTATGCTCTATCTAGCGTTTACCTTATAATTAACATTTCTATTTAAGTATATCCTTTAGAGATTGATATTTAACTTTATATTAAAATGAACCACTAGAAACTGCACAATTAAACTTAAAAGTTGTATTAGGTACAAATTAAAGACAAAGCAATTGAAATGAATTAGTAATTAAGTTCAATTCCAAATGTCAGAAGAAATTGCTAAAAATAAAGAGATTGAAGAAAAGGCAACATTGACTCACCCAAAAGTTACTTCTTTAAAACAAGTACGATCCAGTGCTAGTTTAAGTGAAAAATTACCTGGAGAGGAAGATAATATCAATAATCCAGAAGAGCATCAGACTGAAATTCAACATTTTAAAGATGAGATTAAAGCAGGAGTGAATTCAATTTCTAATTTTTGGGACGAATTTAAAGATTATTTGGAAGATGCTGAAATTTTTGATTCCTCAGTTATTATGGTGACTGGACAAGCTTTTACTGAAATTGCTAATTCCTTTGTGCAAGATATTATTGTCCCCCTTTTTACTACTCTAATTGGTAATGTTAATTTTCAATTCATTATCAATCTAATTTTTTTATAGGTAGACCAAATGCAACTAACTATTTTGTGGTATTAAAGAAGGGCAAGTCTTTTAACACCAACTATCGCAGTGCAAAGCAAGCTATTGCCGATGGGGCCCATATATTTCATTATGGGAAATTTATTCAAGTAAAAAATATGCAAGTAATTATCTATTAGTTTTAAAGTTTCTTTATAGAAAATAGTCAACTTTGTATTCCTGGGTATAACTTTAATAGGCTTTGTTAGAGGTAAATATATGTTTCGATAATATCAAGTATTTTTAAGTTTTAGTATTTCGTACTATATTGTTTTTCCGTCGACTCCGAAAACTTAAAGAGGAAGAAAGTACTAAGAAATTGAAACAAAGAGAATGCCCTTTTTGTTTCTCAACTATTAATTCTAAAGCTTCTCGCTGTCCTAATTGTACTTCTGCTTTGCCAACTTCTTCACTTTCTAGGAACATATCTCCAACTTTGAAGCCTGCATTGATGCCACCTATGTCTGATGATCCAACCTTATTGAATTAATACTCATAAAAGCGTGCTATTTATTCCTATCAAAAACAATTCATATTGATTATAATGAATTAAATAAATAACTATGTATAAATCACTAGGATATTTTATAAAATACTACAAAAATTTTATTTTGAAATTTTAAATTTAAATTATTTAGTGACGTGATGAATAGATTCAGCTAAATATTCGACATTGTTGGATGAGATACCGGCCATGGAAATACGACCATCCTTAGTAAGGTAGATATGATGCTCATTCTTTAATTTTTCAACCTAAAAAAGTCATTTAATATATATTTTTTAAACAAAAAAATGACAATTACTTGTTCAGGAGTTAAACCAGAGAAGCAGAACATACCGATTTGATTAGTAATGTGTTCCCATTGTTTTTGAGATCCTAATTGTTCTAAATGCCCCTTGAGTTGGGTACGCATAGAGATAATACGATCAGCCATAGATTTAACTTCTCCTAACCTAAAATTATGATTAAATAAATATATATAATGAATAAACAGTAAATTACCATTGTTGATAGAGGGCTTGGTCATTTAAAACAGTGCTTACAATACGGGCACCATGAATTGGAGGGTTGGAGTAAAGAGGGCGAACTAAAATTTTTAATTGAGAATCAACGGCATCCTTCTCTTGCTTATTTTTGCAAACTAAAGAGAAAGCACCAATACGTTCCCCATAAAGACCCATATTCTTAGCAAAAGATTGACATAATGCAACTGGATGGCCTTGTTCAACGAAATAACGTAAAGCATAAGCATCTTTAGAAATATCACCAGAAGCAAAGCCTTGATAAGCCATATCAAAGAAAGCAAAATGATTTTTAGATTTCATTACAGAGGAGATTTCTTTCCATTGTTCTGCAGTAGGATCAACACCAGTTGGGTTGTGAGCACAAGCATGTAACAACACGATAGAATTATCTGGGATAGACTATTGAAAATAATTTAGTAAAAATAATTATTATTTACTTTTAAACTTACTTTAATATCTTCTAACATCCCATGGAAATCTAAACCATTAGTTTTTTTATCGAAATAGCGATAAGAAGCAACTTCAACACCAGAATCCTTAAAGATAGGATTGTGATTACCCCAACTTGGAGTTGGTAAGTATACTTTTTTGGCATTTGGGTAAAAACGAGATAAGAAAGCAGCCCCAATTCTTAAAGCACCAGTACCAGAAATTGTTTGGGTAGAAGAGATCTTAAATATTCATATAAATAATAGTAATTAGGATAATAAAAAGACTTACTAAATCTTGAGATAAAGGTTCACTATCTTTACCAAAAGCTAAGACCTTAGAAGCTTTTAAGAAATCGGCTAAACCTAAGATACCAAGGTATTCTTTGTCTAAATCTTTATTTAAAAGGATATTTTCAGCCTTTTGAATAAAAATTATTATATTTTCAAAATAACTAAACAGAGTTATATTACCTTTTTAACACATTCTAATACGAATGGTTTGCCTTGATCATCACGATAAGCACCAACACCTAAGTTCATTTTACGAGGATCACTATCCTTTTTGAATGCTTCAGTGATACCCAAAATGGCATCAGGTGGACCTGAAATAAAGTTAGAAAAATCATAAAATATAACGAACAACATTACCTTGTGGTACATTAGCCCAAGTGGAAAGTAGTTTTATATTATTAAATAATAATTTTGAGTTTTGGGTTTGAATAACTTTTAATCCTTTAATCATTGTGAAGTTCTAATAGTAAAATATATTGAGTCATCTCTTTTACACTCAAATTTATAAAGGCTGACTTTGCATTTTAATTGGTTGGAATTATCCTTTTGATCGTTAACCATTTTTGAATTAACCCTATTAGCTTTTTAATTCATGTCACTTTTTAGACCAGTAATATTCTTTTACCATTGTAAATAGGCTATTTTATTGGATATAATTTAGTCTAAAAGAACCATTTGAAATTTTATCATTTTTGATCAGATAAAAATTTTCACATTCCACCAATTAATTATCAGGAAATACTTGCATTCATTTGTTTTAGCAAACCATAGATCATTTAGTTATTATTGGCTAAAAATATCACCAAACACAGTTTTCAGTTTATTGGTCGCGTTTTAAATGAATACAGAATATTTTAAAAAAAATTATAAACTGTTTAAACTCCCAGCCGAGCTTAATATAGATATGTTTCTTTCGCCCAAGGATTCTACTGGCAGTCTTCCCACTCAATAGTACTTATACGGTAAAAATAAAATAAAGTAAAATAAAAGACATCTCCATATGGGAATGTTTTTTTTGACTTCACTTTTTTTCTATTTTTAAGTACTATCTGAGTGGAAAATTTATTAGTAAAATTCTTGAACACAAAAATAGATCCTCATATTTAATTTTTTGTAATAACTTAGTAAATTAAAAAATATCAATATAGGTTTGAGCTTGGAATTTACTGTGAGGATGATAATCATTTGCCTAGTTACTATAGATATAGGAAAGTAGTTTACATCCTCATAATATTTTCCAAGCTCAAATCTAAGCCATATAAGATATTATTTTTGCTTGATATCACTCAGTTGCTAAATAAATGATTACATTTTAAACTACTGAATTACTATATGAGAGTGTTTTTTTTGACCACTTTTTCTATTTTTTAAACACTATTTGAGTGGAAAGATTGTTAGTAAAATTTTTAAACAAAAACACATCCCCATATGTTGAAAGGTAATATTTAAATTAATTATATAACAATATAGTTAACTAATAAATACAAATTTGTAAAGAAAAGGCTTTAGAGTTAATTTATAAGACTAATAAGTATAAACAAATCGACATAAATAATAAATTAATAGCTAATAATTAAAATTAAATGAATTAACAAAATTGTTATTTTTATTTGTATATTAAATCTACGCTATTTACAGTTATTAATTTTATTATTTTGTCATTTTTATTATATCTTTATAAATAACTAACTAAGAATTATCACGATAAAATGTTTTTGTATAAAATAGCTATTCACTAAAGTTCTTATTTCCATTTATTTAGCTATTATTAATAAAAATAAAACAACTAAATTTTATATAAATTTTAGTCTTATATTCAATATATGAGGATATATTTGTGTTTAAGAATTTTATTAAGAATTTTTCCACTCAAATAGTGCTTAATGGAAAGTAATAAAGCCAAAAAAATACCCCTATATTGTTTTATTTATGCAGTTTAAAAATAAATAGAAGTTCCTTAGAGTTTTTTATAAATAACCTTAGTTTTCTGATTTAAAAAATAAGAAAGCTATTGACTATAAGAGCAAATATTATATGCTAAAATATTTATATTACACTTTCAAACTTATTAAATTGTAATTATAGGTTGATTGATTATATAAAACAGTTTTGTTGATTAATTTAATATAATTATAAAATGGAATTTATACAAGCCGAAATAAAATTTACAAACCCATTTTTTTATACATATGTTCTTATTAAAAGAAACAAAAATATTCATTCAAAATAACTACTTATAATAGTAACTAGATTAATGCAAACTTACTGTTTACAATTTATACCATTCTACGCTTTATTAATCAATAGTGCTTCAATAATTAATTTTTTGAACTAATTTTATTCTCTTTTTGATGAATAATCCTTCATTTTTTGATAAGAACTTAACTGAAAATTCTTATTAAAAAGTTAAATTCTTATGTGGTATGATAGTGAATTACTCACTATTCTTCAAGATAAAATTGAATCAAATCAATTACCTGTTAAATCAAAAGAAGTGGTATATTTGCATTAATAATATACAATATACATTATTAATACAAATTAAAAGTTCATTGAATAACTTTATTCAATAAGTTCAATTTATCTTTAGTATATATAAATTTTATTTCATCTAAAAATTACTCACTTTTTAATATCTCTATCTAGTATTTAACTACAACATACATTTATCAATAATCATATGAATGAAAAGTATTATTAAAATCCTCGTTTCCTCAAGCACAGTATAATTAACCGTATTATTAGGCTAGAATAACATGACAGTGATTGAATGTGTGTTTTGTCAAAAGTAATATACTAGACCAAATGGATAGTTGAATTATTTCATACCATAGAAGTTATTTATTTATTTGATTGTGGCTATTCTATTGTATTTTAAAATACGTTTTTTTAATAAAACTAATTTAAAGCGATAATTAACCTATCATACTATTAATTTATTATGACTTGTAATACTACAATAAACAATCTACTAGAAACAATAAAACTAATTCAAATAATATAATTACTTTAGGTTAAAATTGTATATAAATAAATATTATATAATCTAGATTATCCGATGCCTAATATTTTATTAAAATTAAAACTCAAAATCAAAACCACTAAGAATTCTATTATATTATTTATTAATATATTAAGATTAGGCTTAAATTTAATTTATTATACAATTATTTTATGGTTTTAAGACAAATAGCCTATGCCAAATTAAGTAAATATTTTTATCCAATGAATCAATATGAGTCTATAAAAGCAAAATATTTAACAATCAAATCAAATCAAATTCAAAACCAATCGAAATAATTAGATAAATCAACTCTCAACTTTTAGACAATTACTCTTTTAATTTAACTTAAATTTTATATTGAAATAATGAGCGAACATACTATCAATACTACTCAAGAAAACCTTCATGTCAATGGAAAATGTGCTCCATGGACTCCTTATTCTTGGAAATCAAAGCCAATTAAACAACATGTTGAATATGAGGATCAAGCTGCATTTGAAAAAGCAAAAGCTAAATTAATTCAACTTCCACCTTTAGTTACTGTTGATGAAGTAATCTATTAACACAAAGATTAATGAAATTTTTTAAACTCTTTAATTAGGTTAAGAAATTGAAAGTACACCTTAGAAATGTTGCTCTTGGGAAAGCTTTCCTTTTACAAGGTGGTGACTGTGCTGAACTTTTTGATTATTGTACTAAAGTATTATTGCTTTATAATATTATTTAGATATGTATTAACTGTTTATAGGATCCTATTGAAAATAAACTTAAAGTTCTCATTCAAATGAGTTTAACTCTTATTTATGGTGCAAGATTACCAGTGGTTAGAGTAGCAAGAATGGCAGGACAATATGCTAAGCCACGTTCTAGTCCAACTGAAAAAGTGGATGGTGTTGAATACCCAAGTTTCCGAGGAGATAATATTAATGGTTTTTCAGTTGATGAAAGAAAACCAGATCCAGAACGTTTAGTTGATGCTTATTTTCATTCTAGTGCTACCCTTAATTATGTACGTTCTTTATTAGCTTCTGGCTTTGCTAATCTTACTCGATTTGATAAATGGGATCTTTCTCATGTTAAATGCTCCTCTGCTCGTAAAGAATTTCAAGATATTGTGGATCAAATTTTAAATACTATGGATTTTATGGAAGTTATTGGCGCTGTCAACAGAGAACATGAACTTCCACCAGCATTCAATACCATTGATATGTTTATGTCTCATGAAGGTTTAGTTCTTGATTATGAAGCTGCTCTTACTCGCCCACATGTTGAAAAACATAGTGGAGAAACACGATATTATAATTTAAGTACCCATTACGTTTGGGTTGGTGATCGTACTCGTCAACCGGATGGTGCTCATATTGAATATCTTTCTGGTATTGAAAATCCAATTGGTATTAAAGTCGGTCCAACTACTGATCCAGATACCCTTATTGAGCTCCTTGATAAACTTAACCCACATAAGGAAATTGGTAAAATTACCTTAATTACTCGATTTGGTGCCGACAAAGTTCACAATCATTTATCTAAATTCATCAAAGCAGTTCAAAAAACAGATCATATTGTTGTCTGGGTTTGTGATCCAATGCATGGAAATACAGAAACTAGTACTTGTGGTGTCAAGACTCGTCACTTCAATAATATTATGTCTGAAGTTGCCTCTTGTATCCGTATTCATGCTGAAAATCAATCAAAATTAAATGGGGTTCATTTCGAACTCACTGGAGAAACTGTAACTGAATGTTTAGGTGGTGGTATGGAATTAGATCATCATAATCTTAATGAAAACTATCAAACTTATTGTGACCCTCGTCTTAATTATGAACAATCTTTAGATATGGCTTTCCTCATTGCTCGCTGCTTTGAAAAGGAGAGATCTGGTCTTAAGAAATGTTGCCCTTAAATTTAGGACCAATCCTTCTATCCCTTTATTATTCAACGTTTCTATTCCCCCTTTACTATAGCCAACTCTCTTATTATCTAAAATAAAGTGAATCATTGTCCTTTCAATTTGATTTTTTGAAATTTGAAATTTCGAATTTTTTTGTTAGTTTAAGAATTAGTTATAAAAAGATGACTCAGAATTAAAAATATAAATTCAATTAAGGGGATAATTTTATTAATTAAAGATAATCAAACTAAACAATAGGATTGAATCTTAACATTGTATTAAATTCAGTTCTTAATTGAACAGCTTCAGCTAAATTTTCCACAAACATACCATCAGCGCCCATTTTAAAAAAGTAATAAAATTCATCTCTGGTATCACCTTTAAAGCAAGTGGATTTACAACCAAAATTAGCAGGTTCTCTAGAATCATAAAAAGTATATGGTACTACTTTAAGATTTCTTTGATGACATTCTTTAATAAGATCTTTGGCTTTAATAAACCCACCTAAACTTTCAACTTCTTTTGGATCATATGTTACATTACGTGCTTGAAATTCATCCGCAATTTCATTTAAATGAAAATCTTTACGTGTGGAAAACCAAGTGGCATATCGAGCTACAATATCTAACCCTTTAGGTGTATAAAACCAAGCATATTTATCTACGAGAGCAACATGTTCGACTTTAGATGGATGGGTAAATTTGGTGAGATATTTCAAACTTTCGAAATCAAAGTTTTGTAAAACTACTTTACCACAAGGAACTTTAACTTCTTTTTTAGGAGAACATTTGTCTTGAATATCTTTGAAATTTTAGCTTGACAGTTTTCAACATCCCCTTCTTTAAGTGGGTACCCATTTTTTCTAAGTATTTCTAATACTTTATCTTCAAAATATCTTGGATTTTCAGGTCGAAGTGAAGAATGAAGCGCTGCATGTTTAATTTCAGGTACGATTTTAATCGGCTTTTTAAAAAGATATGATAAATGATGAGCATTATCAATAAATTGTTGAAATGATGGGATCTTAAAAATTTGATTATAAAATTGGGGTCGAGTACCAACAACTGCTTGTTTGACTCGAACTTTACTTAATTCTTTAAAGGTGAAATCCGAAATAAAATAAACATCTTTTAAAGTAACAGTAGTATTATCAATAACTCCAGTGAAGTTACGCTTAAGATGATCAAATTCAGGTAATTCTTTAACGTTAGTACCTTCTTCAATATGTAAATCATGATAACATACTGGTACCCCATCTTTTGTTAAAACTAAATCTGGTTCTAAATAATCCATACCATCCATAACTGCATTCCAATAGCCTCCAATGGTATGTTGGGGTAAATGAGGCTTCACGCCTCGATGAGAGAAAAGTTCAGTTGGTTTTCCAGAGAGAGTAGGCCATTTTACACCCGAAATATCTTCAATATGAGCGGAAACAAGGTTCAATGTGATAATACCAAAGAAATTAATAAAAGACTTCATTTTTTTAATATTGTCAAGTTGATTAAGCTAGGTTGAACGATCAAATTGAAATTGTAAACTATTTATACATTTTTAAAAAAAAAGATTAATTGCACAACATAGAAATATTTATTACTGTGATAATATTTTTGTTTTAATATTAATTTTGTACCTATTGTTTTATCATGCTCACCATCCGATTTACCAATCATATTTTAAGATGAATAATACAATTATGGGTCATAATTCTTAGTTATAAAATCTTGGGGTATTTTGAATGTTTATCGAAGTTAAGATTGGCATTTTTAATTAGAAAATCCTAAAGGTTGAAGACTGCAATGGTTGAAGTAATTATTGAAGTTTTGATATCAATTTTTAAATAAAATAAGTCTTAATTCTTAATATTTTTAACCAAATAAATAATTTACCATTGTAATCAATAACTTTTACTTTTTTTTAAATTTTTTTAAATTCTTAAGATACACAAACAATTTAAATTAACCATATAGTTAACTAAAGCTAATAACAAACTAGTAAAATTCTTAAAAAAAAATAAATTATACTTCTATATAAAAAGAACATTATAAAGTTTTAAGTAATACAAACGGACTTTATTAGCTAATACAAAGTTGGAAAGTCCGAAGTTTTTAAAAGAGAGGTGGAAAAGTACTTGATACTTAATAGATAATAAATAGTGTAAAAGTCAATGAAATATTGAGGATTGTGTCTGTAAAAGGAAAGGAACAAAATTAAAAAAAGGTTCAATTAATTTATTTGATATATAACATTATATTTGGTATTTTAAATATTTCAAAAAAAAAAAGACATTAAAAGTAACAAAAAGATATTAAATAAAGGAGTATTCTATAGTAATTTAAATATTACTATTATTTAGGGTAATCTGGTTTGTGAAAATGATAACTATTAAATCATCTGAAGTTGAGATTGTATTTTATTTTTTTAAATTATAAAGAGTACAAATATTGTTTTAGTTTTACGCTAATTGAATATTAATTGAGCTAAAAATAGATGAATAAATAAAATTAAATAATTTGGATAGTTAATATAGAAGTTTAATAATATTGTGAATTGATTTATAGCAATATTCTAATTTTCTAAATTGAAAGTTTCGATAATTAGTATAGTTGATAATCATTATCAAAAACAAAGTTTGAATTTTCAACTATCCGATATTATATATGATGATGTTTTTTTTGGTTTCATTACTTTTTCTATCTTTTAAGCGCTATTTGAGTAGAAAAATTGTTAGTAAAATTCTTATATATAAAAATACCTTCCCACATATATATAATAAGTTTCATAACAGATTAAATGAACTAGTTGTTTTTTGTATATAATATTAGCAACTTTAATTTGCTTAAATTAAAACATTAAAACATTAAATTATACTTTTAAATAATATAACAACTTTATTATATTCAAATATCTATATTTGATTAAATTGTTCTAGATAAATTCAATAATTATTTTTATCTTGAATGATGAATTTTCACGTTCTTCAATTTCAATAATAGAATTTCTAATTTAATATTAACATTATTTATATAGCTAAAAATATTTATTAAATTTAAACAATTTATAATATTATCTATTATAGCTATACACTCTATTGGGTTTTGATTTTCAGTAACAAATTATTTTTGATAATACTAATTTCATTGTACTTCTTTTTAACATAAATTTTATAACTTAAATTATGTTATTTAAATTAACGTTTACTTAAAATTACAAATAAAAATATAAAATTAAATTTAAGTAATTTTTCAGATAGTAATAAACAAAATGTTACTATTAATAAAATATTAGGAGTAAAACAATAGAACTGGATTATAGTTAATTTTAGAATTTAATATTAATTAAGAGCATTTCAAAGTTACATATTTAAATAAAATGTAATAAATATTGGGGATGTATTTTTTTGTATAAGAATTTTACTAACAATCTTTTCACTCAAATAGCGCTCAAAAATGAAAAAAAATAATGAAACCAAAAAAAACATCCCTCTTATTATAAAATTAAGTTTACATCTATCAAAATTAAGCTGGTTTTTCAAAAATCTTATTAAACTGCTTATTTTAACTTTTGATATTTTGATGTGTTTTTATTTCCACTTTTATTTGTATTACATCTATCTAAAATTTCTAATAAATATCCTTTCTCATGATTGGTTGATAAACCTACCAATCAGGTTCAAGCTAGCCTTCACAATGAGTGATAAACTTCTCATAATCTAATTTTTTCAATTCATATTATGACCAAACAAAATTAAAATCATTATCCCCTCCAACGATCAATAATATATATAATAATAATAATAGTAACAATAACAAATGAATTATTCCTTACTTGATCCATTTAATATTGGGTTTCCAGATCATATTAAATCCAAAATAGTGTTTACAAATGCAGTGAAATTGAAGTTTAATCGTCTAGGTACCTATCTTGCAGCTGGCAATAATAGTGGGGAAGTTGGTATATTTTCTACTGATATATTTACACTAATTAAAAAAATTCAAATCAAAGAATCATTTATAACTACGTTGAGGTAGGTTGTTCATTATTGTTAAAGGAATTTGTTTTTAATAAGTGAAATATTGTTTAGTTTTTCTCAAGATAATGAATATTTAGCTATTGGTACTAAAGAAGGTTATATATCTATTTTTAATTTAATATTGGAAAAAGAAATTTGTTTTATTGAACTAAATTATCCCATTATTGAATTGGAAATTATACCGGGAAAAAAGTAATTTTAATTTTTTTAAAAAGTTAAGTGGAACTAAATTAATACGTTTTTAATATTTAGAAGTTTAGTTTTTGTTTTGACTAGAGAATTAGATCCTTTGATTTTAGATATTAAGAGTGATGTTCCAATTCAAACTTATTTAAAAGCAGAATCGGAGCAAATTTTAGATATTGATTCTCAAAGATGGTGTGAGTAAGTTATTTCTTTATTATAAAGATTCAAAATATAAATTAAAAATATTCATAAATATTAATAAACTTAATTTGAGCTCTATCTAATCTATTTTTATTAGTCAAATGTTTGATTTTACTTCCGGTTGTATTGATCGGTTAGGAAATTTTTTAATAGTTGGAACAAGTAAAGGTTTATTAGCAGTTTATCATTTTGAAAGTGAGCGTTATGTACATATTGAAAGGAATTCAAGGACAACCATAAAACAAGTATTATTTAATAAAAATTTAAGGTAAAATTTATTTCTATTATTAAATAATAATAATTTAATTTAATTTAATTTATATAGTGAAATTTTATTAAATTGTAAAAATCATATTAAAGTAGTTAAATTTAATATTGAATTAATTGAAAATGAAAATATCAAAGTATCATTCAATTACACAACAAAATATCAAAATCATCTTGATGCAGGAGAATGGCAGTATTGTAATTTTGATAATACAGGGGATTATATAGTAGGGGTTTCAGACAAAGATATAGATCGTAAAATACATATATGGGAAAGAAGTTCTGCTCAATTACATTCGTTATTAGTTGGACCAGGAAATAAAGTATATGATTTAGTTTGGCATCCGTTAGCACCCACATTAGCCTCTTTAGGTATCAACGGTAAAATTTGGTTTTGGGCACCCACTTATTCACAAAAATGGTCTGGATTTTCACCCTTTTTTTCTGAATTAACACAAAATTTAGTATTTAGAGAACCTGAAAATGCATATGATTTACCTTATTCTCACAAAAGTCACCAAAGGCATGATTCTACTAAAAAATCGTCACCTAAATATAAAGGTAATAGATTAGATACTAATGAAGAAGATGATATTATTGTTGATGTTTGTACTATTGATAATCCATTTTCATTGAGTTTAAATCATGATTTCAAAGGTAATTTAAATCAAATTAATTATGATGAAGCATTTGAATTACCTTTGATACCTATTACCGAAAATATTACATCGCCGGAGTTAAAGGATGAAAATAAATTAAATTTAGAAAATGAAGAACAAACAGATTTAGAAAATGAGAAGCATTTTGAATCTAATAACAATAATAACAATAAATTATCAACTCAATCACCAGCTTCTTTGTCAAATGAAAATGATATTATAAAGGAAAATATTATTAAAGATAATTTACTTGATAATAGTGAATATATTAAAAAAGAAGATGTATTAAAAGATTCAAATGAAAGTGATAAAGTAACAGATGTCATGAAAGAAACAAAAACAAAAATAGAAACAGAAACAGAAGTAATAGTTTCTAATAATAACGAAAAGAATCAAGATGAAACAACGTATAAGAGATCGCTGTACAATCATTATGATAGCAATGAAAGAATAGATTATAATAATCGACGTAGTCCGATAGAAGATTATAATTATAGAAGCTCCTATTATAAAGATAGATATGAAAGAGATTATTATGATAGTTATTATTCTAATCGTCAATCATATGATTATCGAAAATATAATAGGGAACGATATAATTTACCTCCAAGAAATCGACATAGATCAAGTTATTATCAATCTAATAGATATTTTAATGGAGATCATTATAGTCCACAAAGAGATAATGATAGATATGATTATAATGATTTAAGAGATAATAGAAATACATCTGATAAATACAATAATAATAGGGATTACTATAATCAACAAGATAACTATAGTAGAAATGATAAATTTTATTACAATTCAAGATACGAAGATAGAAATTATTATAAAGATAATTTAGAAGATAACTATGAATTTGATGAGAAAGAGAATAAAACTAAACAACAAAACTCACCTTATAACATCAATAATAGTAATAAACAATCTTATTATGATGATTATAATTATCGAAAAAGAAGTTCAATAAATGAAACCCATAATAATAATGAAGAAGATGTAAATAATATTGATTATTCAAAAAGTTCTTATGGTGCATTATCAAAAGAAATATACTCTAATTTCAAATATAAAACAAGGGATGATAGTTATTATAATAAGAAATATAAAGAATATAATGATGAAGAGGATAAAAAAGAGAAAGAAAAACAAAAAGAAAAAGAGAAAGCTAATTTGAATAAAGAAGAGAATATCAAAAGTGATGAGGGAGAATATTCAGAAGAAGGAATTATTGATGATAACAAAAAAGAAAATCATCAAATTGATGAAGAAAATGAAAAGAATCAAGAACATATTAACAAAGATAAAAAGATAGATGAACTTGATAGTTTTAAGAAGGATCATCTTGTTAATAAAATCGAAGCTTCAATCATAGTCAATGAAAATCAAGATAATAAAGATATCGTTGAATCAACTAACACCAACATCAATACTAATAAAATGGAAGAATCAAAAATTAATTTAGATATTAATGATACTACTACTACTACTACTACTATTCCAATTAATACCTCTATAATTAGTAAATTTTATTCGCCTAATAAAAAACAAGTTAAAGGAAGTGGGTTATTTATACTAAAAAACAAACAAAATCCATTAAGTAATAGTAATAATTTATCTCATGGAATTGGGAGTAGTAATGTTGTTGTTCAACGTAGTAAAGCAGTCCAAGAAGCTTTTGAAGATGGGGAAATTGAAGAGGGAGAAATTGAAGAATAAGTTTGAATTAATAAATATTTAAGTTTTGAGAATTTTTGATTGAAATATAAGTTGCATCTCCACTTTTTTATTGTTGCTATTGCTATTGTTATTGAAAGTCGTTAAATTTTATGAGATGGAGGAGCTTTTTTATAAACATTAAGTGATTAGTAGTTAATAATTAATCAATTAATTAATTAATATTAGTTAACTGAAGAATTTAATATTTACAATAAAACAAATATTGTTTGATTTTAATTACTTTTTCAGTTACTATCCTATTTGATATTTTAAATAAATTGAAATTATAAAGCTAACTCTAATAATATTCCAATTCTAGTAACCTTTAATTAGTGAAAGGGAGGTAACCCAAATAACTCAGGTTGAAACTCTTCCATTGAAGTTAAAATTTGAGTTGCACCGATATCACTACCTGCCATTTCTAAAAGTTTAGGATCTGGGATCCAAATGGTCTATAAATTTAACATTAATTTTTCAATAATAAAATAAAATAAAGTGGAAAAAGTTCTTACTTTCATTTGAGCATTAACACCCGCTTGAACTCCCGGTATAGCATCTTCAAAAACTAAACATTTTTTGGAATCTTTAGCTCCCAATTGTTGAGCCGCTTCTAAAAATATATCTGGGGCGGGTTTACCATGTAATACATTGGGATTATCACCACAAATAATTTGATCAAATAAACTAAAGAGTTCTTGATTATTTTGAGATTTGACTAAAAATGCTTTGTGATGGGAACTGGTGGCTACCTAATTGAAGAGAGGATTACTGACTATGGAGGGAGGGAGATACAAAATAATGAAACTTACTGCAATAGGTATTTTATGTTGTTTTAAATGTTTTATTAATCGCTAGAGTTTGAAGTTTGAGATGTTAATTTTATAATTGAACAGAATGAACAAATATAATGTTATTACCATAACACCAGGTAATGGTTTACAATGTGGAAATTTTTCATTCTATATTAATATTAATATTAATATTTGTTTAATATTTATTAGATAATAGTTATAAATAATAATTTACTTGTAATCGGTTTCTTTCAGTTAAATATTCCTCTGCTGTTATGGGTAAATTATGGGTGTCAATAAATAATTTAGTAGCCTAGAACGATGGGAATATTAGTTTTATAATTCTAAAAACAGATGAAATACTATTTTATTTATTTTACATCTTTTTGATTTCTACCCATCATTTGAGCTTTCAATTCCCAAGTAAACTCTTTCCCATAGCGACTAAGGATTTCATCTATGTACAAAAATATATTACTATTTTATAATCTAGTATTGGTAATTGATTTTACTTGATACTTCGGAATATACTCGTTCAGTATCCTATAGAATTTAAATTAATTGTTATTTAATCAGAAGATTTCAATTTTACAAGTAATAAACCATCCATATCAAAGATACAATATTGAATTGAGTTATCCGATTCGGTCATCTTGAATTTTATGAAAGAAAAAAACAATCAATAATCAATTTACATTCTTATTAAATTGATAATTTATTCGCTTTAATTTAGAAATTAATCTTAAATTTAATTTATTACAATAATATATCATGTTTTTAGTATGTATGTGGACTAAATAAGCTCTCATTTAAGAGCTTTAATTGATTCATTAAGCGCTATCTAGACACAAGAATTCCATTATTGATTCGAAAAAACATTACTACATAAAACATGTTTGAACTAAAATAACGAAATAATTTCGGTTTTAGAAATTCGAATTATTGAATTAATACTGTTTTTGGAATCGAGTATTTCTAATATAGAAAAATCGCTTTATAGTCCTCATGTTGAACTAAAGCTGCTATTCGATTCTATGTTAAAAATATATAAAATGAAGATTGTATATGGGGATGTATTTTTGTGTTTAAGGATTTTACTAACAAATTTTCTGCTCCAAATAGTGCTTAGAAAATGGAAAAGTAATGAAACCAAAAAAACATCTCCCTATTATCTTGATTGTTCTATATTGAATTTTTTAAATGGTTAGAAACTATTACTTTTTATTAAAATTAATTTGAGTTATTTCTTTATTGGTGTTTTTTATATATACAAGTTTGAATATATTTATTATCTTAATATAAACAATACAGAAATTATTCAAAATAATATATAGTTATTTAAATATTAGCATTAGTAGATAGTAATATATTAAATTTATAAAATTGAAATTAATTGAAATTAGACGCTGCGAAATTTGAACTAAATTTAAATTTTGAACTCAAAAAAGAATAAAATTAAATCTGTAATAAGAGTAATAAGCTTCTTACAAAAATCAAGGTAAGGCTTGGGTCCTATTATATACCATGTCACATCCATTAAAGAATCAATATTGATTTCAACCAAGAAAATAAATTATGTTGGCAATAAATTAACTTTCTTTTTTATTAGCTTGTCTTTAAATTCGGGAGGACCCCTTGAACACAAGTATTATAAATAATTAACCAAGATGTCAAAGGGAGACAAAAAGAATGCCTATTTCGCTAAGCTTCGTCAGCTTTTTGATGAATACACTTCCGTATTCGTTGTCAACGTTGATAATGTAACTTCTAACCAAATGCATCAAACTCGTGCTTCTTTACGTAAAGATGCCGTTATTCTTATGGGTAAAAACACTATGATCCGTCGTGCCATGAAGAATTTCTTACCAGAACTTCCACAACTCGAAAAATTACTTCCATTCGTTAGAGGTAATATTGGTTTCGTATTCACTAACTCCGACCTTAAATCTGTTCGTGATGTTATCCTTGCCAATAAGATTGCTGCTCCAGCTAAAGCTGGAACTATTGCTCCAGTTGATGTCTTTATCCCAGCTGGTAACACTGGTATGGAACCTGGTAAGACCTCTTTCTTCCAAGCTTTAGGTGTCCCAACCAAGATTACCAAGGGTACCATTGAAATTATCAATGAAGTCCACATTGTCAAGAAGGATACCAAAGTTGGTCCATCTGAAGCCATTCTTCTTAACATGATGAAGATCTCTCCATTCACTTACGGTCTTACCGTTATTCAAGTTTACTCTGATGGTAACAACTTCCCATCTTCCGTTCTTGATATTGATGATGAAACCCTTCTTAAGGCTTTCTTCTCTGGTGTATCTTCAGTTGCCGCTATTTCTCTTGCTATTGAATTCCCAACTGTTGCTTCAGTACCTCACTCTCTTGTCAATGTATACAAGAATGTTCTTGCTGTTTCCGTTGAAACTGAGTACACTTTCCCAGGTTCTGAAAAGGTAATTTATTTTTTTCTATTTTATTTGATATTTCAAATGATGAACTATAATTCTTTGAACTTTGTTTTGATATTTAAAAACACACACTCTAATTTTTTCCTGATCATATTGTTGTTTTTTAAATAATGTGAGAATTTGTTTATTTACTTTTTTATTTTTAGATCAAGGCTTACTTAGCTGATCCATCTGCTTTCGCTGCTGCCGCTCCAGCTGCTACTGAAACCGCTGCCGCTGCCGCTGCTCCAGCTGCCGTTGAAGAAGAAGAAGATTCAGATGAAGATGCTGACTTCGATCTTTTCGATTAAGCACTTGATTAAAAATATTTAATCTTTTAATAGCATTTTCATTTATGAATTGTTAAACAATTTATTTTTCAAAACTTTTAATTTTCAGATTCTTTGTAATATTGCTATAAGTTCATTTACAATAAATATGGCAGATGATTGATTTATTAAGAACCTTCTATCATTTAAGATATACATTGAGTTAAAATGGCTTGATTACTCTAATATTTGGCATAAAAATTTAAAGTTTAATCTATGAGAGATTAATTTCTAATATATAAAAGCCATAGCTAAAACTATTGTTAATGTAAAACAATGAATGTCTTATCTATAAGTTGAATACTAATTCTACAATTATAATATCAAATTCTCTAATGTAATATAGCTATTTTTAGATTGAAATTTTAATTTAATTTACAACTATTTTTAAATTAAATATTTGTCAATTTAAAACTCCAACTGTGACTATTATCTTCTCTTAATAAATCTGCCACTTAGAAATTTCTTTTAAGCCAATCTTATACTTCCACTAGATTTTGAATTCAGCAAACCAATCAAGGAAGATTATCTATTGAGTGGAAATTAATGATTTGATACAAAAGTTTGGAAAGTAGTAGGAGAATTTTAACAGCAACCAATTGGGAGTATATAAAACTTAATATTCACATCAAAATTCAAATTAAAAAAAATCTTAAAAATTGCTTTTTTAGCAATTTAAATTTAAATTCTATTTAACAAACAGCAACACTTATTTTATCTCTATTACTTATTTAATCAGGTCAAGGAAACGCCATGTTCACTTCAGACTATTCACAACCTATCACAAGCAATTGGTCTTTAGAGGACATGGTAGCCCTAGGACAAAACTATGACACCGATAATTATGCACAATACAACAACAATTTATTCATTAACCCCAGCCCACAATTACCCTTGTCAGATCACTCCAATCCTATTGTAACCTCAGCCCCTTATTCTTTTGACCCAGTTTCAACAGAACTTATGAATATGTCCCAACCAGACTATAACTCTAATCTTTCTGCTTTATTACCAAGCACCGCCTTTGACCATGGCACTCCTAATGCTATGACTGAGTCCATTGCTTTAGGTAGTGAATCTAGAGACTATTCTACTAGTCCTAGTGAGCTTCCAGAACCCATCAAATTGAAGCCAGGACGTAAACGTAAAGATGAAAAAGTTGATCGAGAAGCTTTAAAGCGTGATCGTATGATTCGTAACCGTTTAGCCGCCCAAAGATCTAGAGAGCGTAAACGTAAAGAAGTGATTTCAGTTGAAAAAGAGAATTTACAGTTAAAGGATCGCAATAAGGAGTTAGAGACCAGAGTAAGTACGTTAGAAGCATCCAATCTTGCCTTAATGGAAAGGTTGGATGCCCTTTCGCGTCAGATGCAAGCTATGCAAGGCCAAATGCAAATGAACAATTTAGGCTCGGTACTTTTCAATCGTTTCGGCGAGACAGCAGCGCTCGTTGATAGGGGCTTTTTACCCCGTTCCCAGCAGCGGAAGCGATTGAACCAGTATCTAGTACTTCATTATCAAATACTATTAGCCATGCAAACAATGCTTCGGACTTACTTCCTGGTTTGGTGGACAACCCGTTTATGGGTCATCTCTTCGATCTCCAATGGCCCTCCATTAACGGAGGATATTCTGTGCTTGATAACTAGTGAAGGCAATGAATTTAATTTTCATACCGTTTCTAAATATCTAGCTAAGTTGGAACCTACTGAGATTGAAGTAGAATTTAAAGACTTTGACCTTGAAGCTAGGGCCAGCTTAAATTTTCCTCAAAAATGGCTCCCGCCATAACTTTGCTTAAATCTTCTCTTAAAAGTACTCAATTAATTGTAGTGCTCTATATTGTTGTATTAACTGTTATCTTTGTTAATCCTATGGCTACCATATTAAACTTAATAAAGAAATGCTTCTTAAATATAACATTTTTGATTTTATACTAGTAAAATTTATAAATAGTATTGGTTATTATTTATTATTAAAAGAATAGGGGCTTTATTAGATAAAATAAAGTGTTAGAAAGAGTGAAATAAAATTTAAATAAGATTAAGACCAACCACAATAATCAGTTAACTTTTGAATGAGAGTTTGAGGATCAAACACATTATTATAGTACAAGGTAGGTAATCTACTTGTATCTGACCTGAACTCATCAAACATTTTTCGATTACATGAAGTGCAAATACTTTTTCCAGCTCTTATACCAATATTATTAATATTAACTTCCAACTGCGTTGATATCCTTCTAAAATCATTAAGACACAAAGTTTTTCCATCATCTCCTAAACCACATACAACGCTTGCTGCTTTAGTATCTGCCCACTTTGAATACGCTTCATAATTGTGCGTTAAAATAGAAGCTCCTTGACCAATTCCAAGTTTGCAATGTTGATTAATATAGCTTGATGCATTAATTGTGGCTTCAAGACAAGTACTACTACAGACTGTGGTTAAACTGGTTAGGTAGAGAGTAGACTCGCCATAACAATAGTCTAGGATCGGGTATTGTTTTTGAACTTCATCTTTGAGGTTAGAACGATCACACTGACTGTTTTCTATACCTCTTAAATCGCTACCAAATTGAGAGCTTTCAAGGAAGGTGATGAAGATGAATAACAAATAGATAAATAACATGCTGATACTTGGTTTTAATGACTAAAGTATAAAGTATAAGAACTAAGTTTGAAATAATTTAGTTAAACAATTTTCATTTATACACTTACAATTTAAGGTTCAGTTTACTTATAATTGGTATAGTTTATTTTAACGACTAAATATGGGTTAGTTCAAACTTAGTTGTTAAACGTTGGGTTTAATAAACTACTACCAATGATATTCAAACTAGACTTAATGAATGTCATAATTCAATCTCATTATTATAAAATTAATAAGAGTATAGTTTTCGAACCAAAAAAATAAAACTATAAAACTGGATGTTAAAATTATTAAATATTTTAATTATATTTAATAAATAAATAAGTTTGTAACCTTTACAAACTCTTCCTAAACGTCATTTCTACTAGGGAGGATTCTGATCAATAAAGAAGTAGCAACAAAGCTACTTTGACTAAAAGCACCAGTTAGGATAGCCATATAAAGATTGATTTTTTTAAAGTCTTGGGACAACGTTAACAGTTCGAAAAATTCATCATACATAGCTGAAATAGAACAAAAATTAATTCTACAAAAATGTATTTCCCTTTATTTCTCAATTCGTCAATACTATTTTCAAATCATATCAAAACTATAAAAGTTTTAATACTTTATACTTTAGAAACTGTTCTCAAGAGATCACTTATAACATATAAAAATGATATATCTTTAACACGTCTAACACCTTTGTAAAATCGTAATTATCCTTTTGGCCTAGATAAAGTAAATTTATATTTACATCATTGAATATGTATCTATTATACAAAACAAATACTCTTAAATTAATTTATATTGCCAAAACATTTGAGAACACTAAAATCAAAACTTCCACATATTTTAAACAATCTCGATTTAAAGTTTGAAATAAAATTATTTACCTTAAATAGAATAAATTTCTCTATATCTAATGATAATTTTTTAAACCAAGATTCTTAGTAATATTTAAAACAGTGGAATCAATACTCTCAGATGAAGTTAAAAGAATTTCTAAATTATTTAAATTTAAAAAAGGTAAAAGATTTTCAATAATCATATTTTTTATATTTAGCTCGAATGTTTAATTTTATTTAAATAGAAATTATGTTTTAAAGATGTGATATTTAGACATAACTCAAAAAATTTCAACTCATTAAGTTCAATTAATTCCAAAATATGACGTGTAGTCATACTTTTCATTCCCTATCTTATTTATTCTTTAATGTATTTAGTTTGATAAATCATATTTAGTAAATGGGAGTGTCTTTTTTGACTTCATTATTTTTTCCATTTTTTAAGTGCTATTTAAGTGGAAATTTTGTTAGTAAGATTCTTAAATACAAAAATACATCCCTAAATCATAAATTGAATAGGAAGTAAAACTTAACAGCATCTAGTACGACACCAAATAAATGCCTACTTAAAAAAAATACCCCAAACAATTCTTTGGGTTGTATCAACTTAAAATTTTGAATAACGAATCCGTTGTTAAAATTTTAGTAATTATTTTTAGTTACTTTGTTCTTATTACATTTATTCTTATTTAATGATTTGGCTATTGACTTTTATTTATTTCTAAATAAAATTTTAAATTTTGACTTATTATTAACAGTTTACCCTCATATCTAATTAAATCTAGGATTTTACTTCTCTTTATATTAATAACATTATTTGTAGTCATATCTTCATCTTCAATCAAATGTACATCTTGTTATTTAATTATACTATTATTTTTAACTAATTCAACACTATTGGTAGCTAAACTCTTATTTTTGTCATTCCTAGCTAATTCGTCATCTTTAATTATTTTTTTATTTTAACTAATTTAACGTTATCTGTAGTTGATTTTAGACTTTATAAAATATAAAGCTATTATCTTGTGGGGGATGTTTTTTGAAAAATTTACTAACAATTTTTCCGCTTAAATAGCACTTAAAAAATGAAAAGAGCGATGAAACCAAAAAAACATCCCTTTATTTTTTAATTAATAGCTTATTTTACTTTTTTTTAGTTGTTTGATATTTTCTTTTTGGCTGTTTACATTTACAGACCATGTTGTTTAAATTGATAAAAAGCGTTGTAACTAAACTTTGTAGCTCACTAATACTAAATAATGTGTTATTTGAAAAATGATACAGCTTCTTTTTAGTTAGCCAATGAAATGGTATCTTCTTTTATCAACTAAAATAGTCTAAATGCCAAATCATTTATTAATGTTCATAAGTTAAATGAAGTTATATTTGCTACTTAATCAATAAGCTAAATTTTCAATTGAATGTTGTATTAAGTCTATATGAATAATTGAAGGAAGGTGTAATTTTGTTAGTCATAAATACCAAGCTTACAAGACTTGGGTAGTTTGAATTTTTTAAATATATTAAATATCATTTTTTAATTTAAATTATCAAGTATTCTGAGGATATACCTTAATGTGAGGTGACAAATACGACCTATGATGAGAGACCCTTAATTATTCCCATGATTTGATAGATACTTTGTATTTGTTAGTTATATGAATTGTGAGTATCAACTTGTAATATTACATCCTTAGTTGTACAACTATAACCTGTTTGGGTATTTTAGATTAAAAATAATTTTGTTTTATAAACAAAAATACTAATAATTTTAATTATGTTACTAATATACATTTTAAATTGTTTTAATAAATTTATATATCAATAGTTAAGCAATACCCTGTATTTTAAAAATCAGACTCCTTATATTTATTAAAGATAAAATGAGTTGAGCTTAGTATATTCAAATAACTATCAAAGCAGGCGCTTTAGTAACTAAGAGATGGGGGTGTATTTTTTCGTTTAAGAATTTTACTAACAATCTTTCCACTTTTAGGCGCTATTTGAGTGGAAAGATTGTTAGTAAAATTTTTAAGCAAAAAAGTACATCCCCATATTAAAGTCAATAACCCATAAAAGTTAATTCGTATAAATTAACAAAAATCTTTTAAAAAAAAGTTAAATTTATGAATTCTATATCAATTAAACAAGAACAATGATAAATTCAGTAACTTGGCTATGACTATATGGTACAGTCACTTAGTTTAAATCGTCTAACCTAAGAGCCTATCTTTAAGTTGAAGGATTATATGCCATTAGTTTCTATCGCTTTTAAGATTCAACAATCAGAATAAACGGACATTGATCATAGTTTCAAAGTGTGAAATCTGGTACTTAGTGATTGGAGTCAAGAACAGCTATTGCTGGGTTGACTACACTATAAGTCGAAAGGTCTTAGTTTATGTGACTAAGATAGACTTGAGTTATGAAGAATAGCATGTAATAGGCTACGTACTATGTAAGACAAATAGAATAGACAATACTAATGTAAAACCTACGTAAAATATTATTAAGAAAACTTGGTGGCTTTATTAAATGTTCGAGATATCAGGGAATAATTCAGTTAAAAAGCCTCGAACTACTATACTCTAAAATCTCTTTTATACTCTGAAAAATATAAATATCAAAATGAGAGGACAACATTCTTTAGGATGAAGGTAGAAATTCTTATAGCAAATCAAACTAAGAACGTGGGATTGATTTTCTCTAAATTCGAGAACACAACAGCTTAGACGATTATTATGCTATAATTAACCATGGGGCTGACAAAGCGATATTTCACAAAAGTGCTACTATAAACTATTATTAAACTAGTGAGGCAGAGGATGAATCCTGCATAATAGTGTTTAGGATCGATTATTGTTTTTGAACTTTGTCCTTGAGGTTAGAACGATCATATTGACTGCTTTATATACATTCAAGTTACTGCCGAATTGAAAACTTTTGAAGAGAGTGAAGGAAATTAATAATATGCTAATGTTTAACTTTAATATATAATAAATGTAAGAAAAGGTAACAAAATTTGATTAATAATGTTCATTTAAATATCTTTAATTAACCTTTATTTTTTTTAACGACCAAACAAGAATTAATTTAAATTTAATTATTGAATGCTAGGCTTTAAAACCATTATCAATAATCTTCAAACTAAATTTAAAACGTATATTGTAATTTAATATTATCTAGCTTTAATTATAAGATATTTAAAAAAAGCTATTATCTATTGAACTACTAAAAACTACTTTTGTTAGTAATTAACAAATACAAAAAAATATTAGAACTAGGAAGTAGTATATATTTGTTTATCATAATTAAAGCATAATTGATATTAAAACCTTTACGAACTTTTCTAATATTCACTTTTAAATGAGTCATAAATAAATAATGAAAGAATAGTACGGATATACTTACTCTGATTAATACTAATGATTGATACAACTATCTAAAATTTAAGTTTTTCCTGTTTACGAAAAAAATAATCTAAAAGCTCCTTAAAGTGTTATATAGAATCAAGTATAAATTGTTTTATAAATTCTATTTTGGACTATGTTTTAGTTACAAACATTTTAAAATCAAATGAGAAAGAAAGAAAGTCAAATTTACATGATTTCTGCAATTGAATTTATCTCTTGTTCAAAATGATGCTACACTTTCTCTCAATTTGATTAGTTATATATGGTATGAAATCCAAGTCTCCTTTTTATTGGATATAATCCAGTTTTTAGACTATAAAATTTATAGCATAAGAGTAAAAAGTATTTAAACTAACTTTGCTTCAAAGAATTTGCTTCATCGATCTTTTAGCAAGGATTCGAGAACAAAAATTAAGTTTGTGAAAATTATTAAGCTTTACTTTTTTTAGATTAAATTTGTATGCTTGGTTTAAATTATCGAGTATCCTGACGCCTTAACATACCCTTAAGCAGTCCAAAGGAGCACTATGTTTCTAGTTAAAAGTATATAGATATTTACATAACTTTAGTAGATATATTGTATTGTAAAAGCAGTGTAAATTGTGGATATTAATTTCAAAGTCCTCCATCGCATAAGTGGCGGTATATTTCATTTAGAAAAGTATTTGCAGTTTAATTTGAGCAATCCTGTTTTATAAATAAAAAATTGCTATTGACTATATGGAGATATTTTTTGGCTTCATCGCTTTTATGATAATAAATTAATTAATATTATATTTTGTCTTTTTGATAGATTTTGATTATAAGACTCAAATAATATCTTATTACTCAACACAAAAGAATCCAAATTTTAACACTTATTATAAAAATATAGTGAGTCAGCCTTACTATGCTTTAGCCTAAATCCCAAAAGCAATCCTTTGATTAACAAAGGGATGCTAATTTAATTTGCTAAAATTAAGAATAACTCATAAACAAGAGGTGAATCAAGAATAACTCATAAAAGTCAACTTCACAAAATTTAGTAAAAAAACTTTCTAATAAAGATAGTTTAACTTAAAAAAGTCCTAAGGGTAACTAATACATAATTTTATTATCATCAACTTACACTAGTTATTTAGCTTTTTAACCTTGATATTAAATTTGAATTAAGCAATTACAAAATCATGTTAGTACTTCCAGGGAACAGTTCACTTGCCGGTTTCCAAATTCAAAAGCTAGTAAATTCTGCACAAAAATGTGACCCAAGCATTGTGAACTTAGCTTCTTACTATGTCCATTTTTTAGATTTACATGAAAACTCAAGTAGTCAAATTACCGATGAAACTCACTCCATTTTAGCAAACTTATTTAATTATGGCAACGGTTTGGAAGACAATTTTTATAAAAATTTACTAAATGAAATTATAACCAAGCAGGTAGAAGGTACTCAAGCAATTGATCAAGCTGGTCATAAAGTAGACTATTTTTGGGTACTTCCTAGACCAGGTTCCATCTCACCATGGTCCTCAAAAGCAACTAACATTTCTCAAGTATGTGGCTTATCTGATAAAGTAAAACGTATCGAAAGAGGACAGCTCTTCTTTATTGTTCGTAAAGAAAGCGCTCAACCATATCAATTAAATGAAATCATCGAAAAATTTGGAGATCTGGTCTATGATCGTATGACACAATCACTTAGTTTAAGCCATCCAACCCAAGAGTCCATCTTTAAATCAGGAGATCATAAGCCTTTGATTCATATTTCTCTTCAAGATTCAACTATGGAGCCAAAAGAAGCATTATCAAAAGCTAACAGAGAGCTTGGTTTGGCATTAGCAGAAGATGAGATTGATTATTTAATACAATCCTATTGTGGAGATGGTGTTTCAGGTACTGAAAGATTAAATAGAGACCCAACCGACGTTGAATTGATGATGTTCGCTCAAGTGAATTCCGAACATTGTAGGCATAAAATTTTCGGTGCTGATTGGACTATTGATGGTGTAAAAAAGCCAAACTCTTTATTTTCAATGATCAAAAATACCTATAAAAAAAACCCAGCTCATATTTTATCAGCATATTCCGATAATGCAGCTGTTTTAGAAGGTACAAAAGCAAATTATTTTGCTCCTGATGCTACTGCTACTACTCCTTATTCCTTCGTTGAATCCAAAAATGAAGATATTCACTTTTTAACCAAAGTTGAGACCCATAACCATCCAACCGCTGTTTCCCCATTTCCTGGAGCTGCCACTGGTTCTGGAGGCGAAATTCGTGATGAGGGTGCCGTTGGTGTAGGCTCTAAACCCAAAACTGGACTTACTGGATTCACAGTTTCTAACCTAAATATACCAGGTCATGAACAACCATGGGAAATCAATGTAGGTAAGCCAAAGCAAATAGCCTCTAGTTTAGACATTATGCTTGAAGCCCCACTTGGTGGTGCTGCTTTTAACAATGAATTCGGTCGACCAAACACCGCCGGGTATTTTCGTACCTATTTACAACGCATCGGAGATACTGATGAGATCCGTGGGTATCATAAACCTATTATGCTTGCTGGTGGTCTTGGTTCTGTTTTAGCTAGAAATGTTTTGAAGAGAAGAATAGCACCCGGAGCTAAGCTCATTGTACTTGGTGGTCCATGTATGTTGATTGGTTTAGGTGGAGGTGCTGCTTCTTCTATGGCTTCAGGTTCCTCAAGTGCTGATTTAGATTTTGCTTCAGTACAAAGGGATAACGCTGAAATTCAAAGACGCTGTCAAGAAGTTATCAATGCCTGCGTTTCATTAGGAGAAAATAATCCTATTCAATCTATCCATGACGTTGGTGCAGGTGGTTTATCAAATGCTCTTCCAGAAATTGTACATGATAGTGAATTGGGTGCTAAAATTCAAATAAGAGATGTTTTATGTGATGATCCAACCCTTTCTCCAATGGAAATTTGGTGTAATGAATCTCAAGAACGCTATGTGTTAGCTTTAGACGAGTCTCGTATTGAAGAATTTAAAGCAATGTGCGTACGTGAACGTTGTCCATTTGCTGTTGTTGGTGAAGCCACCAAAGAATTGGTTTTAAGAGTTGAGGATTCATTACTTGGATCTGTATGTATAGACCTCCCAATGGATATGCTCTTTGGTAAGCCACCTAAAATGAGTAGAGTTGATGACCAACGTCCACTTCCATTAACTCCATTTGATTCAACTCTTGCTAAATATTACTCTGAAACACCAAGTAATATGTTTGAAGATGCCTGTAAGCGTGTATTAAAGCTCCCTACCGTTGCTTCAAAGTCATTCCTTATTACGATTGGTGATCGTACTGTCACTGGTTTAATCACACGTGATCAAATGGTCGGACCTTGGCAAGTACCAATTTCGGATGTTTCTGTGACTTCTACCTCCTATTTCACTAAGACTGGTGAGGCCATGGCTATGGGCGAAAGAACCCCGATTGCTCTTATTAACCCTGCTGCCTCTGCTCGTATGGCTGTAGCAGAATCAGTAACTAATATTGCTGCTGCTTCTATTGATGATATTTCAAAGATCCGTCTTTCAGCTAATTGGATGAGTTCAGCTAGCACTCCCGGAGAAGGTTATGCCCTTTATGAAGCTGTACAAGCCATTGGTATGGAGCTTTGTCCGGCTCTTGGAATCACAATTCCAGTTGGTAAAGATTCCATGTCTATGAAAACTACTTGGTCAGATGAAGATGGAAAAACTAAATCTGTGATTTCCCCATTATCACTTATTATTACCGCTTTTGCTTTTGTAAATGATGTTAAGAAGACGCTTACCCCTGATCTTAAAACATATCATCATAAGTCAGGCTCTGGGTCTACTCTTTTATTGTTAGATATTGCTAAAGGAAATAAGAGATTAGGTGGATCAGCATTAGCACAAGTTTATAATGAGGTTGGTACTGAATGTCCTGATTTAGAAGACCATAATATATTAGCTTCTTTCTTTAAAGCTATCCAACAAGCCCGTAAGGAACCCTCCTCCTCCAACACTTATGACAGCTTAGTATTAGCTTATCATGATCGTTCAGATGGTGGTTTATTTGCTACTTTGGTAGAAATGGGTATTGGTGGTAGAGTAGGTTTCAACGTACAACTAAATACTTATTCTGAATCTTCAGAAACTAAAGATTTAGTTAAAGCTTTATTTAATGAAGAATTAGGTGTTGTAGTACAGTTGAAAACGAAGATGTTAATAAGGTCATTAATATTTTCACACAAAATGGGTTTCCAGCTAACAATATCCATAATATTGGTCAAATTCATTCTACTGAAGATGAAACTATGAACTTTTCATTTAATGAAACTGTTTTCTACTCATCTAAAAGAGAAACTTTACATTCTTGGTGGGCAGAAACCTCTTATTTACTTCAATCTTTACGCGATAATCCAGAATGCGCTAAAGAAGAATATGATTCCATTTTTGATACTAATAACAAAGGTTTATCTTACAATGTCACTTTTGATCCCAGAGCTAATATTGATTTACCAACTCATCGCCCCAAAGTGGCTATCCTTAGAGAACAGGGTGTTAATGGACATGTTGAAATGGCTTATTCTTTCTATCGCGCAGGTTTCTTACCAATTGACGTACACATGAGCGATCTTGCTAGTGGCAAAGTATCACTTGGTGATTACCATGGGTTAGCAGCCTGTGGTGGTTTCTCCTATGGCGATGTACTTGGAGCAGGTCGCGGTTGGGCTCAATCTTCAGTTCTCAATCCAACTATCCGTAAGGAATTTTATGACTTCTTTAACAACCGTAGCGACACTTTTGCTTTAGGTGTATGTAATGGTTGTCAGTTTTTATCAAATCTTAAAGAATTGATACCTGGTGCTGAGAACTGGCCCAATTTTGTGACCAATAAATCCGCAAGATATGAAGCTAGAGTATGTATGGTAGAAATCCCAGAAGTTGGTGCAAGTAATGTGTTTTTTAGTGATATGAAAGGCACCAAAATACCTATCCCTGTAGCCCATGGTGAAGGTTTTGCCAAATTTAAAGACGAAAATGTAGCTAAAGATTTCTTTGATTCTGGATTATGTGCGTTGAGATACGTTGATTCCACTGGTGCTCCAACTGAATCTTATCCAGCAAACCCTAATGGTTCACCAAGAGGTTTGGCTGGTTGTACTAGTTTAAATGGTCGTGTTTTGATTTCTATGCCTCACCCAGAGCGTGCTATTCGTTTACATGGTAATTCCTATTATCCTGATAATAAGGATCATCCTTTGTATGGTATTGAAGAAGGCCCATGGCTTCATATGTTTATCAATGCTAGGAAATGGTTGGCCCAAATAGGCATATAAATAGAAGTTTGTAAGGATTTGTGGTATGTAGAATTAATAAATAGAAGTTTACTTAAACTTGTTTTTAAGGATTTGAATTTTCCAATCATTTGATTTTGACATTTGACATTTTTAGTAAATTTTTACAATGAATTTAAAATCCAATTCAAAATTGTAATTGCTAACATTTTAATAAGACCTATGATTTAATATATAATAAAATGTTGAATTTATATAGATAAAACATTGTAGACAGGTCATTATTTTCATTCATGATAATGGAGTCACCAATTCTAGTATGAGAATTACTACAATTACTATTCATTTTGCTATCAAAATTTTGATTTAATCAGCTGTGACTATCGGTTTTTCTTGGCTTTTGATTTGTCCAATTTGATTTTAGCCAATTTAATTCTTAATAATCAATTACATTGCTCTACTGTTTGATAAACAAGATATACTTATGAAATATAAAATAATATATATAATAAACAAAAGCTAGATATCTGCTACTTAAATCAAAAATGAAATTAGTTTTTACATTATTTTATTTAGGCGTCGTCCTAAGTATAATACAAGAAACGTTTTTATCAAAAGCGCTTGGTCAAACATTCACCAAATTAGAACCTATTCGAGCTGTTTATAAAAGCTTGATTTTAGGTATACTTACAAAGAGAAAGGAGGAATCCAATACCCCATTAGGATATGATAATCCAAGCTCAAAAAGAGTCAACACTCAGCAGGAAAAAATCCTTCGTGACCAAATATCCCCACCAGCAAGTTTAGAGGAACTTCAAGGTTATGGATTGATATTGGCATCTAACACATGCTCTGATAAAAAGGAACTTGAAACTTGGAGTTGCCCTGTACATTGTGAAGGGTTGACCAAAGGGGCGAAGGCTCATCATATTCATTTTGGTGAAGGCGATGACTTCCGGTTTAATATAGTATCACTCAGCGATAGAAAGATAATTGCTTTAGGAATTAGAGGATCTGGAAAGCCCAAAAAAATAGCAGAAACTTTTGCTGGAATGCATCCACACAATATCAAAAATGCAACTCTTCCCTGGCACACGCTAAGAAGTGATATTCGAGTTCATCTTCCATTATATGAAAGCTCAAAAAAGATTACGAGAGAAGCAGAGCCGATCTTAACAGGATTACTAAAACAAGAGAAGTACAAAGGTTATAGATTAGTAGTACTTGGTCATAGTTTGGGTGGTGCATTAGCACCACTAGCAGCTATGGACTTGAAAGATATTCTAAAATTAAAAAAATCGGAGATAGAGTTACACGTATTTGACACACCAAGGGTAGGAAATATAGTGTTTGCAAATATAGTAAATTATCATTTTAATAAATTGACAAGAGTCACTCATGGTTATGATCCTATACCACGTAGCTTGTTAAAAATGGCTCACTATTCTCACTTTGCTAATGAACTTTACTATCCCCCAATTGACTATTTTGATCCAGATTCAAAAAATCCAAACTTACCTGAAGACAGACATGATTTTATCCAAAGCAAAGTCAGCAGGGTTTTCCTTGACTCTATTAGTTACTCCAAAGATAATACATTACCCTTAACTAAGCCTAGAAGAGGTAGAGAAAATCAAGATTTCACCTCAACACCTGTTTATTGCCAATCAAATCCACCATATGATCTAGAAGATTTAAGATGCCTTTCTGGAGTTAGAGGTAATTTTAACTTTACTTCCCATACTTTTGCTCCCACGGTTACTTATGAAGATACCTGCGGTGGACCATTATCTGATATTTCTGCTACATTTAATCAGCTGATTAGTGAGATTGTAAAATTCGATATTCCTTTCTTGTTCCATGATGAGATAAAAGAAGAACTTTTAACTCCTTTAAATCCTAATGCTTATAAGCAATCTTAGATAATTATCTAATAAATGTTAAATAAAAGTTAAAATTTATTAAATGTAGTTACCTGTTGAATTCCCTTGTTAATCGATATTAATTAAATGCTACCTAGGGTTTAATCATTGAGTAATTCATTATCTAGTTTTGTATTAAAGCCTAAAGTATTGAAATTTGAAAATATTTTAAAGAGTAATTATTAATTTTATACAATTTATTCATAACTATACAAATTGTCGATTATTAAGCTAATTTGATACTTAAATATTAGGAATGTAAGGTTTATATTCTTGTGGGCTCCTCCCACTCATCAATACTTGAGTATAATGTAACAGGCGTGGATGATACCTAATAATATTAGAAATATGACACTATTAATAAATAACTATAAATATACCTGGAATATAACCTAATAATGTTAAACCAATGTTAATAAGTAAGTCAACACCACAACCACGTTCAAAGAGTACACCTAATGGTGGAAGGATGATAGCGAAGATAAATTTAAAGATATCAGTACAAGTAAGAGCCATTTTTTTATAATAAATCAACAAGAGAATTTCAACTATTTATACTTTTTTTCCAATTTTATGACCTAAGGATGATCCTCCAATTGATATTATTTTATGCTAACTTAAAATTTTCGCTTGCCATTTTTCATCCCTAAATAGTAAATACTGCACTAAATGATTTAAAGGTGACCAAATCGTTCCTTAATTGAAATTCTTCTAAATCTTAAAAGTAACGCCCAGTTAATTTAGCCAAACTTTTTATTCGCTAATCATGACATCAATAAATCTAAACAGAACTCAAAGGAATTAGTTTTAAATTTTTAAATTTAGTTAATAAAACATTAAAAATTAATGATACTGTGTACTGATTAAATATTAAGTAGATTTTTAATTAAACTACTTGAGTTATATCTAAAATCCCAAACGGATGATATTAATGGCATTGGAATTTCATAAGAATCAAGATTATAAATATCAGATTGAGTAAGTTTTAATTTCGAATTATAATTCAAATGTCATTATTATCCTTAAGGGCGGAGTATTTTTTTAATTTAGAATTTATACTTCATTAGGTAATTGGCTGGATAATTTCTATTTTTAAATACAGCTTCAACTTTGTTTCAAATTTTATTTGCTTAAATAGAAACCCTGTATTAAATAACTTAGTTAATTTTAAATAAAGAAATCAAAATGTAATCAAAGGTAATGATTCCTCTATAACAAACCACTTAATAATGTTATAACTCCCGTTTTTATAATCAAAGTAAAAGCGTCCATGTTTCTATTTAAAACCTTATTCAACATTTTTGAAATTCAGAGCTCAAAACAACCAATATGTTTAAGAAAAAGGGCCGAGGTACACAAATGCTCTGAGTAAAAAAGCTGTTAATGATCTTTGATGATAATATTTTTGTAACTATAATAATTAACAGATCATTATTATATTGATTTTAATCTGATTTTGATTGTTAGATTATTTTAGAAGCTGCCATCATGTAAAAATTATTTACAATTTTGTAAAGCATTTTTCAAGTATACTAAAAAACTATTTTAGTTCAAAAAATCAACAAGACATTTTTTTAAATAATATATGGGGATGTATTTTTTGTTTAAGGATTCTCCTAATAAATTTTCCACTCAAATAACGCTTAAAAAATGGAAAAAGTAATGAAACCAAAAAACATCCTCATATCCTATAATCATACTTTACTCTTGAAATATTTGATGTAAACATTTCTAAAATTTTAACTAAAGAAGCTTGTAAAAAGTTCATAGAATAGTAATAAATTTTAGAAAAATAAAAAAATCACATAATACTTGATGGTGTTATTTACTAGGCAAAAAAGATCAGACCTTATTTTGAGTGATTTATTATTAAACAAAATCAATTTGTTGATTTTAACATTTGGGGGTGTTTTTTTTGATTTCATCGCTTTTTCTATCTTTTAAGCGCTATTTAAGCAGAAAATTTGTTAGTAAAATTCTTAAACACAAAAATACATCCCCATTTCTAGTTTTCTATATTAATTCTTTAACAGTTTTTTTATAAATCGGGATGTATCTTTTTTAAAGGATTTTACTAACAATTTTTCTGCTTAAATGACACTTAAAAAATGTCTCCAGACATTAATTTTTTATCAAACTATTAGTTTTTATATAAGTATGTTTTTTAGTTTTATTTAGGATTTAAACCCATAACTTTAATTATAAAGCTTAAATTTAAACTATTTGGTTATACAGAAATTGACACAAATATATGTTTGAAAGTTACTTAAAATAATAATTTGTTGAGATAGTTTTATTTAATTTAAACTTTCTATATTTACAATAACTATTATAATTTTTAAGGCCTGGATTGATATATAGGAACGTTTTAGCTGATCATTTTGAAAAAAGTGCATGGCTATTTAGCAATATAGTGCAATATTTTTTAATGTTTTACACTGCCAAATGAAAGTTTTTAAAAAAGTTCTCCTTTTGATTCTTAGTTACATTTGATTTAGTACTATTTACTGCCATAGTGTCATAGCTTTATATCCGGATTTTTTAAAAATGTTTTGAATAGTAGGCTAAAATTAAGATAATTGTATTTTTGAAATACAAAACTATCACTTCTTATATTTGCATACAAAGTTGTATGATTTACATAAAGTTAGTTGTTTAGATCAAAATCCTAAATTTTAAATATATTAAATGAAAAATTGCCCAAGTAATAACTATAAAGTGTTAAATAAAATTTTATGTATTTATTTTTTAGATACAAAATTATAACAAATAAATACAAGATCTGACTTTCTAAAGATATAAATATTCTTACTAACAACACTATTATCTAATAGGCTCCGTTAGCTCAGTTGGCAGAGCGTGGTGCTAATAACGCTAAGGTCATAGGTTCAAGCCCTATACGGAGCATTAATTTTTCTCTCATATTATAATAAACCAAGGTATATATAAGATAAAATAAAGTTTAAATAAATTTGATATTTATAGTAGGTTCGTGAAAATTACCGATATCTAGTAAAGAATATTGTTCATAAGGGTTTGAGATTTTTAAAAAAGTTGATATTAAAACAAATAAATTAAACAAACAATTAATAAAAGAACTCATTTATAGATTTGAAGTAGTGTCAATAATAGAATTCAAACTCTGATCCATGGTTTGTAATCTTGAATTAACTTCCTCTTGAATCTTCTTGAATTTTTCGATAAGCTAACTTGTTAGTGATAATATTATAAATAAATGTAAGCAATTACCTCTCGAGTGTTCATGTTTTCTTGAACTGCTGTAACTTGATTGATAATATTTTCCATATTATCTAATACGTTATCAAAATCAGCCAACTTCTGATGCATAGCAGAAACAATCTTTAATCTTTGTGCTATTTTTGGTGCGTTTGATATATATATATCAAACTTTTCATAAAGTTTATACATCTTATCAACCTAAAAATAATCAGCTTTAAACTACAAATAAGCTACTAAATTTACTTTGTTTTTAGTTTCTGAATCCAAATTGGTATCTGAAAATACAATTTTATCTAAAGTAGACTGTTTGAAACTTGATTTGAGAGTAATCAAACGATCCAGCTCAGCTATTAAATTTTTGATACTTTTATTAATATCATCTAAATGATTTTGATCTTTTATCTTCCTTAACATCTGTTGCATATCTTCAATCATTCTAGTTAAGCTTAATCCATTAGGCTAAGCAGTTAATTTATATTATTTTAGTCTGTTAAAAAGTTTACCAAATCAGCCTTAACTAACGTTTCTGGACCTAATAATGCTTCCAGGCTTGTTACTCGTGCTTCAAGTTCTAACGCATGATTGACTTGCTAATTATAAATAAACAGATCAATAAAGTAAGCAGTATAATACCTGTTCATAGCTTGGAGGTAGAAATTCCTTTGCTTCGTTATTGAAATAGGCTTTATTTAGTCGGTCTAACAACTGGGTACCAGTAGAAGTCATAACTTTTGCGCCACCATCTTTTGATTTCATATTTAATTGACGTTGTATGCTAACAAGATTGTTTAGCATAGAGATAGCACTAGTTCCAGAAGTTTCATCAATTAGTTTCTTTTAAGGATTAGAAATGTTTGGTTATTAATTGTTTGAAACTTACGTTTTCTTTATTCATATCCTGCTCCAGTTCTTGAACCTCCATAATAATTCTCTTTAGCCTTTCATTTGGAGTTTCTATAGTATCATCGATTTCATCATCACTCTCAATTTCGATTGCATCATTGCTGATATCTTTATGCTTATTATAAAAAGAGTAGTTAAACTTCTTTTCTTTTGTAACTAAAAATAAATAAATGGTTGGATATTTTAGTATAAAAACAATTACATTTGGGGTGACCATCTCCTACTTTAGTTTTGAAGAACTTCAGGTTCTTTTTGCTATTGAGTTCACTTCGATCAATTTCTGGTAATTGTTTGTCCTACAAAATTAGCTTTGTAACTTTATAAAAATACTCCGATATTACTTCAACAACTTTATAAGGTCTAAATTGAGGAACTACTACATCAGTGGATTCAAATACTTGAGGTTCTATCTATTTTCTATTAGCTTATTTAAATAAATTTCATCCTTTTACCTCCTCTTCAATTTTTAATATATCAATAACCATAATTTTAAGCCACAAACTTAACCAAAAAACTAACCTCTTTAAATTTACAAATTGATTTATCAAATAATTTTATTCATAGCATTTTCAATACAACATTTTCTTTTTCAAGTTTAAAAACCTATATATGTAAATTATTTTGAATTTCATTTACTAGAAATTGTTTAATTATAGTGTTGGTTTTATAAAAAAAGATAGTTATACTATAATTGAACTTAACAGTTTAATTTATAAATTTATTATTTCAAAACATCGATATAGTAGTTAGATATATCGAAAATGTATTAAATAGTCTTAAAGTGTGAATCATTTTTGAAAAATAATATATTTTTCAAAATTTATCCTAATAATAAAAATTGTAAATTTTCGAATTCAAAATGGGGGGATGTCTTGTTGAAAATGTGATATTCGAAAAAATTGCAAATCCTTGTTATCATATTCAAGTTGACTCAATAGACAGAAAGTATAAGATAATTAAAATGTCCCTTGGATATAAATTTAACTCATTTCAGAGATATTTTGAGTATGCTGTTTTAAAATTAGCTTTTATAGGATTAAAATGTTAATCAAGTTGATTGAATGAATATGCAGTAGTTATTTCATGAAGTATTTATAAATTGTGAACCATTTAATTTGAGTGGAAAGTATTGCAAACTTTAAATGTATATTATGTTATTAAAAAAATGTGTTGATTTAAAGTTTAGCTATAGTTGATTGAATTCGTATAGCTAATTATTTAATTCTATTAAAAAAAGTAATGATAAAAGTTAATTACTAATGTCTAAAAAAGTTAATCTTCCCTTTATTACCTCTATAAAAGTTGACAAAAGGTACTATTTTATTTAATTTGCAATAGCTTCACGGCTAGCTTTGCGTTCTTCTAATTTGGCACGACGCTTTTCGATGGTAGCAAATTGACGTTCTTGGAGTCCATATAAAACATATCCTAAGGAAGCACCAACAGCGGCATAAATAAAGTAACCTGAAGGCTCTAATAATAATAAGCATTTCTATAAAATTTAAATATTACAATTTTATTTACTTGAAGACATTGGTCTCATTTGTAACCCTAAAGAATAACTACGTATGCCAATACCAACTAAGGCACCTCCAATTACTCGTGTAAATAAACCCATTTTTTTAGTCTGTTTTTTTAGTTAGTTTATCACTTTTTGATGATCAGTTGTTGGTTACCTTGATTAGATATAGAATGATTAGATTAAAATTTAGTTTTTTCTTAAAATTCCATGTTACTTTTTGCAATGGGATTTCGAATTTGCGATAAAGCGAGATTATGCTGTTTTAGTCACTATTGAGGTAGTATTCATTCTACAATTTGTAATATAGCTTTATACATAAAAATATATAAATATAAACATACTAATATTAAGATGTAGCTTAAAACTCGGAATAAATAAATCAAAGTTAAATGTGTTAATTGAAAAGTTATACTATGATAAAAATAAAGTGTAAAAATTAAACTTTAATATTAAGCAACTTAGTTTCTGTCTTTCTTAACTGCATTCCAATCTACTTGGTTGTAACCTTTATAAACACCCAAACGATGATAGACAGTAGGAGCTCTGACATAAGGATCCACCTTTTTGTATGCATCTCTCATCTCTGAGATAGTATCCTTTCTTTCTTGATCGAACTCATCATTTTCGCTATTTGCCCATTTCTTATTAATAAGGTCAAATTTATCCCAAGCAGCTACAAACGCTTTATTGGCTACATTATAACCAGTTTGATCTTCTATTATTCTATCTTCTCCTTCAACAGGTCCTATATACTCATAGTCTAATTCCCCAGTTCCGCCTTGGGTTTCACGTAATTGAGAAGGATCAATAAACTCAGTCAATTCTTTGGTGCTTAAAAACTTAATCTTGGCCGCTACTACAGGGTCAATTAAAGGAGACAACACTTTCCAAATACCTAAAAAAAATGTAAATAAAACCCTAATAAAAAGAATATAATCGTAATAAAATTACCATTGAAGAACCATGGGGCGTTTAAAGCTATAACACAGCCTAAGCACTCTGGATAATATTTTTCTAAACAACTGATCAAGAATTTTACAGAGTTATAATCCTAAATAATTATATTATTATATCAAAACATTTTAATAAAGTTGTTATTACCATGTTATTCATACTCATATCGCTTAAATCAAAAACAATAGTAACTGTATCAGAGGGCTCAACTAATACAAGTCTAGCCGATTCCATCACGGTCAAAATAAAGTTTTGAAGTTCATCCATAGTGAGTGCTTTAGGATCATGAAGCTTTGCAATCACATGACTAACGAAAAGTCATAAATATAAGACAACAAACAAACCATAAAATTAACTTACCAGATAGGTCTACCAGCCTTATCATTTCCTTGCATGTAAAATTGGGATTTTTTAAATAGCTCCATATTAATGTTTTTTTCTCCTTCCTTTTTAATCTTCAAAATTTCTACAGTATGAAACCATTGTATAGCATTAGTAAACATTTCAAAACTATCTTTGATGACCCATTTTCTAGCTCTAATATAACGTAACATTACTGAGTCTGGATGATCAAATTGAGTTTGGCCCATAACCACGGCTCTAAATTCATTTTGTAATAATTGGTCTTTGGTATCCTTTACAGCGCCTTCACTGTTTGTTTTCTGCATCATTTTAGGTAATCGATTACGTAATGAAGCAAATCCTACCTTACTCGCTTTTTCTACTTCTTCTTCTTTAACTACTGCCTCTACTCTCTCCTTAGGTAAGGTATCTAAATAGTCATAATATTGCTTATAGAAAGCTTTTAATTTGTTGGTCTGCTCTTGGTCTAAATTATGATATCTTCCGGGTTGCTCCATTCTTTGTTAAGTTTTTATTTTTTATGAAATGTGTTTTTGATTAATTTGTAATATGCTTAAATATTGGTTTAGTAGTTGAATTTCATTGGTGGGTTTATTCTCGACTATCATTTTTTTCATATTATTCTTTCTTGATGTTCTGTAATTATTATAGTGAGATCAGTTTTAGCCAATAAGTTGTTGAAATTGTCAAATTCTACTTCTATTATTAAGCTATTTATAGCCGCTAAAAATAGACTTTTAATTAATTAATCTTTTGCCAACTATTGTTTTACTATTATTACTATAAAACGATAATAACATCTTAATAAATACATTAAATTAAATCTTAATACTTTATTGTTCTAAAATTTTGACAATACTAATTGACTATTAATTAAAAACTGTTTACAATCTCTCACCAACAATCCACGTCAATTTACTTTGCTACTAAATATAGTAACTCCATTACCCAGAACTAAAAAATTAAATTGACGAGTCACATTTATACATTAATTTAATAACTATTAATATCAACAACAAATAGTAAGTAGCAACAAAAAAGATGAACAGCAAGAAAGTTGACGAAATATACTTCAAACTAATCTTTAGTGGGTGTTGTAGGTGGGGCGGGTGCTTCTAGCCCAGTCACCGTCACTGTGGTGCTCTGTGATAGTCCAGCATATTCCACCAACTGATTTTGATCTTGTATAATCCTTAAAGCTACTTGATTGGCAGGCTCAACGCGACCATTCTTTCTCAAGCCAACCACCTGTAAAGCAAGTTCCAATAGATCCTGTTCAGTCCCATCTTTATACGTAAACTTTGAAAGTTGATCCAAATATGGTTCTTCAGTTGCTTGATTAGTAGCTTTATAATTCGGTGGTCGAATTGTCACATTCACTATCCCTGCCATAGTCCTTGGTGGGACCAAACATAGGGCTGATTGATCTGACCATACATTACATATTGCTGACGGTATATCTCCAAAGTAAACTATCATGCCCTCTAAAAATAATTTAATATAAATAAGATTACGTATAGAGTTAAAATTACCTTTGAAATTTGTACCCAAAATAGCTACTTCCACACCACCATGTAATGGTGATTGTGATGGAACGATGCGTGCAATTTTAGGCATTGAAGATGGTTTAATTGTTTTTAAAAGTGGGGGTGGACGCAATGTAACCTGAGAAAAAGGTTGTTGAACTGCGATATTCAACGAATGAGCTAGATTGGGTTGAAATGCTGAGCTAAGGGGCATTGTAGGCTTATTCATCATATTGGGAGCAATTGAATAAAAGTTAGGCATTGAGCTATAAAGTTACAATTAATCTTAATTGAATTTAATACAATTCTATCTTACTTTATTGGTATATGTGGAATCGCTTCTGGTATTGGTGCTAAAAACGACGAACTTTCAGCTTTAGTACTCTTTGGTCCACGTAGTTTTTTATTGTTGCTAGCTTCAAGCGCTTTTTGTTTGGTTTTATGATCATCTGTTATCATAATTGGGGGTGTTTCACCTACTGCCAACAATTTCAACTCATCATCATATAGTGAAAACTTAACAATAAACCCTGTAGTCTCTTTATGATGTCTACAATAACAAGTGATCCTTGAAGGCAGTATAACATCCCCTGTAGAAAGATCAATGATATTGGTGGTATTAAATGTTATGATTTTCTTTTGCTCTTGATCAACCGAATCACCTTCTAAAGTCTCTTCATATAATGAAGGTGAACCTGGTAAACTTGGGATAGGTGTAGTTGATGGGGTATTGCATGACTTCGAATGCCTCTTACTTTGTCTTTTTCTTTCCCTTTGAACGCATCCAATGCATACCTGTACTTTTTGTTTTGGGTTAGAAGCACAAGTAACTGTGGCTCTAAGATTTACTATTTTATCTTCCCTTGGTGAAATGCTTGCTACAGAATAAGTTAGAAGTTAATTAATGGATTTAATTATAATCATACTTTTGGGCGCTTTTCTTCTATCTTTTTGCCCACTATTAAATGAGGTGGTAATCTAAGATGGGTCCATGGTATCGAATTTGTCCCAGTTTTATTTATTAATTTTAAGCATAATTTAACTTGTGTTTCTACTCGTGACCTTATTCCAGTAGGTGGTATTCCCATGATTAATATTTCATAACTAAAAAAACACATTTAATAAATTAAATATCTAAAGTATTTTTTTTTACTTTAGAGGAATATTTTCATTTCTGGGAGGCGTAGGATCTTTAAAAAATGTGTAAATATTAACTGGTATATTCATGGACTCTTTTGGAGTATTTGGACTGCTAATTCCATTCTTTTGCTTCAATTCATTGATCCTTGGGATTTCGATTGGCTTCAAATAATCAACAGCTAAATTATTAACATTTATTTTTGTATTCATTTCTAAGTCATTACTTTCTTTAGTATTTGTCTTTGGTCTGATTTCTTTAAATGAGTTGCTTCTCTTTGGTGCCTTATTTACACTTTCTTTTTTAATATTATTATTGATGCAGTTGGTGTTATTGTTATCCGCTATTTTATTATTGATGCTATTATTTGATGATTCAAGAGGTTTAGTTATAGCCACCATGGAGTTGTTGAATGTCTGATTAATGTTCATTACGTTTCCAGATCCTTGTTTAGTAGGCTATAAAATATAAATATGAATTTATTAATAGACAAAATCCTATATTACCTGGGGATCTAAATTCAAATAACTTGAGCTACTGACTAAATTTGGGTCACTCATTGAAAACATCTGATTGTTAGTAGAACCTGTTTCATTCATATTAAACGCTATAGTTGGAATCATTGGATTTTTATATGAAAGTTCAAGCATATTATTATTTTCCTGAGGGTTAATATTCGTGAACGCCATACTATTAAACGGCTCCATTTGACCATTATTAGCTAACATCGGTTGAGTGTCGTTTGGATTATTCATTGGTAAGTTAGAAGCCACATCCTCAGCATATAGGTCGTTTAAATATAATGAAGCTTCATCTTGAAGCTGCTGTTGTTGCTGTTGCCTTGATCTTGGTGAAACAGGAGCTGAATAAATTTCAGTGTTCATTCTAGGCTGCATAAAATTGTGATTAAATCCATTATTTGGTGTAGGTGCAGGCCCATTGAAGAAGGGATTATTCCTACTTCTTGGGGAATTTGGAGTAGATCGAAAGAAAAAGTTAGCTTCGTTAAGCATATTATCTGGGAATAAAGTCTGCCTTGGTAAACTAGCGTTATTAAACATACCAGTGTCAATAATGCTGCGGAAGGGTATATCACCACCTTCAATAGGGGTATTGGTACCAGAATAATAAGGTGATATTGTATACCCTATTTCTGGATTGTGTACCATATATAAATATTCTGACGTTATTTCTTCATCCATGTTATTTTGACAAGAAAGGATAAAAAGAACAATAACGTGACTTTAAAAAGAAGTTATTTATGCCAAAAAAAAGCAAATTCTTTAACTTCGGAATCAATTGGTTACTTTTATAATTAATTGGCTTATAAATTATGGATTATTAGATGATGGGTTGAAATTAACTATGGTAAAAAGCTCAAACTTTAAGTTAAAATTAAAACTTATTTTATTTGTTATTATTCTAATGGTAGGATTTTAAACTTAAAATACGTATAAATATACTTTTATTTATTCAAGTTATTTGAAATTTCATTTTCAATGAGAATGTACACTTTTTTTGATCAACAATTCTGAGAATAATTATTGCTTAAGGCATGAAAATTTTGACCTTTTTATACATATAATTTTACAGGAATTTAATGTTTAATCAATAAAAACCGATTCATGTGAAATGTGGATTAAATGTTTGGATTTTTAAATTTTACTCGCGTTTTTATGTTATATCATGTATTGTAACTATAAAAATAGTAGAAGACTTAGCTTATCAATATCTTGTTCATTTGTCTTTATAATTTAAGGGATACAATATATCAAAGTAAACAATAAATGTATAGTTGTATTAAAAACCACTTAATTTAGTATATTTTACGAATAAGGGGATTTTTTACTCCTTGTATCATAAAAAAACTTTTAATTGCCCATTTTAAGTTATACCAAAGAATAGTGCTCAATTTAAATCTACATGTATTTAAATGTCAAGCTTATTTACATTTTGACCATTTTAAGCAGCTTAAAGTTTAAAATGCTTATTAGAACTAAATGAAAAACGAGTGTCGAAACTTTAGTAGCTATCAACTACAGGAGTTATAAATTAATTTATCCGATAATTCCATTTAGATGTCAATTTTTAAATTAATAGAATTATTATAAAGTTGATATGGGGATGTATTTTTGTGTTTAAGAATTTTACTAGCAATTTTTCCGCTTAAATAGCGCTTAAAGATAGAAAAAATAATGAAGTCAAAAAAAACACTCCTATATTTAAAAGCTTATAATTTATGTTTATTTAAGCTTAGTCAATAAAGCAATTTTAAAAAAAGTAGTTGAGCATTTATAATATATATGTTTATAAAGGTAATGTAATTTTATAAACAGCTACTTTTAATATAAATACATGAGGATGTCCAGACTGATTTCATTATCTAATTTTCAAATATTCTGTATTTTAAAAACTTGTTTAAAATTCTGATGTTTTTATTAAAAAGCAAAAATACCTGAAAAATGGTTTTGAATTATTTTATTATAATTTATATTATAAGTTGGTAGGATTTTATCAAGTTTTAAGGAAGTTTTTAAAATATAAAATACTTGAAGCTAATTAATTAAAAATTGCTTTTAATTCCAGCTATTAAACATTAATTTTTGTATTTTATAATTAACTATATCATAATAATCACTTAAATTATTTATAAAATTGATTATACTTTATATGACAAGCTTAATTAAATTTTGATAATTCTATTACTAAGATTTAATACATAAAGATATCTAACTTAGTTTCATTTTCCTACCTAATTTAAGTTTAAAGCTCCTAGTTTATATAATTAAAATAAACTTAAATTATAAAAAATAGTATTGCAGATGTTTTTTCTAGCTTCATCATTTTTTTCATTTTTTAACTACTATTTGAGTGGAAAGATTGTTAGTAAAATTCTTAAATCAAAAAATACATCCCCATATAATAAGCTATAGATTATGTGGTGATGTTTTTTTGGCTTGATTACTTTTTCCATTTTTTGAGCATTGTTTGAGTGGAAAAATGATAGTAAATTCTTAAACACAAAGACACATCTTTGTGAAATATCGCTTTGTCAGTCCCATGGTTAATTATAACATAACAATTTCCTAAGCTGTTGTGTTCTCGAGCTCAGAGGAAATCAATCCCATGTTCTTATTTTGATTTGTTATGAGAATTTCTAGTTCCATCCAAAAGAATATTATCTTCTCATTTTGATACTTGTACTTTTCAGAGTATAAAAGAGTTTACAGAGTATAGTAGTTCGAGGCTTTTAACTGGATTATTCCCTGATATCTCGAACATTTAATAAAGCCACTAAGTTTTCTTAATAGTATTTTACATAGATTTTACATTAGTATTGTCTATTCTATTTGTCTTATATAGCTTGTAACCTATTACGTGCTATTCCTCATAATCCAAGTCTATCTTAGTCACATAAACTAAGACTTTTCGACTTATAGTGTAGTCAACCCAGCAATAGCTGTTCTTGACTCCAAACCCTGAGTACCAGATTTCACAGTTACTAAGTGTAGATATCAAAATAAAAATATGGGGATGTATTTTATTATTAAATAGTCAATATTTTTATAAGTTAAAATAAAAAACTTTAAACTAACTATACTGTGTAAACTATAATTAGTTTAACTATAAAGCTATAATTAATTTCGTAAAGAAGTTAAATAATTATTACACTATAATAACTATAAAACTAACAAAGAAATGTTTCATAAAAATCAAAATAACAGTTTTACGTTATACAGTTTGATCTAATTTTTTAAATGTTTTGTGAAATCTGGTACTCAGTAATTGGAGTTAAAAGTAGTTTTTGTTTGGTCGACTAGCCGTATGTTGGAAAGTCTTAGTTCATGTAACTAAAATAGGTTTGAATTATGAAGAATAGTACTTAATAGGCTACGGAATATGTAAAACAAATAGAATAGACAATGCTAATGTAAAATCTACGTAAAAGATTATCAGAAGGATTTAATGGCTTTATTAAAGATACGACATCAGGGAATAATTTAATTAAAAGCCTTGAGCTATTATCTTCTAAAGTCCCTTATATACTCTAATAAGTATGTATATCAAAATCAGTGGATAATGTTCTTCGGAATTATATGGTAGAAATTCTCATAACAAATAAAAAAATCTTGGGATTGATTGTGCCTAGACTCGGGAGTATAACAACTTAGGTGATTATTATGTTATAGTCAATCATAGAGCTGACAAAGCGATATTCTACAATATTAGATATATAATTTTAGTTAATATTTTTAATATCATATTTTTTAAATTGTTATTATTTTATATTTAAAAAATTAAATAAAAACTTGACATTAGGTTATTTAGTCAAAGGTATTATATAAGAAAACTGTTGCTTAATATTTTTTAAACATTTTGTAAAAAATCAAACTTATATTAAAAAGGTTTAAATGTTAAGCCAAAAATGTATTAATAAATAAATAAAATTAGAGCTAAATATTAAACAAAAATGTAATTTTAATTATAATTTTACAATTTTGTAATAAAATTACAAACTAATTAACAGCTTATTTAAAAATAACTACACTTTAAAAACCAAATAGTAAATATTTGGCTTTCGCTTTATTTGATATTTATTAATATTTATAGCACCTTAATAAATAAAACTATTAATAATTTTTAAATCATTTTTGAACAGAAAATAGTGCTTAAGTTATATAAAAAAGGTAATATGAGGATGTATTTTTTTAAGGATTTTATTAACAATTTTTCCATTTAAATAGTACTTAAGAAGCGCGAAAGCAATGAAACCAAAAAAACACCTCTATATAATATAGCGGAAAAAGCAAGGCTTCGCTGTAAAAAAAACTTATAGGAACCTATCTAAAGAGGGAGGCTATAGCCTGAAAAATATAGTATCAAAAAGTATCTTGGATTAATATCAATAATTTATTGATCGTAACTTTTGCAGCTAAAACTTAATGAAAAAATTAATAATTGATTTAGAATAATAGAGATGAAAAATATATATCTAGGAAACGTTTCAATAAAAAGCCAAAATTAATTTTATATAAAAAGTTTATTTGATGTTGTAATTAATAATACTGCAAATTTTAATAAGAAATCAAATAGCTTAATTCTATAATTTCCTAAGTTTATTGTAAATAATAAGGACCCCCAATTTTATTTAAATTAAATTAGAGGTTAAAGTTGGGTTATTTAGAATAAAAAAACCGAATTGAGAATTTTCATATTTTTTTAGGACTATTAATAGTTGCAAATTCTCGAGAATTTAATAGTGCGATAAGGGTATAATGAAAACAAAAAAACAATTCTTAGTAAGCTTAAAAAGGGTCTTTTAGTTAATTTAGTTTTTCAAAAGTAGAAGTTTGTAAAAAAATACATAAGTCAAAAAATACATATAGAGATAAGATTTAATATTATAATTAACAATTTTATATTCTTTAAAAAAACGTAATATTAGTTTATTAAGAAAGCTATGTTAATAAATTAGTTGAATTCAAATCGCTTTTTATCATTTTTTTGAATTAACAGTCACAGTAAAATAGCTAACTCTATTTATTCTTATATTAACCAATCAATTGTAATCTATAAAGAGCGTGTCGTTTAAAAATAGAAAATCAAATCAAATTATATATGAAATGAAATAACAATTCGATAAAACTTAAGATAACTTGTTATTTCTTTTTTATTTATTTTAAAAGAAAATTAGCTTCTTGTTATTTTACATTTTTATCTCAATTTTATCAATTTATATGTTAAAATTAATAACAAGCTAATATTTTTAAAAAATCAGTATATATAAAGAAAAGATGGAAGGTATTTACTCTTTACTATAATAATATCAATATCCAACATTATTAATGAATTTTTTCTAGATTTTAAACAACCAGAAAATCAAAAAGAAACTCAAGATTTCACAATTGAGACTGAAAAAGAACAATTCTTAGAAACAACAACAAATCATGAACAACAAGCTTATAATTATACATATCCTTATATGTATCCATATATACCAATAGAGCATATCTCACCTAATAATGGACCTGTTATGAATTATATTAATTATAATCCAAATCAACAGCAACAGCAACAACAACAACAAGATAACAATAATGACAATAATAGTAGCAATAACGATAATAATAATAATACAACCGAATCCAATAATCCCAATCTCAACTCCAATAATCAAAATCCAATATTGCCCTCTATTCCCCCATATTATTTAATATCCCCAACAATATACCCAAATAATCAATCTTCACCAATATTATACCCAAGTTCACCAGGGGGATCCACTATTTCAACAAAAATGAATTTAAAATATATTAAAGCTAATAAATATCCCAATAGTTATACTACCAATGTTTATATTCGTGGTTTACCTCCAAATACTACAGATGAAGCCTTGTTTAATATGTGTTCTGGGTAGGTTATATATATATTAAATATGAGTTATATATATAATATTATGTTATTTATTAATATTTTATTTATTTATTTGTTTCTATATAGATATGGGATGATAGTTTCAAGTAAATCAATAATTGATCCTAAGAGTAATTTGTGTCGAGGATATGGCTTTGTTATGTATGAATATTTACATCAAGCTCAATATGCTATTCATTGCCTATCAATGGCTGGATTTGATGCTTCTTTTGCTAAAATTCAAAATCAAAGTGATAACAATAATAATAGTAGTAATAATAGTAATGTAGGGGATAATGATAGTGATCATAATGGGGTAAATGAAAATTTAATCTTTAATGAAAGAATTGAAGGTTTTAATTTTTTTTAATATAGCAAAACAATAACAATATTAAGATGAGAAATAATATTAGTAATCTAAATACTAATGTTTATGTTTCTAATTTACCATTAAATTATAATGAAAAGGTAAGTTTATTTTATTAATATTATTATAAATGATATTCAATGATTTTATTAGGACTTAGAAACTTTATTTTCTCCATATAAAATAATCTCTTGTAGAGTACTAAGAGATCAAAATCAATTATCTAAGGGGGTAGCTTTAGCTAGGTAATAAATTTAATATTAATACATGAAATAAATAATAGTATATATTAAATAAATAAATATAAATAGAATGATTGATCGAGAATCTTCAGATATAATAATAGAAAAATTTAACAACTATAAATTACTAAATGGACAAAATGAGCTACAAGTACGTTATGCTGATAGTAATAATAATCATCAGCATAATTATAATAATAATGGAAGTTATTATAAAAATAAAAACAAAAAGAATAATAATCAAAATAATAACCAAAATAATAATAATAATAATCAGGTAACAAAATTTAAACTATTTAATGTATTTAATGTATTATAAAGCTTATTATTATTATTATTAATTTGTTTTATTTATTAATTTAGAATTATTTTCCTATTCCATTTAGTCCCAATCATTTACCTTATTTTTATGCCTTTTCACCTACCTTTTATCCAGTTGATAATAATATTCACTTATCACCAAAGTAAGTGGATTAATACAATATAATATAATATATAATATAATAATACTATATTATTTTATAATAACCATGATACTAACTTTTTATTCTATTTTATTTTTATAGTCCTTATCTCCCTTATCCGACAATGTCACCCTATTTCAATGGACATCCTTATCCAAACCAACAAGTTAATGGCTATCCTATTTATTATTCCAATCAATTTTCACCTAGTACAGGAGAATTAACCCCATTGGATACAGATCATGATGTTGAAGAAATTCATAATTTGATGAATGATAAATTAAATTTAGATGATGATGATAACGAGAGATTGAAATTGAAGGAAACAGAGAATACAATTGAAAAAGTAAAGGAAGGAAAAGAATTTGTTGAGTAAAAGAAAAAACTTGGTACTTGGTTTTACGTTTATAATTGAATTTATGTTGATGCCATTTTTCTATCTTTTCACTCAAATTTAAAAATTTGTCTCTTTTGTATCCCTCTTTTTCTTTTTTCATTTAAGATCTTTACCTCCCCTTCTTCTTTTTGATTTCATTTTAAATAAAAATAAAATCGATGTTTTGAGTTCAATTATTCTATTTATTTTTAATAATCATTTTCTATTGTTTCTAATAACTTGGACATTATTTGTTTCACTACTTTATTTGAAATTCAAACATTATGGTTTTACATCAAAAAGATATCTGATTTTGTTAATTTTATAAAACAAAATTAAATTCATCAAAAAAAGAAATTTATTATTTTTTCATTTTCAATATAATTAAAAATGAGACGCCACCAAAACCAAGATTATTATTCAAGAGAAACAAATGAAAATAGACAACAAGATGCTAATTTCAAAAGGGATGATAGAAGACATAATACAAGTTATAATATAAGTTATAATAGAAGAGATAATGACAATAACAACAGCTACAAAAGAGAGAGATATGAAGACAAAAACTTTTACAAAAGAAGTAGAGAAGAAAATAGAGATTACGATAGGAAGGAAAGAGTAAAAGATAATGACTATAGTAGAAGGGATAGGTTTGAAGATAGGGATTCTTTTAGAAATGAAAGAGAAAGTAATAAAATTGATTCTAAAAGAGAGAGATTCGAAGGTAAAGAAAATTACATAGGAGAGCAAGTTGAAGATAGAGACAGTTATATAGGTGAAAGAGATAATCATTATATTAGGAAAGAAAGGGTAAAAGGCAAGGATTCTAGTATAAATGAGCGATTGGATAGTAGAGATTCTTACAGAAATGACCAACCTGAATTTCAATCTTATTACCAAAAGAACCGTTCAGAAGAAAATAAAGCAATCAAGCAATCAAATATTGAAGGAGAAGAAAATTCATATCAAAGACAATATAATGAAACTAGTAATAAAAATTCATATCGAGAGATAGGAAGTAATAATAATTATATGGAATTAAATATTGGAAATGAAGCGGCTTTTGAAGAGTAAGTCTTTTTTTAAGAAGATTTTAAAAGAGAATTAGGTTATTGATCTACTATTTTTTTAAAAGGAGAAAAAAATTCCGTGAAGAAAGCCAAGTTACATTTTGGTTATTATCTGAAGAAATAACTGATGAAGAAATAGAGATGTAAGATTTCTTCATTGTAAATATGGAAATTATTAACTATGAAATTTATTTTAGGGACAAAAAGGGTACACAAACTAATAAAGAAAAGAAAATGAGTAAGAAATTTTATAATGATTCTTAATATTTAATTTAATAGTTTATGTATGTATTAAATAGACAAAAAGAAAGTTAAAGAGAATCAATATGAAGTTGAATTAGATGATAAAATAAAAAGAGTGGTTGAATTATCAGAGATTGATAATATAAAAGAAATTTGGATTGAAAAGAAAAGTAAGTTAATATTTTAATTAATGGAATTACTCCTTTATTTTTAATTAATTTTAATTTTGTAGTTGAATATTATGAAGATATTGAAGTCGGACCAGTATACCAGCCCACATTTGATAATAAAATTGATACTAGAGGGTAACTTATAATTAATTCAAACCAATTTTAACACAAATTGATTCAACTTTCATTTTAATCTATAGCTTTGGTAACTCTTTATTCCGTGGAGAAGGAGAAGCTATGGCAGCTTATGTACAAAGTGGAAAACGTATACCAAGAAGAGGAGAAATTGGGTTAAATTCAAATCAAATTGAAGAGTTTGAAAAACAAGGATTTGTTATGTCTGGGTCTCGGTAAGTTTATTGTTAGCTACAATTTATTTAAAATTAGAATTGAAACAATTATTAACAAATTTCAAAAATAATTAGTCATCAACGCATGAATGCAGTTCGTATTCGTAAAGAAAATCAAATCATATCAGCGGAAGAAAAGAGAGCGTTGTTGAATTTTGCTCAAGAAGAAAAAGCAAAAAGAGAAAATCAAATTATTGCAGACTTAAGGGAATTGGTTAATAAACAAAGGAAAGAAAATAAAGATTTAATTTAAACACTATGTGTGAGAATTGAATTTTAATGATAATAAATAAATATTCTAGGTTTTTTATAATTGAAGATTTTTTGTAAGCTTTTTGAGTTTTGCTTTTTTGAATTATTTTAGTCTAGATTTTGGTCATTTCTTAACTGTTATTAAATAAGAAAAAAAAACTTAGTATCAACCTTGAGTTAAAAAACAAATGAAATTTTTATTTTTGAGTGGTTATTCTTGAGAGAATTGGAATAAACTTAATTTTCAAAATTTTCAATTCAATTTCCATTTTTAAATCTTTTAATAGAAAAAGAATCCAAATGCCTAAGTTACAAGGAGGTAGAAAAGATCGAGTCAAAGCAGATTTAGAAGAGATTGAAAAATTGATTTTGGAAACAAAAGAGATTGTAAATAAAATTTTAATAAATTCATATATCCTTAATTGACTCTATTCTTTGTTATAGACTCCACCGGAAACTAATAAGTTTACTGAGTTACCCATCTCTAGTAAAACAATTCGAGGTAAGTTTTATTAAATATCAACTGTGAATTTTATTATAATATCTAACTTGTATTCAAAATTTAGGTTTAAAAGAAAGTAATTTCTTAGAAATGACGGAGATTCAAAAATTAGCATTACCAAAAGCTTTAAGTTGTAAAGATGTATTAGCAGCAGCTAAAACTGGAAGTGGTAAAACATTAGCTTTTTTAATACCTGTAAGTAATAAAAAAAAAAGGAGAAATTTTTAATTAATTGAAGTTTCTTTTAGGTTATTGAAAACTTATATTTAAATAAATGGGGTTCACAAGATGGTTTAGGTGCTTTGATTATTTCTCCAACTAGAGAATTGGTAAGTTATTATACTTTTCTCTCTCTTCTTTTTGACTAATATTCCAATTCTTTTTAGGCTGTACAAATATTTGGGGTTTTATGTAAGATTGGCAAACATCATAGTTTATCTGCAGGTTTAGTGATTGGTGGTAAACAAGTAAAACATGAAAAAGAAAGAATTAGTAAAATGAATATATTGATTGGTACACCAGGTCGATTATTACAACATATGGATGAAACGAGTGGATTTAATGCAGATAATTTACAGGTTTTAGGTAAGTTTTACTTGATAAAAATGAACTAAAAAAGGTCAATAATAATATTGTTATTTATTATTTTGTAATAGTATTAGATGAAGCGGATCGAATTTTAGATATGGGATTTAGTAAAAGTGTTAATTCAATTATTGAATTTTTACCTAAAGAAAGACAAACAATGTTATTTTCAGCTACACAAACTAAATCGGTTAAAGATTTATCACGATTATCTTTAAATCAACCGGAATATGTAGGTGTTTATGAAAAAAATAAATTTTCAACGCCTAAAAATTTAGAACAATTTTATATGACAGTTGAATTACCAAAGAAATTAGATACCTTATATTCTTTTATTAAAACCCATTTAAAAAACAAAACTATTGTTTTTATGTCTAGTTGTAAACAGGTGAAATAATATATAAAAATACATTATAAGATAAAAATATTAATAGAGAATTATTTTATTTAGGTTCGTTATATCTTTGAGACTTTTTGTAAATTACAACCTGGTATACCATTATTACATTTACATGGTAAACAGAAACAAAGTAAACGTATTGAAGTATATGAAAAATACATCAAAATGCCCGAATGTGTATTATTTTGTACTGATATAGCAGCAAGAGGTTTGGATTTTCCTAAGGTAGAATGGGTAATTCAATTAGATTGTCCAGAAGATGTAGAAACATATATTCATCGAATTGGACGTACAGCAAGATATGAATCGAGTGGAAGTTCACTTTTGTTTTTATTACCAAGTGAAATGAAAATGGTAGAAGAAATTGAAAAGAAAGAAATCAAAATTAACAAAATAGCAGCCAAAAAATCACAATTAAAAGAAATTCAACATCAATTACAAGCATTTTGTTTTAAAGACCCAGAAATTAAATATATTGGACAAAAGGCATTTGTTTCTTATATGAAATCGATTTATTTACAAAAAAATAAACAAATATTTGATGTACATGCCCTTCCAGCAGAACAATTTGCAGAATCCCTTGGTCTTCCAGGTACACCTAATATTAAATTTTTCAAAAAGAAAGATAAGAAAATGAATGAAAGTAAAGTGGAAGAAATAATAAATCAAAAAGATAATGAAGAAGAAGAAAAGAAAAAATCAACGGATAAACAAACTAAGACTAAAGTTGAAAAATTATTTTTAAAAAAAAATCGAACTGTTTTAGCAGAACATTATAATAAATTAGTAGATAGAGAAAGTGATAATGAAAGTCTAGATGATGATTTTATGAAGATTAAAAGAAGAGATCATGCGCTAGATAATAATGATGATGCTACATTTGGGAAAAGTGCTGAGGTGAGTATTTTTAGAAAAGATTAGAATGATTAGTTAATTAATTTGTATTTTATATCTTATATTTTATGTTTTATTAGGAAGTTGCTGCTATGAATAAAAGACAAATATTAAACGCTAAACAAAAAGCATTAAAAGGTGGTAACAAAAATGAAAAAATGGTATTTGATGACGAAGGAAATGTAAGTGGCAATTTATTGTAGTAATTATGAAAAAGAAAGAAGATTAAAATTAACATATTTAATTTTAGGCACATCAATTATATGAGTTAGAAGATGGACAAGAATTTTTAGAAAATTCTGATATTAAGAAAATTCAAAAAGAATATATTGAACAACAAAACATGGAATTTAAATTGGCGGATATTCATGATAAACAATTAGCTAAAGATAAGAAAAAAGAAAAGAAATTAAAATTAAAAGCTAAGGTAAAATAAAATTGAGTATTTTTAATTAGAATAATAATATAAATTAATTAATTGATTACTTATTTTTATTTATTTAGTTTAAAGAAGATTATGAAGACACTGAAATGCAAGTTATTTTAGGTAATGATGATGATGTTAGTGATGATGAAAATAATAGTGACAGTGATAATGAAAATAATAATAGCAGTGATAATGAAAATGATGATGATAAAATATTAGTGGATTACTCAAAGAATAAAAGATTATCAAAAGAAAAAGAAGATAACAAAAAGAACAAGAAAACAAAAGTTATTGAACTGGATCAACCAATTACTATTGAAGATCAAGAAGCTTTGGCATTAAAATTATTAAATCTTTAAAGAAGGAGAGAATGGGAAGTTTTAAGTATAGAATAGATTATATATTTAATTTAATTATATCTTTTATTTTTTATTTTTTATTTTTTATTTTTTATTCTATAATTATTTATTGAAATTTATTATTGTTTGATATTTGATACATATAAAATAGATTATAAGATTTATTTTTGAAATTTATTTTTTTTGTTAAAGTTTCAAATATTATTTTTTTAGAATTGATGTTTTAGTTGAGATTTAAAATTAAAATTCTGACATGAATTTTGTTTCATTACTGTTTAACATTGTTACACATTTTAAAATGAGAATTAAAATTGAAATTTAACTTTTTAAAATATAAGTTTAAAATTATATAAGTTTAAAAGAATTATTTCTTCTAAACTTCATAATATCAAACGATATGTAACTTGAATATTTTCTAATAAAATTAAGATATGCTATTAAAATTCACTTATTATTATTCTATTGAATTTTAATAATAAATAATTATAAAAAATTAATAAATGATTAGTATTAAAAAATAATAATTTATTTTTTATAATAATAATAAAAATTAAGATATTAATTCTATTTTAAAAAAGAAAGATTTAATTTCAATTACTTAACATTTTTAAACTCCAAAAATTAAAACTGAATAAAAAAAGGTAAAAATTTAAGCTCCGATGTAAGTAACAAATAATATATATATATATAATCAATAAGAATAGAATGAAATTATTGCTTATTAACCTTACAATTTCATAAAAATCAAGCAAAACATTTGCTTTCAAACCTTGTTACATCGATAAAATTCAAATTTAAATTCAAATTCAAATTCAAATTCAAAAGTAAGATGATAAAATAATAAAATAATAAGATCACATTGAAAAAGTTAAAGTATATAAACATAAAATTTAAATTTATTTTGATTTAAAATTAAAATTAAAACGAATACAAATAATACTATTAAACTATGGCCATTATTAGTAAACTTAAAATGAAGAAAGCGAAAGGATATGGAAAAAAAGAAACACCTTCATTTTTAGAAGGTATTATAGTTTTTAATGCCAAAAATGAACCTGTAGCTTTAAACTCGTTATGGAATAACTGTACTGTTATTTTAAAAGTATTGCGTCGTTTAGGTTGTCCCTTATGTCGATATGAAGCTCGTTTACTTTCGGATTTAAAACCCTTATTTGATGATCTCAAAATAAAATTAGTAGCTATTACCTTTGATGAAGTTGGTCTACAAGAATTTCTTAATGGCGGTTATTGGGAATGGGGACTTTATGTTGATAAAGAAAAATTAACTCATTGTGCCTTAGGATTAACAAAACAATCTCCCAGTAGTGCCATTGCTGATATCTTTAGTATTCAAGGTCGGGCTGCAATTAAAGCTTCAATGGGTCGAAATATTAAAGGCAATTTTAAGGGAGATGGCTTTCAATTAGGTGGTACTTTTGTAATTAAAAAAGATGCTGGTTTAGTATATGAATATCGTCAGTCACATGCGGCCTTATATCCTTCGATTAAAGAGATTTTTAAGGCTGCAGGTGGAGACCCAGAAGATGTAGAAGAGCAAGCACCACCAGAATGTGTGCTTTTACAAGATCCTAAAGATAAGAAATAGAAGACTTTTTTGAGAATAATCACATTCTTTGTATGTAATAAAATTAGACATTTTTTTGTAATAAATATGTAATATTTATTTGTTTTTTTTGGGAATCTTAATTGTATTAAGAATTTTTTATGATTAATGTCTTGTGATTTTTAAAATTTCGATGAGAATCTTATAGTTGAATTTAAAATTTCGATGGGATATATCCTAGTTTAAGTTCAATGAGATTATTTTTGAGCTTGAAATCTATGAATAATATAATTTTAAACTTCCTATGGGGATGTATTTTTGTGTTTAAGAATTTTACTAACAGTTTTTCCACTTCAATAGCACTTAAAAATGGAAAAATAATGAAATCAAAAAAAACACTCCCCTATGTTATACTTGATAAGATAACATCTCAAAACTATGAAAATTCAATTTTAATCTAAAGTTTTAAGTTGAAACTAAAATATAAACTCAGAAATGAAAATATTAGTCTCTATTATCTTATCACAGCCATTAAGGACTTCAATGTTTTATATTTAAAAGTTACTAAAAATAAATAAAATTTATAAAAATGTAACAATTAGTTCTAAAAAGATGAAAAAATAATAAAACATCTCACTTTTTTTTATTCAATTTTAATTTTGTTTATTTTTTAAACAGCCATAAAATTGAATTTGGTTGATTTTAATTTTTGATATGAATTTATTTAGTAAATGATTTTCATATATATGATTTTAATCTCACTCTGGTAAACTAAAAACGCAAAGTTTTTTTAAACTCCAAGGTTTCTAATGTTTGAAATTCAAGTTTTATTGAACTTTGAAAAATTATTCTCATCTTGTTTTATATTGTATTATTTATTAACTTTTTGTATTAAGTTTTAATAACATTAGAATATTATCGTAATATTCTATTTTACTATCTTCTGTTTACGATAAATGTTATTAAAAATTAATAATCAATAGCTAAAGTTTAATTGTAGAATAATCAAATATCAGTAATAAAACTTAGATTTAATAATAAAAAATAAAGATTTAACTAAAATTAATCATACAGTGAATCATGTTTTTAACTTCAATCTTTAAACAATGTTTGAAACTAATAATATTTGTTAAAGGTTTAAAATAAAATAAAATAAAAGTATATTTAAAGATAATAAAAATAGTAACAATTAATAATTAACCCATTAATAAAGCATGAAAATTAAAAATTAAAAATTAATATTTAACACTACATAAAAAATAGTATAAATACCACTAAATCTTTTAATTGATTTTTAATAAAAAAAATAAACAAATAAAATAAAATAAAATAAAATAGAAAATAAAATAAAAAATAAAATAAAAAATAAATAAAAAATAAAATAAAAAATAAAATAAAACAAAATGGCCATTATCAGTAAATTAAAATTAAAAAAAGGCAAGGCTACTACTAAGGATAAAAAGCCCAAATTTTTAGAGGGTATTACAGTATATGATATGAAAAAGAACCCTATCACTTTAAATACCTTATGGAACAACTGCACTGTTATCTTAAAGGTACTACGTCGTTTAGGTTGTCCACTATGTCGATATGAATCCCGGTTACTTAGTGAATTAAAGCCTTTATTTGATGATTTAGGTGTAAAACTAGTTGCCATTACTTTTGACGAAGTAGGCTTAGAAGACTTTTTATCCGGTGGTTTTTGGCAATGGGGTTTGTATTTGGATAAAGAAAGATTAACCCATAGTGCCTTAGGATTAACAAGAACGTCCGCATTTACTGGTATTTCAGATTTATTTACAGCTACAGGTAGAGCTGCTATTAAAGCAGCACAGGATAAAAAAATTGCTGGTGACTTCAAAGGTGATGGTTTCCAATTAGGTGGTACTTTTGTTGTAAGAAGTGAAGCTGGATTAGTTTATGAATATCGTCAAAAAACGGCCGCTTTGTATCCTTCTATTAGGGAAATTTATCAAGCAGCGGGTGGAGATCCAGATGATGTGGAAGAACAAGCGCCTCCAGAGTGTATCGCTTATCAAGGTGTTTGTGATCTTAAAACTGGTAAATGTGGATAAACGAAGAATAAGGATGTAATAGTTAGGATTGGTGAATGGTGAATGGTGAAGTGGCAAATAGAGTTTCCTTTTTTATGTACTTTTCTTTTTCTTAATAAATTGATAAATTTAAATTTAAAGTTTTAATTAAATTGAAGTACATTTATCATTTGTTATCCTTAAAATCTTTAATTGTTTAAATCAATACTTATTTTTTTCAAGATCTACTAATAAAGTTTCTTTGATGAGAAATAGGGCTAATTTCAAACATCTACTTTTAATTATTAACTTATAAGTAGAAAAATCATTTCGTGTAAGGTATGGATGATATAATTGATTGTTAGGATCATCTATAAACTTAGAAATTATTATTAATTGTTGACTAATTTTGATAGCTTATTTTTATATCAACATTGAATAGAAATTGTGGAACAAAGCTAAAGTGGCAGTTATTAACTTTTATGGAATTATAAAATTAATAGCAAGCATAAGTTTATAAATAAGACCAATTAAAGTATACTTTTTTAATACTAATTTATCTTTTGATTTTTTTTCATATACTTTTAAACTTTGTTATTTACTTTTTGTTTAGAAAGTGGCGAGAAAAGGACAATTGGCAAAAAACACTCTCGTAGTCAGACTTTATCTTAATTTTTGGGCAGCTCCAGAGATAAAAATCAGGTATTCAATAGTTGTTGAGATGAATGGCTAAAAGTAAAGAATTTACTCAACCTATTATCAATAGTTTTATACCAAATACTATTAGTACTTTGGGCAAGTCTTCCTTTTTTAATCTAAGTCAATTACTCAAAACATACTTAAGAGTCAAACTAGTTCCCTTATTTTTTGCAAAAGCATAATTGTAATGCATTTCAACCCGAATCTAGGCCCAAAACTCTAGTTCTCTTTAATATTATTGTTGGTGAAAAGGCTAACTTTAATGCCTAAAGGCACAGAGACTGCTATTACGTGCTTATCAGCAGTTAGTTCATAGATATCCTCAATTAATACTAACTAACACTTTTTATTGGATCTTTGTAAGATGATTAATTGCTTTATCAATTTTAGTTTTTTATATTATGATCAACAAAACTTGATTTTTAATAGCTAAATCTTGCTTGATTGGTGGTTGTTCGAGACAATTTAGTAGTAGTCAAATATTTTAAATATAGAATTGGGCATTATATTACTAATTTGAACAAATTATGGGGATGTATTTTATGTTTAAGAATTTTACTACAAACCTTCTGTTTAAATAGCGCTTAAAAAATGGAAAAAATAATGAAGTCAAAAAAACACTCCCTTATTTTAAGTTTTTGTTTGGTTAAGTATACAATAAAAATGCCCACATAATAATTTAAGTAAATCACTAATCAAGCGAAAATTTTAATAAACTAAATTTATTTCAATGTAACTTTTAGACAGGAAGATTTAATTTGAGATAAAGTAGCTTTTATATTGATTAGTATTAGAAATTTGAAAGATTGGGAAAGTTGCTTAAAATATTAATACAATTTTATTAGCTTAAAAAATCAAAAATTGGCCCAAAATGTTAATCGTCATTGTTTACCATTTGACTAATAGCATGCCACTAATTTATTTTTAAATATTGAAGCATTCTTTTATCAATTGTCCTTTTTGCTACTTTTGAAAATTCTAAAATTAGTTAACGTGCTTCTAAACTAGTGAAGATACTTGATGGGGTGGAGAGCTTGCTCAAAAGCACCAATAAATCCTTAATTGTGTGAAAATGTTAGTAGCTTTGGGCAAATTCTCGGCTCCATCAAGTATCCTCACTATTTTATAAATATGTCAATCAATAGAAATGATTTAAATTTGAACTAAAAAGAATTTAAAAGGGTTTTAAAAGATTGTGAATTCTTGCTTTTTTTTAAAGATATTTCCATATGCATATAAAAAACTTGAAGTGGTTTTAAATAATTTGTTTACTTTTAAAACCTAAGATTTAAAAATTACTCACCTAATTTCTAAAAAAACTCATTTCTAAATTCATCAAAATGATCAAAACCCCAATAAAAAATAGTAATCAAATAAGCCACCTAATCAAAACAATTATCAAAACTGATCGAAGTAATTTTTAAATTGACCATTTTTTCCATTTTATTGAAAAAAACGATGACTAGAAACAATAGTTTTTTAGAAAGAGTAGGCTTTCCAATAAGTTGTAGTGAATTCATAGACAATGATCAATTTTTATTAGCTGGTGGTGGTGGCAGCTCAAGATCTGGAGTGAAAAACGAGTTGGTAAATTAATAAATTAGGAAATTTATCGAATAGATTAAAATCAATTATTAGAGATTATATCAAATAAAAAATAAAACCTTAGTATTAAAAATGAAAGCAGATTTGACTTCAGGAGATGATGCACCTACCAGTTTATCTTATAATAAAGAAGTAAGCTCTCTTCATTCAAAAGTTGAAATGGAATAGATTTAATTTATTATTTTTAGTTTGATGTTTTTGCATGTGGTATCAATGGCTCCTCAGATAAGATAATAAAAGGAGAAAACGAAAGTTTAAAATTAGGAAAAATGGACAAAGATAAGTAAGTAGTTTAATTTTGTTGTTAAGAATTAGTTTTTTAAATGGTATAGAATGGACATAACTCAATCAAAGCGTATTATTGAAAATAATAGTTTAAACGATTATCAAGTAATTCTTTTTTATTATATATATAAAAGGATAGTATTAAACTTTAAAAAAAAGAGAGTTACTCTATTCAATAAAGAAGGAAGTCTTTTATTTATATCTTCAGCTGAAGGACAAGTAAATAAAATTACTTATTCTAAATCCAATAGCTAATCTCTACTTAGGTTAGTTTATTTAACTATCCAGAATTAACACCAAAAGTAAATGGAAAACAATGCATCAATGAAGAAATTAGTGATGGAGATATTGATAGTGAAGACAGATATGTAAATGAATCTAATATTTAATGAAATAGAATAAAATATTAATTCAACTACTAGTATGCCACAGCATCAGACAAAGTGATCCATTTTTTTAATGTGAAAGATGGAAGCTTAGCACATAACATTGAAGCACCAAGCAGTTTGAATAAAGTTAGTTGCAAATTTAGAAACATTAAATTTGGAAAAGAAGAAACAAAAGATAATTTTTATTTAGCAATAAATTCTAAGGATCGTAAAAGAAGTTATATTTCAAAATTTGATATCGATACCTTTGAAAAAGAAATTATTCGTCCATTAGGTTTTTCTCCTATTTGTTCATTCGCTATTAGGTAATTTAATATTGATTTGGTTTTTTGTTTATTTAATGTTTTCAGTTATGATGGTAAATTTTTGGCTGTGGCTTGTGCAGATCAATCCATTCGTATTTGTGATAGTAATGCTTTAAGGGTAAATTTAGTTGCTTTTTTATGTCTACATATTTATATACTTGAATAGGTATTGGAAACTTATAAAGAAGCACATACATTTGCTATTACTACATTGAGCTTTAGTAAAGATGGAAAATATTTAATTAGTGGTTCAGCAGATGGTACTTGTAGAATATTCACATTGCCAGAGAAATTTGAAAATAGTAAGCAATGTTTAAGAGGTTATTTAATTTTTTTTCATTTTTTTGTTTTAGATGATAAAAAGTTTATTTTTAATCTTTTCTTTATTATCTTGTTATTGCTTGGTGTACTTTTCTTCATCGTTTCTGCATACTCTCCTACCCCTGAAAATAAATACGATGAACTTTAGGCTTTTCATTAAAGTATAATGTGCTTGTTATATTTTGTTTTGTTTGTTATTTGTGTTTGACATCATTAATTATCAAATAAAGTATAAGTGTCTTAAAGACTCCAATTAGTAATCGAAATTAAATTAAATGATTAGACAGATTCATTCTACATCCTAATTTAATTCTTTTATCTTTTTATTAAACCTTTTTCACATAAACCCATAGGTATTTCAGTATGCTTATGAATTACCTATGTAAGTAATTATATTAAAATGTTTATCAGAACCTAAACAGAATGCAAAACATTTTTCAAATTTAAATAAAAAATTGCTACAATTGAATGTTTTAAATGTCCACTTTTTCTGCTTATTTTTTTAAAAAGGAATTAAAGATAGACATCATTTGGAGATGTTTTTTTTAGTTTCATCACTTTTCCATTTTTTAAGTAGTATTTGAATGGAAAAATTGATAGTAAAATTGTTAGATACAAAAATACATTCCCATTTGTTAAAAGCTTATTTTACAGAAGCATTTAGGGATGCTTTTTAGTTTTATTGTATTTTCTATTTTTGAACACCATTTGAGAAAAAAATACTAATAAATCTTTTAAACAAAAAATACATCCTCATTAAAATTTTAACAATACTGTTTGATATTTTGTTAAGTTTCTATTGAACATTTTTAGTCCATTATCTGGGGGTGTTTTTTTTTGACTTCATTATTTTTTCCATTATTTAAGCATTATTTAAGTGGAAAATTTGTTAGTAAAATTCTTAAACATAAAAATACATCCCCATCTACTCAACTCAATCTATTAACACACTAGAATTCCTATGGGTCTAAGCGAAAAAGGTATAGTTTTTTAGATAAATTATTTGCTACTATTTTTGTAATTACATTTCTAAAATAAATAAGAATGCCCTTTTTGCTTGAGAAATTTGCTAATACTCTTTCCATTTAGTAGCGCTAAGAAAATCGAAAATATGATGAAACTTGAAAACTCCCTTAAATTGTTATTCAAATAGAATTGTTACATTATTCAGCAATTAATCCACACTTTTTAAAATCTAAAATTTACCAAATTTGTACTACATTCCATATAGTTGAATTTTAAATATCTTGTATAATGAGTTTTATTATTAATTGATAACAAATATAATATTTTTTCAATTTTTTGATATTTTGTTTATTAATTTGAGATTATTTTAAATTTGATAATTACTATTAAAATAGCATAACTATTTTATATTTTGTAAATTGTTATATATAATAAATTAGCTTAGTTTTAATTTAGATATAGGAATGTTTCTTCTTTTATATAATTCTACTAATAAATTGTTTCTTTAATACTGCATAAAAAGTGATTGAAAGCGAAAAAGAATACTCATTATATTTACAATCTAATTAATAATTAATAATTAATAATTAATAATTAATATCACTGTATAGTCACTGACTATATGAAATCTGCTTTTGTATTTTGTAATTTTGTTAAGATTCTGATTTTATAATTCTATGAAACTTCAAATTTAAAAAAGGTATTGATAATTTAAAATTAAATAATATTTACTTTACTTTAAAGTATCAATGACTCTAAAAACTAGATTTCATTAATGTTTGGCTTTAAAATAGAACTGTTATGAAAAATATCAAAGGAATACATTTATCTAGCTATGTTTTAAATTGTTTTATTAACAATATTTCATATTCATTGTTGTATTTTATACTAAATTTAAAAATAGCCAAATATTAAATTATCTGATTGATAGTTAAGTTTTCCCATAATTTTTATGATTTGAATTATTAGTAGAATTGATTTGACTATCGTCCAATAAAATTCGTTTAAGTATTCAAACGAATTTGGGTAATCTGATAAATAAAAAATTATGGGACGTAGGCTAGATCCATGTTAGATTTTAAGTACATTTGATTGGATTAATTTGGGCAATTAATTGTAATTAAGCCAATGAAAGTAAACTTTGTAAACAAATGAAATAGTATATCCGATACAAATTTAAAAATTTTCGATACTGACCAATCAATAGTGAGAATAGATCATCACCTTACTATGATTTGATGATTTGGGATAAAACTTAATTATATTGTAAGTGTAAATTTTAAAACAAGTTGGAATCGTTTTCCTTTTCATTTATTGTATAAGATGACTTTTATCACCCGTTCTGTTGCCCGTGTGGCCCAGAAAGCTAAGGCTGCTTCTGCCGTCAACAAAGGTACTTACTCCTCAAAATTAGACTTTTGATCAAAGACTTAAGGCAACTTTATTAACATATTCATAGTTCGCACTTACGCCACTGAAGGCGCTGTCAATGGTAAGATTCGTTCTGTCATTGGTGCTGTTGTCGATGTTCAATTCGAACAAGATACCCTTCCTCCAATTCTTAACGCCCTTGAAGTCAAAGGAGCTCAATCTCGTTTAGTTCTCGAAGTTTCCCAACATTTAGGGTAAATTAACTAATTTTTATAAAATATTCAAAAATTAACAAGCAATAGAGAAAACACTGTCCGTTGTATTGCTATGGACGGTACTGAAGGTTTAGTCCGTGGTCAAGGTGTTGTTGACACTGGATATCCTATTCGTGTACCAGTTGGTCCAGAATGTTTAGGCCGTATTATGAACGTCATCGGTGAACCAGTCGATGAACGTGGACCAATCAAGACCAAAAAATACGCTTCCATTCACGCTTCTCCACCAGAGTTCGTTGATCAATCCACTGCCCCTGAAGTTCTTGAAACTGGTATTAAAGTTGTAGATCTTCTTGCTCCATATGCTCGTGGTGGTAAGATTGGTCTTTTCGGTGGTGCTGGTGTAGGTAAAACTGTGTTCATTCAAGAACTTATCAACAATGTAGCTAAGGCTCATGGTGGTTATTCAGTTTTCGCTGGTGTAGGTGAACGTACCCGTGAAGGTAACGATCTTTACCATGAAATGATTCAAACTGGTGTCATCAAGCTTGACGGTCAATCCAAAGCCGCTCTTGTCTACGGACAAATGAACGAACCTCCAGGTGCTCGTGCTCGTGTAGCTCTTACTGGTCTTACCGTTGCCGAATATTTCCGTGATGAAGAAGGTCAAGATGTGCTTCTTTTCATTGATAACATTTTCCGTTTTACTCAAGCCGGTTCCGAAGTATCTGCTCTTTTAGGTCGTATTCCATCAGCTGTAGGTTATCAACCAACTCTTGCTACTGATATGGGTGTGATGCAAGAACGTATTACTACCACCAAAAAAGGATCCATTACCTCAGTACAAGCTATTTACGTACCAGCTGATGATTTAACTGATCCTGCCCCAGCTACCACTTTCGCACATTTAGACGCCACCACTGTCTTATCTCGTTCTATTTCCGAATTAGGTATTTATCCAGCTGTAGATCCTCTTGATTCCAAATCTCGTATGTTAGACCCACGTATTGTTGGTGAAGAGCATTACGGTATTGCTACTGGTGTACAAGAGATGTTACAACAATACAAATCTCTTCAAGATATTATTAACATTCTTGGTATGGATGAATTATCTGAAGAAGATAAACTTGTTGTCGAACGTGCCCGTAAGATCCAACGTTTCATGTCTCAACCATTCGCTGTAGCCACTATTTTCACTGGTTATGAAGGTAAGATGGTCAAACTTAAGGATACCATCCGTTCATTCAAAGAAATCCTTGAAGGCAAACATGATTCTCTCCCAGAATCTGCTTTCTATATGGCTGGTGACATTGAAGATGTAATTACCAAAGCTGCTGCTCTTGCTAAGGAAATGTCTGAAAACAACTAAATTTAAATTATCAGTGTTTCCACCTCTAATAAAACAAATAAATATTTCATTAAAGTTTAACCAATGTTTTAGGTTAATCTAGTATTGAAGTTTATAAACTATTTATATTTTAGTATAATTTATCAACTTGATTAGAATCAGCTATGAAATATAAATGGAAAGACCAGTAACAAAGTTACGATTTCAAAATGAAAGTCTAGTGGTTAATTTAGTATCAATTAAATTATTACGACCAAATTATGATTTAGGGTCAACATTATAAAGTCTAATAGGCTTGATATTTAAATAGGGACTAGGCTATTTTATGACGTTGAATATCTATTTTATTAAGTATAGCATATACTTTTATTTTATAATTAGAATGAAACAATATTTGACATTAATTCTTTATAATCTAAATGTAAAATTAGGATTGTTTTTAATACTATTTTGTCTTCGAAGTACTCGTTGTCACTTATAGTATAAGAGTAAGGTAGTGTTTTTAATATCAATGGCTCTATAAAAGTCCTTTTGTTTACTAAAATTAAGATGTGGACTATTTTAAGAGATCTATATTATATTGTGTAGGGCATATAATAGCCACATTAACCGCCATATTAAAATGGATCTAAATTTTGGACAATAGCACCTAGACATTGAAATATTGACCAAAAATTTATCTTGAGTAAATTTTTAATTTTATCATATTAGAAATATGGAAGAAACTAGTAAATAGGCAAAAAAAATAAGAATAAAAGTTATCAAGTTTTTTTATAGATATAGTGAAGTAGTTATATAGAGTTAATAAATCAGTTAATACTTTAGTTGAGTATATTATTAAGCATATCACAGCTGGTATCACAATTAAATCAATTTAGTAAATAGCTTCTCAAGTTAAAACTAGAAATAAAATATTCAATTGTAGGCCTATTTTTAAATAGGAAAGAAAAGCGTGTATGATGTGAAGAGAGCAAAACAAGAATGAAATTAAGAGATACCCTATTTAATAAGATGTACCATGGCTTATTTGTAAGGAGTTTTTTTATGGATCTGGTTATTAAAAATATGAAGGTGGACTGGGGTGCGTTTCGAAAATATTAACATTTTGGTTATTTTATACGATTTTATATTAGATTTAAATTTTGAATTAATAGCAAAAACCATAGAGTAAATGATAACGAAGAAGAAAATAAAAACAACCTATCATCAGTATTTAGTATCAAAAGTATTATAACTTATAATATTTAGCTTAATTGTATATTGTTCAATAACTATCAACTTTTTAAAAACATATAATTTATTTAACCAACAATGTGGGTTATAAATTTGCTTACGAAATCGAAACAATAAAATATATAGAAATTAGAATCGAGTTATTCTAATTTTATTACAAATAGAATTAAAGTTTAATCAATTATCTGATATCTTATTACAAGATATATTCAACCTATTACCTGCAGAAGATTCATTTAATTTATGCTTTAAGTAAAGGCTTTTATAATATTATAGGTGGTGTAATTAAATATAATTTAGCCCATTCAATATATAATCAAAATAGATATTGGAAGTATAAGAGTTTTTAAGAAAAACTTACCAAAGAAAATTGATCCTTAATGAAACATATAAGTCTAGATGATAATAAAATAAAGCTTTTAAGTTATTGTCCAAATATACAATGTATACTTTATTTAAGCCCAACTAATAAGTATATTCCAACTCAAGATTGAGATGCCAAAATTGAGAAAAGTATTATTATTATGTTATGAATGCAAAAAGGGAGCAAGTATCTTCAACAAGTATTTAAGCCAACTTAAAGTACTTAATTTTAGTGCAGAACATATACCAATTTTCACTCTCGTTGAAAACTTAAATCTAAATATATTAAGATCTCTTATCGTTAGTAGTATAAATTTATTATATCTGGATGAGTCAAATATGGTTAAAACAAGGTTTAATAATCTAAAAGTATTAAACTTAGAATCTGACATATTTATTGTTATACCTAATAAACTTAATCTTAGAACAGATTTTGATTCAATCTTAACTTCAAAAGTTCAAAACGTTTTTATGATGAGCTTGATGTCAGATATTCCGGTGGTTTAAATCAAATAAAAAGCATTAAACTAGCATAATCAACTGGCTATTATCCTAACACCAATAATGGACGTGATGATATAAAGGTAATTGGAAAGGGTAATATCATCGTTCTGGGGTATTTTGATCCTAGTTATCCAACTAATTATGACTTTTTAAAGCTGCCAGCCTTAAAAGAAGCTCATGTTAAGGCTTTTTCAAGAAACTTGTTAAAATTAATTTCACTCCTATCAAATATTTAAACCGTTTGTATTAAATATTTAGATGCTGATATAAAGGAGATATTTGGTAAATCCAGTTTAAAAGGGGACGGCTTATATAGTGAAGCATACATTTTGACTAAATGTCAATTTACAAAGCAAATTAAAACTGAATATTTTGAAATTAACCTTAGAAAATTCATTTTTTATTTATCTCTTTTCCTTAATATTGAACTGGTCAAATTAAATGCTTTGATCTAATAACTGAATATATAGAATTCAATTACAAATACGCCACCTCTTTATTATTTATTATACCCTTTAAATTTATATCAGTGAATTTCTTTTATGATCTATCAAAATATATTCCGTTGTTAAACTGTATCAAAGTATACTAAAATACTGGTACATATCCCATGTAACCAGTATTTTGTTATTATTATTGAATCGTGTTAGATACAAATTAAAGACAAAGTTTCATACTTTAATCTTTAAAGTTTAAAATATTAGTTTAATTATATGGGAATGTATTTTTGTGTTTAAGAATTTTACTAGCAAATTTTCCGTCCAGATAGGGGTTAAAAGATGGAAAAAGTGATGAAACCAAAAAACATCCCCATATAAATCGGTTTTTGTCAAACGCTACTTACATAGTTTTTCATAGGACTTTAGTAATAAAACCCATATACTACACTGGATGGTTTAATTTAGTTTAAAATATGAATAATCAATTATTTATAAATTGTACAGCAATCGGTCTAGAAAAATATTTCTTTATATATTTATACATATATATTTAACAAGAGGTTTAATAACTTTAAACCTAGAAATAACAATTTCACATAAACGCTCATATGGATTCGTTTCTAATTTATAGTATTGTAATTTCTTATAATATATCATTAGTACTAATACGTAATCTGAGCTATCAATTATAGAATGCTTGAGCTAAAAATAGACACAAACATAGAAACAATAAATGAGTAGTTTGACTGATTATAATAATAGCTCATCAAATCACTCAATAATTTTAATAAGCACAAAAATGATTCAGAATATATTTTCAAATCATGTATTAAGAGTTCCATGTTCGTCTAGCTTTCTATACGATTTTATTTATTTAACTAAAGTATCTGAATCGAGCATCGTCTTAAAGTATTAAAATTATGAGGTATAGCTTAATTAACTATAAATATTTGTTTAAAGAGAAGCTAAACATAGTCAAGAGGAGAGAATGAGATATAAGGGAAGTTGATGATAGTTTATTAAGTATATTACAAATTTAAAGCTATTTTATTACAATTTTTTATCAGATTTATTAAAAATAATTAAGAATATTAATTTTTAAAGTAAACCAGAAGCATACAGTAATTTGATTATTGTACACATATTTTAGCAGTATGATTTTTAATTAGCTTGCTTAATATTAATTACACAAATAACAAAAACAACTGTAATACTTCATTGTCATTACCATTGGTTTACTTATTATATCCAACTTAAACTACTATCTATTATCAAGATTTTCAAAAATGTGTCATCTATTAACAAAATTTGATTTATGCAATAGTATAATAAATTTTGCTTATGAAAGCATCATGAATTTAAAAGTAACACCGTTTTTCTTTCTGCATTTTATTCAAAATGGTGTTAAAGTTTTGCCAATTATCCGATGTACTACTAGAAGATATATTCAAGTTGTTACACCCGGAAGAATTGTTTGACTTGTGTTTTTTAAGTAAAGAGTTATTTGATATTGTAAATAGAGTAATTAAATATCACTCAATTTATTCAGTATATTTTCAAGTTGGGTTTACTAAATATCAGAAATATCAATATAAATTCATTCTGGAGAATGGAATTTTAATGAATCATATTTATGTAAAGGATGATACAATTAGGTTTTTGGATAGTTGTCCAAATTTAACCTCTATACATGCTAGTATCGATACAGTGGATATTAACAAGCTAGAAATTGAATTGCCGAAATTAAGAAAACTTAGTATAGATTCTTCTAATTTTAAAGAGTCTTTGAATGTATTCAATAGCTACTTAAATCAGGTTGTAGTATTTGAATGTATTGGACTAAATATATCAATCGAAGAAGTTGTTAAAGAGTTAAACCCGGATAAATTAATAGCACTTAAAGTATATTCAATTGGAGGTATAGATATCAAAGGATTAGATACAATCAAAACAAAATTTATTAATTTAAGGAGGTTAAATTTAAAATCTGATGAGCACATTGAAATTAATAATCAAATAAATCCATCAATAAACTTTGTCTCTAATTTAAAAATAGAAATTAGAGGGTATCTTGGGAATGATTTTAATATCAAATATTTTGGGGACTTGAATAAAATAAAAGGTATAAAGTTAATGAACTATAATAGCCTTTATTTTAACAATAACAATAAACACAATAACATGGTATTAATTGAAAATAGTAATGTCGTTGGTTTAGGTTATTTCAACCCAAGAAATCCGATTAATTACGATCTTTTAAAAATTCCAACGTTAAAGGATGTGTATTTTTGGGATTTCACAAAAGAGACGCTAAATTTAATTCCTTTATTAACAAGTACTCAAATTATTAATTTTGGATCCATACGACTTGATCTAGAAAAACTATTTGCAAAATTGGACCTAACTAGAAATGATTTTTATGATGAAAAGTTCAAATTACTTCAGTCTAGTCTTATCAAGGAAATTAAAATTAATTGTTTATATTCCACTTTCGAGGCCTTTGCGTTTTTTTTATCTCTTTTTCCTAACCTGAAAGTAATTAAAGCTGAAGCTCTCTATTTTATAAATCGTGATACAGGACTCGACTATGTTCATACTGCTCCCTTAATATTTATTGCTCCATTTAGTTGCTACAAAGATACTGATCTTTCTATTCTATCTGAATATGTTCCATCATTGGACTGGATAAAATCAGAGTAACTGGTAGTAGCATATGAGGATGTACTTTTGTTTAAGAATTTTACAATTTTTGCACTTAAATAGCACTTGAAAGATAGAAAAAGTGATGAAGCCAAAAAGAACATCCCTACACACATTTGGCCATTATTTTTATTTTACCAGTAAATTATTACAGATAAAAGCAATTTGTAAATTAAAGTTTTTGAAAAATTTTAACCATTAATACTATTACAAACTACTTAACTCTTAATAGCTATTAAAAGACTATATATTAAACCACCAAATATCATATGTACGAATCGGGTTTTACCCCACACATAATACACTCTTAAAAAAATATCATATTGGTTGTGCTTTGTATGCTTAAACTTCTATACATCTGTGGTTATTATTTGCATGAATTGCACAATAATTAATCTATAAGGGTTTTTTATGAATGCTTTCCTGTGATTCTACATTGATAGCTTAATAAATCCCACTATTACAAACATGTTTTTGTGTTTTCTTTATTTGTATTAAAATACTAAAAGTATGGATCCTGGTAACATCAACAGCAACTATTCAGATGTAAATTATGGGGATGTTTTTTTTTGGCTTCATCATTTTTTCCTTTTTTAAACACTATTTGAATAGAAAAATTGTTAGTAAAATTCTTAAATACAAAAATACATCCCCTATATTATTCCATTGTTAGATTTGATGAGATTATGAGGAACTAACAATTGCAAGCTATATCGAAATAATGTGTTTATAATATATACAGTATTATTACTGCCTTTTTTATATTAATAAAGCATCGCTAATTCGATTAAGTTAATCTACAAGATAAATGCACTTGTAGTACAATAGCTTTGTTTAATTGTGCTACTTTTAAATATTAAATGATAAAAACTGATTTAAAATTAATACCCTTTTTGAATAAAAAATCATCTTATTAAATAATAATTATTATAATAATTTGTCAACAAACCATTTGTTTTATTTTTAGATATAGCTTGAATAACAATACTTATAAATAATAAATGAAATATTATTAATAAACGGTGGTATTTAATAATCTTAATAATTTATAAAATTATTACAGTAACATTGGTAACTCAAAAAATATAATATAGAGAATAACAATTCTCAAAAAATACCCTGAATTTTATTATAAAATGTCATAATTACATTTGATTTTTAAATTTTATTATGGTGAAAGAAATTTAATGATTAGTTGAATAAATAAAAACAAGGAACTTTAGCACAGCTATAAGGAATCTCTTTCCGAGATGAACATATCGTCTTCAATAGGACATAAATCAACAATAATTTCTTCTTGTTTTAATAAATAATTTAATGAAAAGCTATGTCTTAGGTTAATGATCTCTTCACGCCAAGAGATGGTAATAGGTAATTTTGATTTCGGTGCTAATGCTAATGCTTTTAGACAGTTGATAGATGAAGATTTATTTAAAGGTTTATATTCTTTTGCTTTCTCACTGCATATTGATGTGGTTGCTAGACAAACTTGAGGTTGTTTTTTTAATAATCTGGAGGTAGTATTAGAATTAACATTCATTTCTTTTTTTGGTCGTTTTATCCATTCTTCTTCTCCTTTTGTTTCGATTTTATGTCTCCAGCTTAGATTCATTCTCTTTAATCCATTTTCTAGCATCATTTTATTTTTATTTTTATTTTAAAATTGAATTTATGGAATGAATTTTCGTTTATTTTATATGTTTTGTTATTATACACTCTTAAATAATTCTATTCTTTTTTATGTTGTTCTAAATTGTGTCATAAGTAATACTCTGTAATTAACTGATTAATGACATATAAATTCATGAAAAAGCTGCTCATTATTGGTTTTAAGTATAAGCAGTCCAATACCCTTGTTTATTTACAAAAAATGATTGAATAAATTTCTATCATTTTTATCACCTCTTTAAAGCCTTAATAAGTTCAATTCCCTCATTTTTTAATTTAAACCGAATTAAAATTTCAGCTTTATCAATTGATTTTTAATGCTTGATATTACACTATTTTTATTAATGTAGGCTTAACAGCCTTACTTTAGAAAATATACTATATCATACATAGCAATTCCTGTTAATTTTGAATTATTTTAGGCTATAAATAAATGAAGCGTACTTTTAATACATTTAGTGTTTTTTAATAAAATGTTCTAAATGTATTTTTAATAAAATTAAATAGAATAATAAAATTCAGTTTAAAATTTTATACCAAATATGTTGTTCCAGACGTGTTTCTAAAAAAAGAATCTAGATTAAATAAATGCAAGAGGAATTTTGTAAAATAAATCAAACAAATTTATAATATCGAATACTTTGGCGTAAATTTAATATTACCTTGGTGCTAAATTAGCTCAAAGGAAATATGTTATAAAGGATTAATTTGAATCTCAAATAAGTATTTTAATCATAAATCATGAGGAGTGCGTAAAAATTACCAACTTTTTAACTTTCTTATCTAAAAGAGTAATTATATCATAATGCTGTTTTACCAAATTAAAAATTCTTGACTTTGTACATTTGAAATAACTAAGGCTAAAACAAGCTCGATTTTTAGTACTATAGCTATAATAGACATAGTATTTATATAGTATAAATTTTTCAAATATACCTCGTAGCTTTAGTAGGATTACTTTATGACTTATTGATTCAATGGCGGAAGTGATGTTAGAATACTTGTACAACTTCAAAATGCTTACCAAAATTTATTTTATAACAGTTTATATTTTCTCAATAGGTAATATATTTTGCCTTTTCTATGAAACAAATACATATCAAGTTAAAAAATCGCTTTATTAAAAAGGTGTGCTAGTCTATCTAACATTTATAGCTTAGTTTAAAGAGTAAGCTTATACTTTTAGCCATAGTTTCAGAGTTTACAAACGTTAATCAGGTACAATAAAAATCTTCTCATGAATAGTTGTACAAAAATAAGTGGAAAAGAAACGCTTGAATACATTAAAAAAAATATTAAAAACTTCCATTGTACATTAAATGCCTTCAGAGTTAATTATATTTGGAAATTGGGACATTGTAATATTCAATATAATATTAATACCGGTTTCTTATCAATTGATTTTCGATTCATAAAAATTAAAACTCTAGAAATTTGAATTGAAAAATAAGATTTAATAGTATCCCTGATTTTATGGGCAGAGGTTTAATTTTTACTATTATCTGAAATTAAACTAGTTTATCTAATGTTTGTTTCAAAATTAATTTTATATTTAAATAAACATTTTGTATAGTTAATTTTTAAGGGACTAAAAAATTATGTTGAAACATTGTTATTTAATGTTATAAATGTTTACTAAAGTCATTACTAATAATAGATCCGCTTTTTTTCAACAGAAAACTTAGTAATATAAAACTAATTGAGGAATAATGGTTGAAAGTGATAGAACTTACTAGAATAATTGAGTTGGATACCGATAAATGCGTACTTTCCAAATATAGGTTTTGTTAACAAATGAAATTGCAAATTTGTAAATTTTGACCAACATTCAAGCAAATTAAGAGGGAGCTCTTAAGCTTAAAATTATTAAAGTTTGAAAAAAAATCGATAATTTGGGTTCCAATTTATCAACTCGAAATTGATTGGATATAAAAACTAATGAAATTTGGGGTGATTGAGATTAGAAATTTAATTGGTCAGTTCAAAAAACATAAAAGTTTAGCTTTTGTTAGTTTTATTTAATTTACATTTGTCTATTGCGAATTCAACTTATTCAACATGGTAAAGGATACTAAATTATACGATTTACTCGGCGTAAACCCTGAAAGTAGCGATTCTGAGCTTAAAAAAGCCTATCGTAAATTAGCTCTTAAGTACCATCCAGATAAGGTAAATCTTTAATTAAATTAGTAATGAATTATATTCATTTGTTTAGAACCCTAACGAAGGTGAAAGATTCAAGGAAATTTCTCATGCTTATGAAGTCTTATCTGACCCACAAAAACGTGAGGTTTATGATAGATATGGTGAAGAAGGTCTTAATGGCGATGGTGGTAATGGTATGTCTGCCGAAGACCTTTTCTCCCAATTATTTGGCGGAGGTGGTATGTTTGGAGGCCAACAACGTCGTCAACCAAGTGGACCACGTAAATGCAAGCCTATTCATCATACTATGAATATTTCTTTAGAAGATTTGTATAAAGGCAAAGTATCTAAAATTGCTATTTCTAAACAAGTATTATGTAAAGGGTGTAACGGACGTGGTGGTAAAGAAGGATCAGTTAAAACTTGTAGCGCCTGCCATGGTCAAGGTATTAGATTAATTACTCGTCAAATGGGACCAATGATTCAACAATTCCAACAACAATGTACTGATTGCCGAGGTGAAGGAGAATTAATAAATGATAAAGATCGTTGTACTGACTGCAGAGGAGGAAAAGTTGTCAATGATCGTGAAATTGTTGAGGTCAATATCGATAAAGGTATGAAGGACCAAGAAACTATTAAATTCGAAGGTAAAGGTAATCATTTACCCGGAACTATTCCAGGGGATGTTGAGATTATCCTTGAAGAAAAACCACATGCTATCTTCAAGAGAAGCAAAGATGATCTTTTTATGAACAAAAAAATTTCTCTTAATGCTGCCCTTACTGGTGGTATTTTCCATATTACACATTTAGATGGTCGTAAACTTGAAGTTTCAATTCTCCCAGGTGAAACTATAAAACATGGTAAGTTTATTTTAGCGATTTAATTTTTGTTTTTGTTAATTGTGATTAGGAGAAATCAAATCTATCGAAGGTGAAGGTATGCCTTCTCGCCGTCATCATGTACATGGTAATCTTTACATCACTTTCGATGTTGAGTTCCCTGAAAATGGATGGGCTACACCTGAGCACCTTGCTCAGCTTGAAAAATTGCTCCCACCAAAGAATTCCCCAGCCCATGATAGCTCAGCTGAAGAAGTTATGTTAACTAATGTAGATCCAACACAAAAATCACGTTCAGAAGGAGCTGACGAAGGCATTGATGAGGAAGGAGAAGGTATGCATCAAGGTCCAGGTGTCCAATGTGCACAACAGTAAACTAACTGGGATGTATTTATACGATGTAGATTCAGTCAGTTTTAGTAATAGACTTCTAAATTGCTAATATTAAAATGTTATTAAATTTGTTTTAACTTATCATGATAGCTAATTAAGGAATAAAAATAACCTACTTCTCCTTAGAAATTAAATAACTATTAAATATTTTGCATCATATCTAATTGGTTTTATGTTTTATTCTAAAGTTTCTGTAAATCTTGTAAAATATAGCTTTAATTCATGTAATATAAATAATTCAAATATTATTATACCCTTGTTTTTATTTTATACTACATTTAAAGTATATTATTAAACTATTCGCTTTAAAGCACTATGATTTTGTATCACTATGATTTTGGTTTTGATTAAATAGCATCTTGAATTTTGATTGGATGAACTCGAAAGATAATCATAAATTTTAAGCAAAGTAGAAATGAGCTAGGAGATAGGATTGGCCAATCATAAGCAGTAATTATGGGATTTTACAAATATCGAAGATTTTACAGTTTGTCTAATCTATATCTTGATCAAGATTTAATCATTTCTTTAGGTTTTCCTTTTAGATTCAGTAATTTTTTAACCTAACTTAAAATTCAATATCACTAAACCCAAATTATAAACAATAGATTTTTATTACTATGGCTTTCCGTTTAGTTTCAAACTCAGCCCTTAAATCAACGCTTAATAAGGTACTCTTTGTTTCAATCTTTTATTATGATTTATGAATTATAATGATTCAATTTAATGTATCCAATATTAACAAAATTATAAAGGCTTTAATTCCAGCAAAATTAGTACGTGCTGGACTTGCATCCCACAGTTCAGCTTCTTCAGCTCCAGGAACTAAAGTCACTGTTCTTCCTAATGGACTTACAGTTGCCACTGAAACTCATCCAAACTCTCAAACTGCTACTGTTGGTGTCATGATTGATGCTGGTAGCCGTGCTGAAAACGAAAAAAATAATGGTACAGCTCACTTCCTCGAACATATGGCATTTAAAGTAATTCATTTTCATTTATTTTTTAATCTTTTTTAAAGAAAATGTACCGTAGGGTACCAAAACTCGTAGTCAATTAGATATCGAATTAGCTATTGAAAATATGGGTGGTCACTTAAATGCTTACACTTCCCGCGAACAAACTGTATATTATGCTAAGTGCCACAAAAAGGATGTTTCTAACTCAGTAGATATTCTTAGTGACATTTTACAAAAATCAACTTTTGATCCAAAGGCTATTGAAAGAGAACGTGATGTTATCCTCACTGAACAAATCGAAGTTGAAAAAAATATTGAAGAAGTTGTATTTGATCACCTTCACGCAACTGCTTTCCAAGGCCACTCTCTTGGACGTACCATCCTTGGACCAAAGGAAAATATTAACTCTATTTCAGCTCAAGACCTCAAAGCTTATATTGGTGAAAATTATTCGCCAGAACGTGTCATCCTTGCTGGTGCTGGCTCAGTAGCTCATGAAGAATTAGTTGAACTTGCTAGCAAACATTTTTCAAATATGCCAGCTGCTAATTCTCCAGCCGGTCTCTCAGCTATCAAAACTAAACCTCATTTCTCAGGATCTGAAGTCCGTATCCGTCATGATGATCAACAAGCTGCCCACATTGCTCTTGCTGTTGAAGGTGTAAGCTGGGGATCCCCAGATTATTTCACCATGCTTTTAATGAGCTCTCTCATTGGAAACTGGGATCGTAGTTTAGGATCATCTAACTTTTTGTCATCTCGCCTTTCCCAAATTGTATCCAAGAATAAGCTTGCTAACTCATTTATGTCTTTCAATACTTCTTACTCAGATACTGGTCTTTGGGGCATCTATCTTATTTCAGAGAACAAGAAACAACTTGATGATTTGGTCCATTTCACCCTCAATGAATGGAATCGTTTAACTACCACTGTCACTGATGGTGAAGTAGCCCGTGCTAAACAACAACTTAAAGCCGGTCTTTTATTCTCATTAGATGGAACCACTCCAGCCTTCGAGGATATGGCTCGTCAAATCATCACTACTGGATCTCGTATCGAACCAAGCGAAGTTGCTTCTAAGATCGATAAACTTACTGCTGATGATGTTCGCAGAGTTGCTAGTGAATATCTCTGGGATCGTGAAGTTGCCGTTGTTGGTCATGGTCCAGTTGAATGTTTGACTGATTACACTCGTTTACGTGGTAATATGAGTCAAAATCGTTTCTAAGTTTAGGGGATGGTAGTTTTAAAGTATAAACGAGAATATAAAATTAAAAAATTAAATTAAATAATTGTTTTTAATTACGGATTTTTTCTGTGCTTTAAGTGTTTTATTTAATAATTTTTATTGTTATAGTTAATAATGTACATAAATTTAATTATTCTTTTGAAAATCTTAGACCCAGAAGGGCGAATATTCTATTAAGTTAAAGAGAGATAACGATTTATATAGCCTCAAAGGTCATTTAGGAGGAACATGAACTTCTTTAGAGTTAGAACTCAACCTGCTTATAGCTCAGATGACGTTAATCTTGGCAATTTTCTATTCAAGGTATAGATAAATTGAATCTTATCACTGGATTTGATTATGTATTCCTATTCATAGATTTAATTTGATTTTATTAAAAATAGTAACATAAACTGATATAGACTGCCATTTAAAATAGGGTTTATTTGCTAGGGGTTTGATAACATCAAAGGTAAAACTAGTTTTTTTATAAATTAAGACTCGATTGATAATCAGAAAAATTTAATAATTTCTAGTTTTTTAAAATGAAATTAATTATAAAAGTAAAATATCATAAAAGGGTATAGAAAAATTAACCTATATAATAAATAGAAAAAGTATCCAAGTGGTATAAGTTATAAATAACTACATAAATAAAACGTGGTTAGTAATATTTGCTTTAAATAGTTTTGTTTTACTAGGCATTTACTCAATTTTTTACTAAGTTTTTATAGTAGTTTAAAAATTACATATTATGAGATAACTATTAACATAACAAAATAACATCGTACTATTACAAATAATTATTTTAATTATTATATCTTATTATTTTAACCGGGCTTACTGTCCAAATTTTTTATCTTTAGTGGTAAAAATCTAAAAATAACCAGTATTTTATGAGTTTTAAATTTATTCTTAATATTCATTTTTGATAGGTTAGGACAAATTATAAATTTAATCATTTTAAGCATGTTAGCAATAAAACTGGTTAACTTAATCAATTACTACTAAGCAAAAATGAAATAATGTTATGATGATAGCATACAAGCTACTAATAAATTGCTTATAAGCTATATGTTTTAGACATATTAATATTGGTATTATTATATATTTTATAATATTAGTTGAACTTAAATGTCAAAATATCATATTATTTCAAAAGTAAATTAATTTGTGAAACAAGCATTTAATAGAAAAATAAATTGAAGATCATTGGTTGATCTAAACACAACATTTTCAGGAAGTTTCATAAAAGAGGTAATGATTGGTTAAAAGGGCAAACTAGGTATATTAAGGCGTAATGTAAGATTCAAGTATAAAAGCAACATCTTTTACTTATTAAATCAGCTATTTTTTTTAAAAAAGTGAACTTTATTTTTTTAACGGATTTGATTTTATCCCATTTAGCTTAAAAGTTTATCAAGTTTAAATTCAATATTTCTCCTTGAAGCCATTTCTATTTTTCAACAAAAGTATTTCAACGTCCACGTTCTATTTTTAACTTTTGTTATTTTTAACTTTTATTTAACGGAAAGTTAGTTTTATTTTTTTAAATAACCAATAAGTTCTTAAAGAGAACCACAGCCCCTGTACCTCTTAGTTTTTAATCCCTAATTTTTGATTCTCCTTTTATATTACTTAATCTTTTTTTAATTTTAATAGACCCTTCTTTTAGTTCTCTTACTTCCCTTTCAAAAGTTTAAAAACACCAACACTTTTTATCAAAATTTATACCATCTGTATTTTGCCATCATACTGTACTCTTAGTGTCTAACTATTAAAAAATCCTTGTTTAAAAATAGACTCATCACATTCAACCTCAGGTTAAGGAAAATATCATCTCATTTCATCAACTGTATAAATCCGCTCAATTTTTTGTATAAACAATATTAATTGTAATTCTAAAAATCAACTTTAACCAGTATTTACCTAATATTAACTGCTTCAATCTAAACTTAAAACAAAATGTCCACTTTACTTCACCCAGCCTTTTCAACTAGCTCTCAATTGGACAATGAATTACCCTCTTTCACCCTCCCACTTCGCCCTGCTTCTACTTCCAATATCGGTTCAAAAGATTATTCTAATGATCTTTCGTTACTTCGTTCATTTGCATTACAGCGTTCCCTTCAATATTCGGAAAAGAATAGTGTTGAATTAAATAGTAATAACGAAGACAATGATATTATAGCACCCTCGCCAAGGAAGTTGTTTTCACCACCAATTATCTTTGAAACAAATAGTGAAAATATGATGAGTTATCATGATAGTTATAATGAAGAGCCTATAGAAGAAGACAAGGAAAAAGAAGGAGCATCGGAAAGCAACTTGATCAATTATGAATTTAATAACGAAGAAAACTTAGTACTTTCAGAGTTATTATCCATCACAAGACCAGATAGTGTAAAAAAGAAATATAATCAAAACCATCACTCATCAAATAGTAACAACTCAAATCAGCATAATATCTTTAGAGCTTACAGTTATACCCCAGACCCTACCATTGGGTTTGAAGGTTGGTCTTCCCGACAATTAGCTAAAGAGCTTGGTAGCTTACGTAGTGGTATTTTTCCACGTCATTACCGAGATTCGAATAGTAAATATTCTACTTTACCTTCAAAGCGTAGCGGGAATAACCATCAGCATCGTTCAATCATTGAAATTTCTAAAGATTTTCAAGCCGAGTTTTAAGCAAAAAAATAAAATCTAAATTGTATTATTAAATTTAGCCTTTTTAATTTTCATTACTGTTATTTAAACGAAAATTTATAGCATTTTTGAATAATCTTAGTTCTTATTATAGCACAATAGAAGAAACAAACAACAGTTTAAATTTATTTTTATTAGTGTATAAGGAGTAAAAAAGGATGAAAATCTGTGCAACCTTCTAATTATTAATCTCCCAAATTGGAAGCTCCGAATCCTTATTTAACTTTTCGACTTTATCCCTAAACTTTCCAGCCCATTCTTTTTTATTTTCAAACTCTGTAACCTTAGCCAAATCGATAGAATTAAAATTAAACTCTATAAAAGCATTTAAAAAAGATCTAATAGAGGGGCTATCCATGTGGTGAAAATCCAACTTATCATTGTTGTCTTTAATTAAATCCATCATATATTGAAGTTCACTAACATCCTTTAATATATTCCATAATATTTCTTTAACTGAGTGTGTATGTTCTCTTCTTTCAATTGTTTTATTAAACTTGTTATTTTCTATGCTGGTGTAATAGTTAGTGATAGAACGATGTACTTCTGCTATTTCTTTATTTAATTTCTATTAACTTATTAATGAATTATTATAATATAATATAGTATAATAACTTACCAAACAGCCAGAAGTGACAATAAATTGATATTCAGGGGAGGAGTGAGAGTAAGTTGTAGTGTTATTTGAATTTAAAGAAGAGATTAATGTTTGAATTGAAGTTAGTTGCTTATTAACTAAAATTAAACTTAATTAACGTAGTACAATATAATAATAATAAAGTTACTTTTTATAATGTCATTTTTTACATGGAGTATATACTCAATTAAATCAAAACTATCTCTATAATTTTGTTCCGTTTCAATCTCTATTTTTTCAATTTTATGAACTAAATAATCAATTCTACTATTTAACTGGTAGTACTTTTGCCAGTCATGCTTATGCTGTCCAAAACTATGTTTAATCTATAAAATCTTTATTAATTGATGGCCATATAATGATAAACTAATACTTACTAATTGTAACCTTATAAAAAAATCCCTGTATTCTTTAAATTTCTAAATAAAATAAAATTTAAAAAATTTAAAAATAATGAATGAAATAACTACATTCGAATCTTCTAACTCTGGAGATGTAAACTTCTTATTGAACTCCGAATCAAAATCTAAATTATATTAAGTAAATAATAAATAATAAAATATTAATTTACCATTAAATAAGTCCAATCCTTTGGATTTAAGATAAGCTTCAATGTCGTTTATATCATCTTTTACTTCCTCTTCTAATACAAATGCTCCTTCTTCTTTTTTAACTAAATTAGGTTGAACTGCTTTGATTCCTTTTTTAATCTCTTTATTAAAATAATCATCTATTTTCATTCTTTGTATTTCTTCGCTTCCTATTTCTTCTTCTTCATGATCTTCATCGCTTACCTCTTTAATTGCTTCTTCAATTGTCTCTTCTCCTACCTCTTTAACTTTTTCTTCAATTACTTCTTGTTCTTCTTCCTCACTTTCATTGTCATCATCATCACTATGGGTATTCATACTTTCAATTGAAATAATTTTGTTTCAAACTTTTCATAATCAAATAAAAGTTGGTTCCTTTTATCATTATAATGTTGCATAAGTTTTGATTTCAACTCTGGGTTAGAGCAAAACTCACTGGATAGCATATCATAACTCTGTAAGCGACCTGAAGAATTCAATACAAGAACAATAGGCATACCATTAGTATCATCCAAATCATTAGATAAATTTGGTATTTTATAATGATTATTAAAGTCAATTTGTAATTGAACTAATTTTAGTTCTTCACCTTTCATCATTGGAAGATTGATGCAATTATTTTCGTCTAATTCTAATGAATAAAATTTACTATCTTCATTTTGACATCCTATTAATTTGATATCGGTATAATAATTAAATCCTAATACTAATATCATTCCATACTTTTCATTATAGTGTTGAATCTTTTGTACTTCAAATTTAACTTCATACTCTTTTTCCTCCTCATTAATCGTTGTAAAGAATAAATTTTCAAAATTAGTATATACAGGATTATCCTGATCTTGGATATTGATAATACTAATACTTTGTTGAATATCCGTTAGCTGATCACCTTCGTATATTTTATTATAATAAATAGCAAGTACTAACGCTTTATTTAGCCATTCTATTTTATTTACTAATAAATGAGTCAGTAAAGATTCATCTTATAAAAATATCATTCTCTTACCTTTCCAATCACTTTCAATAACATTAGGTGGTTTAATCGTCTTTAATTGATTCCCTTTCAAATCATAAATGGCTAAACTACAATCTTGATTTCCAATACTAATCTGAGTACCATCATATGTCCAATTTACAGCAAACACCTCATCTTTCTTCCATATTTCTTCATTTTGATTGAATAACAATATTTGCCTATTTTTCAACAGGACCAAGTTATATTCAGACTGTTTTGGATTATTTAATACTAATTGAATAAAGCTCGAATTATTTAACTTAATACTATCAATTGGCTTATTGTTATCCTAAAAGAAACTAAACGATGATTAATAGTTCAATAATGACAAACTTACTTCATTTAATAATTGCTTAGCATCAAAAAACAATATTTGATTATCTTCAGTTCCAACAATAACCTGAGTATCCAAAGAGCCTAAAGCAACACTTACAATTTTACTAATTCCCTCTAACTTTATCTTCTTAAATAACTTGTTTAGTTTCATTTGATTCCTTATTCCATATTGTATGGTATAACAATCCGCTATATATAGATCTAAATAGAAAGTAGTTAATTTGCAAAAATAATATTTTACTATCGAAAATACTTTTTCTAATTCCAAAGACATAATATCCTTTTTTATTAGAAACGCATAATAATTGACTATATGGAATTAAATTTGGGCTTTTGGATATCAACTCACTCCCAATATCTTTAGAAATAAGTCGAAATTTCAAGTCCTAATTAAATTAATAAAAATTACTATTTCTTGAAAACGAATTACATCATCATCAATCTCAGGTATTTCATCAAACTATTTTTATTGTTAGTTATCCATTTGGACCTCATTTTATTATTCTATTTACTTCGCTACAGTCTGACATCTTTCAAATAAAAAAATGATTATTTGGTTTCTTAACTTTAATTTTTTAGATTCCAGATTTCAAATTTTATTCGAAGTAACTTTGCACTTTTGAATCCCAACCCTTTAGTTTTTGCAGCCAACAATATTTATGTCTTAATTATTATCAGAATATAAAAACTCAAGCTATCTATAGTTTTAGTCAGCTAACAGCAATAACTTACTAGTTTTGCTCTATAGCTCTTTCAATCATTTATTAGACATGTTGGCTTTTTATCTCTCATTTTTTATTTTTTTTGTCTATTATTTGTAATTTTACTATAGTCTAAACTTAATCTTAAAATATATAGAGTTTGTTGTAGTTTATGATATTAGAGCTATTAAAACAAACTATAAAAGATTAATTTATTCAAGTATTTTAGCAAACAATTATTTAACATTAAATACAAAAAGTGGCTGGTTACTATTTGTTGCATTTAAATCGACTTATTAATATCTAATTAAAATAACTAACATTATTAGTAAAGTCAAAATTAATTTATTTATGAATTTATTTATGAATTTATTTAACTGTTTTGAATTATGTATTATAATTATTTTTATTATATCTGGATTTAAAATTTCCATATTTTTTTAAATTGTATTCTTTTTTTAATTATGTATAAATACTTTAAAATAATTAAATTATTTACTATGTAATTTTAAAACTTTTCTATACTTATAGCCAAGCATTAATAGTTTTTTTAACTCTCAAAAATAAAAGCTCAAGCTATGTTTTTTTAGTCTTAAAGGTTTTTTAAATGACTTAATCTTTGTAGCTTGTTATTTCTAATATTTGGGGATGTTTTTTTTAGTTTACTTTCTCCATTTTTTAAGTGCTATTTGAGCGGAAAGGTTGTTAGTAAAGTTCTTAAACAAAAAAATACATCCCCATTTGTATTTTTTACTTTGTCAAATAAAACAAATAACTGCTTTTTAGTATGTTAAACTTAACATATATCTATATATAAACGATAGCTAATTCAAATAAAAATAAAAGCTATTTAATAATCTAATAATGGTTCACTTTAAATTAAAGTAATAAAATAATAATAAAAGGATTTTTTTAAAACTAAATATTATATAATTTGTTTTAATTTAGCAATATAATATGTTTTAATAAATTGCAAAAAGTTTTTTATATCAGGTAGAAAAATTACTAGTAAAATTCTTAAACGCAAAAATACATTCCCATATTACTGTGAAATGTCGCCTTGTCAGTCCCATAATTAATTATAGCATAATAATCGCCTAAGCTGTTGTGTTCCCGATTTTAGAGAAAATTAATCCCACGTTCTTAGTTTGATTTGCTATGAGAATTTCTATCTTCGTCTCAAAGAATGTTATCCTCTTGTTTTGATATCTATATTTGTCGGAGTGTAAAAGAGATTCTAAAACACAGTAGCTAGAGGGTTTTTAACTGAGTTATTCTCTGGTATCTGGCACATTTAATAAAGTCACTAAGTTTTCTTAATAGTATTTTACGTAGATCTTAAATTAATATTATCTATTATATTTGTCTTATTCTGTAGCCTATAACATGCTATTGTTCATAATCCAAGTCTATCTTAGTCACATAAACTAAGACCTTTCAACCTATAGTGTAGTCAACCAGGTAATAGCTGTTCTTGACTCCAAACACTGAGTATCAGATTTTACACCATATAATACTTTTTAATAGTTTATAATAACATATTATAATAAATATAAAAAGTATGATTAATAATAAAAACATAGCTCAATTCTATAAATTATAAGCTTTATCATTTAAACTTATTTTATTTAGCTTCACTTTGTCAAATATTTTTTTAATGTTGTTGACTTATAAAAATTGCAATCAAGTTGGAATCTTAGCCTGAAAGTATTTAAAGCAGTGATATTATTATTTTTAATTAATTTCATACTAATTTAATTTTTGTTTATAAAAATATAATCATAATTTATTAATTCCACATTTTTCATTTAATTTAAGTTATCATAGTGTTTAAGATTCTTGTTTAGTTTTAATAATATTTGACATATTAAAAAAACATGTTAACATTATAAATTATAAGTTATAAATAACTTTAATATATCTAAATTTAAACATTTAATCATCTTTTCAGTTATAGTATTATTGCTTTGGACTTGAACACTTCAAAGTGGTTTAAATATTTTATTATATTATCACACATATTTATATGTTTTAATATTAATTTATTCTCCTTGATTAGTTTATTTTGATAATAATAATATTTAAGAATTATATTTTGATTATATGGGGATGTATTTTTGTATTTAAGAGTTTTACTAGTAATTTTTCCACTCAAATAGCGCTTAAAAGATGGAAAAAGTAATGAAGCCAAAAAAAACAATCCCATATATTGAATAAATTAGATTATACCAAATTATTCCATTTTTAATACAAAATAAATACTTACATAAAAAATATAAATAAATCCTTTAAAGGTAGTAATTTGGACATATGGGGATGTATTTTTTTAAGAATTTTACTAACAAATTTCCTACTCAAATAGCGCTTAAAAATGGAAAAAATAATGAAATCAAAAAAAAACATCCCCATATCTTTTAATAAATGGGGCTGTTTTTTTTGGTTTCATTATTTTTCCATTTTTTAAGCACTATTTGAGTGGAAAGGTTGTAGTAAAATTCTTAAACAAAAAAATACATCCCCAAATATTAGTCAATTGATCAAACTTGAGTGCCATTTTGTTCTAAAATATAAGTGAATAAACTTTAATTTTTTGATTTATGATAATGTTTTTTAATTGAAATTCATTGCAAACTAATATTATTGGTTAAATTGATCTAAAGTTGTTACTTTGACTTCTTTATTATTATAGCTGTTGTAACTCTTTCTACTTAATTAACTACTCATTTAAGAAAAAGCTGATATATCAAAATTTTGTTAAAATGTGAGAACTAATCATAGAAAAAATGGTTATAAATGTTATAGAAAACCCAGCTAAAAAAATCGCAAGAGTTACAACAGCTATAATTTAATATACAAGCTTATATTAAGTAATAGTAATAAATATCAATCATTTATTATAGTATTTTCTAAATATTAATTAAGCATAAAGTTTCTTTTATAGTTTATAAGGTTATTGCTACCTGTTTTTCTTTTAAACAAATTTGTTATAAACTCTATTTCATTTTTTAAATTTATTAAAACGATTTATTTAAAACTACATTAATACAATATTAAATATATAATATCTATCAAATAAATGAATCACTTTATTAGCCTTATACGACCTTTTTTTAAACTTAAGAATATTAACTCCTTTTTAGTTGATATACATTATTGTATGTTTGATATTAAATTACTTTACTTGCAATGTGTAGATTCTAAATGCACGTTATCTTGTCATTTTGTTGTACTAAAATACAGTAATCTATTCAAGCATTATTAAGTATTTACCAAAAAACATTAATAGTAGAGATTGAGCTCTCCTTCATTAAACTAGATTTCTAAAAATGAATCTATCTTGAATTTATTTTACCTTCCAATTCAAGTTTTAAGCAATTCATTCAACCTCCTTAACAGTATAATAACTTAAAAAAAGTTTATTTAGGATAATAAAATAAGACAATCCAAATAAAACCAGTTCATCCACTTCAAGCTTATCCCCTAGTTGGTACCTCTCCACCACTTTTTAAAATTTAACAAAGCATCAACCTTTCCTTTAAAATATCCATGACTCTAACTCTATTTTCAGTTGAAAATGCTTTCAATGTATTCTCTCCTCTTTGTTTAATAATAATCGCTTGAAACTTTTTTTCTAAACCACGTTCATTATCTTTAGCCCACCAAATTGAATTGTATCCTCTTCCCCAATTCATATAATCCCACCAAGGTAAATTCATCACTTCTGGAGTAGATAGGGATACTATATCAACTATATCAATGAACTTAGATTTTCCTAATGGGAAATAATAATGCTTGACTTCAATTTTAGTGGGATATAAAGTCAGAAACTGATCACTATATAGAATGCTAGTCAGGGATAAACCATTGGATAATAATTGACTACCTCGTCTTTCTAGACGTAGATTGCTACTATGGCCTGCAGACTCAAAATAATCTTCTGTTCTTGATTCTCTTCCTTTTTCAATTAAAGAAGTTAATTCTACTTCATCTTCATCAATTCGATTATAATTTTTATGCATAGTTTCTTTTAATTGTAGCATTTTTTCCATTTTGTAGTTGATAATTTTATATTTAAATTTAAAAGAAATAAGTTATTTTATTTTAATGATTTTTTATTCTTTTAAGGCTTTCATTAATTTTTTTAAGCTTCATTTTAATTGAATTAAAATATTAACAATGATGGGCTTTCTTAATTAATTGATAATATTAGTTTAAAGTTAATTTTAATAAAGAGAAAAAAACAAAACAATGACAAAAAACATATATATTCACAAAGACAAAACTCTCATAATATTATTTAAACAAATAAATTACAATTCCTTTATCTCGTCTTTATTTACATTCAACCACCACCGACATACGGAAAAACTGTATCACAACCACCTAAAGCGGGATTACTAATCGGTTAAATTAATAGTTAATAAAGCTATACCAATTTGAGTTAATGATCAAAAGTTAACCAATTTTTAGCCAAAAATAACTAAAATTTGCATTCTTTTAACCCAATGGCAGCTCTCATCAACTAGTTATTTGAAAGCTTATTTTTGCACTCAATTCTTAAAGTTTTTGCAATAATGCCTTGAGGTTGAAGGAGTAAGTGAGTACAAGTAGAAAAGGGGTTAAAATAGAAATAAAAATTCGAGAGAAGTTTCAATTTAATAAGTCTTAACAATCTCAAATGATGTTAAGTGTGATCCATTCAATCTTAGAAATTAATCAAAAAGGAATAATTTTATGTATAATTTTATTATTAATATTAAATCAAAATCAATTTATAAAACAAAATATTATTCACTATGGACGAAACAAAGATAATAGAATGAAAAGTGGTTGGTTAACAATATCTAAAAAAAAGTTTAATTGTTTTTATTTATTTTTAATAGTTACCAATTTACTTTTTGTCAGCTTCAATTTTTTTTATAAAAATCAATTGTTAATTGAATACAACTTGGATATAAACTATTATTCCAAGTATTATAATACAAATACCATTTCAGAACATGCTATTTATTTACCTTTGTTATTACAATTTCAAGGTTTTAGAAGGTATTATGAAACGATAAAGATTCACCAGTTTTCAGCCAATTCAAAAATGAATGTGTTGATTTTATTACTAGGCATCTACTATTACTTTAATTTAAGTTTATTATTAAATTTTAATGCTGTATTAAGCTATGCTATCTATAAACAAAACCATACCTCATTAACTACGGATGTTACCTTTTATTTTTCCATCGCCTTATTTTTTTATTCAAGTTATCATCAATTCAACTGCCACGTTGATCTAGCTAACTTACGAAATAATGATATTAAAGAAAAATATTCCTTACCATTAACTTCTTATTTCAAATATTGTAGTAACCCCCATTATTATCATGAGTTACTAATCTATCTTTCTTTTTTATTAATGGACCAATTTAAGTCTTTAAACTTAATCTTCATCTCGCTATTGGTAGTTCTAAATCTTATCATTACCGCTTATTCTAATCATCATTGGTATTTTGAAAATATGCCCAAATATAAACATATTGTTAAAAATCGACATGCTATACTTCCTCAAATGGCTTGGTTTTATTAATGAAGTACTTTTGAAGGAGATGACATATTAATAAAATTTGGATTACTCATCTTAACTCCTTTTTGTTTTAAAGGTTACTTGCATTTTTGATTCATAAGCATAAGAAAGGATTTTTAACAAATTAAAGGATAACATTGGGTTACATAATGAAGTTTGATTGATGGGCTTAAAAATAAACTAATCTGATTTAGCACGATTTTAACCGTCACATTTGGCTAATTGAGCATACTGAGGAATATTTATAATAAATATTTTAACTATATTTTTTCTCATTTTTTATATTTCTACATAACTTTTTTAAACAACAACGGCAATAAGAGAAACTTTTAACTATGATGCTTCTAATTCCAAAGAAAAAAACAATACAAATTTATCCATTTCAATGTTTATTAACTCGTTGTTATACGAGTAATTTGAATAATAGTAATAGTTCAGTAATTCAAAAAAAAGAAAAGAAAACCAAATCTAATGGAGAATTGATTAAAAAAAAATGGGAAAAAAATAATGGTGTTACAAGAGGTATTATTATTATTATCAATCTATTATTGTTAAAAAAAACTGATCTCTTTTTTTCTCTTATAGATATTATTACAACTTGTAATAAAGATAAAGATAAATTAAATAATAATAATAATGGTAATAACCATAGTCATATATTTACATCTAAAATGGATAAACAAACGTATAATTATGGTGGTGGATTTGAACATATCGATAATGAAATTATTGAAGAAGAAGAAGAAGAAGATTTTGGCTTTAATAATTTATTAACTACTCCACGAATGGTAAGATAAAATTTCATTGTTAATTTATTAATTTATTATATTTATTTAGATTAATAAACATTTAGATGATTATGTAATTGGTCAAGAAAGAGCTAAAAAAATATTATCAGTAGCTTTATTTAATCATTATAATCGAGTTAAAGCTAATAATAAAATGAAATATCAACAAAATATCAATACTAATAATATGAACCATCAACAACAACACAATGGAATTAATAGTAAATATAATGAAGATATTAATTTTGATTTAAATAATGATATTAATACAATTAATCAACATCATAGTAACTCAACAATTTCAAGAAGTAAGTTAAATTTTATAAGAAAAGGTTTATGTTTTTTATTAACGTTTACTATTTAGTTCCATTACCTGTTACGAATACTACTTCATTCCAATATCATCAATTAAAAAGAAACTGGATTAATCCAAGTTCAGATCATTTAAATAATAATAATAATAATAATAATAATAATAATAATAATAATAATAATAATAATACAATCAATAGTGAAAATGAAAATTGTATATTGGATACAACATTTGATAAAAGCAACGTATTATTATTAGGACCAACAGGATCAGGTAAAACTAAATAGAATATAAATAATCTACTATTTTAGTAACTAATATTAAATAATTTAGGAAAAACATTATTAGCAAGAACATTAGCTAATATATTAAAAGTACCATTTTCAATGTCAGATGCAACACCATTTACACAAGCCGGTTATGTAGGTGAAGATGTAGAATTAGTTATTCAAAGATTATTACAAGTAATTTTAATCTTAAATAGTTTAATATTTAATAATGATAATAAATTAGAATTGTGATTATGATATTAAAAAAGCAGAACAAGGCATTGTATTTATTGATGAAATCGATAAAATAGCAAGGCGACCAGATGCTTTATCGATTTCTAAAGATGTGTCAGGAGAGGGAGTTCAACAAGCGTTATTAAGAATGTTAGAAGGAACAACAATAACAATAACAGATAAAAATGGCTCATCTAATAGGAAAAATCCCAATTCTAATAATAATTCTAATTTATCAGGCGGAAATAAAGGGGATACGTTTACAGTAGATACTTCTAATATTTTATTTATTTTATCAGGAGCTTTTGTTGGTTTAGAAAAAATTATTGCGAATAGATTAGCAAAATCAGTAAGCTTATTTATTTGTTTTATTTATTATTTTAATATTAATATTATTTATTTATTTAGTCTATTGGTTTTAATGCGCCAATTAAAAAAGGGAACTTAGATAGTAACAATGAAATTAATAATCAAATGGACTATTTAGAATTAGTAGAACCTATGGGTAATAGTTATAGTCATAATAATATTAATCATTAATTATTAATATTTAGATTTAATAAAATATGGATTAATACCCGAATTTATTGGACGATTACCTGTATTAGCTAATGTCACTTCATTAGATGAATCTTCTTTAATTCGAGTATTAACTGAACCTAAAAATTGCCTAATTAAACAATATCAAGGATTATTTAATTTAAATAAGGTAAATTCTAAAATAATTTTAATTAATAATTTTGTTTTTAATATAAATAAATTAATTTTATATAAATTATTTTAGATCCAATTAAAATTTACCAATTCTTCTTTAAAAGCAATTGCTCAATTAGCTATTAAAAAACAAACTGGAGCTAGAGGATTAAGAAGGATTATGGTAAATTTGTTTTGTATATATCAAAATAATAACTAATAATTATTGTTTATTTAATTATTTATAAATACATTTAATAGGAAAAAATATTATTGGAACCCATGTATGATGTGCCAGGAACAAGTGTTAAATTTGTAGTTATTACTAAAGAATGTATATTAAATGACCAAAAACCCATTTATTTGAGTAAAAATCAAGAGGTAGAATTAAACAAATTATTATTGGAGGAAGATACTCAAGTTGGAAATAACAATAACAATAATCAAAATGAAATTGATGATAGTAATAAGAAACAAGTAGCTTCTTGGATTTAATGCAAGATCAATTTGTCTTGCTACTTTATTTATACTGCATCAAACAAATTATTTGCTCAATTCTTTTTTTATTCTACTACGATCTTTTAACTTTTATTATTTGTGAGTTTTTTTAAATTAAACTTTTTATTATAAAATCATTATTATTACTATTGTTTATCATATAAAAAATTTGGATTTAAAAAGCAATTATTAATAAAAATATATAGTTTATTATTTTAACTTGGATTCTTCACTTTGATCATTTATTTATAACTACAGCATTTTATTTTGTAGTATTATTAAATACTCATTAATTTTAAGTCTTATTGATTTAGAATAACAGCATATATAAAATTCATATTATTCTTCATCCCATTGATCATCGTCATCATCTTCCTCTTCCATTATTTGTTTGTCATTTTCATTAGAATCCATATTATCACTATCATTTTCTTTATTTTCTACTTTGTTCTCTTCATTCTTATGTTCAATCTTGTTTTCTGTTTCCTTATCTGTTTCCATTTCTTGAACACTCTCAATTTTCTCCGTCTTTTCCAATTCTAAATTTCCTTTTTCAACATTGACAATACTCTCCTTTTCATTTTTATTATTAAAAATAACTTGATTTAAATATACACAAATTGATTTAAAATGTTGTGATTTAATAATTTCTTGGGCTAAAGGTTGATAGGGAATTAATTGATTTAATTTTACAATTGAGATTGCAGATTCATTTTGCAAATATTTTTTATTCTCGGCAGCATCCGCTAGAAAGTCCTAATTTATTATATTAAAATAAAGATCCTCAGTAATGAATTAAATAAAATATTAAGAATAATAATTAAAATAAATAAATATAAATATATATCTTCACTTACCACTATCATTTCCATACATCTAATTATTTCTCTTGACTCTTCCTTCCCATTAAAGCTTTGTAATTTCATTGAAATAGAATTTAAATTGGGTGGAATGCAACTATCAAATAAAGAATCACTCAATGTTTTAATACCTAAGATACCCCCATAAAACGTAGTGATAGTTGATTGCGGATCAAAAATAGCTGAAAATAAAGTTTTAACTATCTTAGGTCTTGCATTTGGATGAGTAAATTCAATTTTTTGATAAATTAATCTTAATAAATCACTGGCTTGATGGCGTAGTTGCCAATGACTTAACTCTCTTTCCATATTATTACCCATTCTTTTAGTAATTAAACAAGTGAGTATTACTGGACAAATTTGATGAAGCTAAATAACAAAAATCAACTAATCAAATAACAAATAAATGAGAATAATTGACTTACATAGGGTGTTATAAAAAAATAACTATTTAACATAATCATTTCTAAAGCAGTTAATAAAGACTTTAATATATTAATTTTATCAAAACTCTTGACTGTCTAAATTATAATAAAAAAATAAATTATTTGTAAAATTTTAGCATATATGCTAATTTACCTTCTCAGATATATATTGAATAAAATAAGGTAATAGTTGTTGTAAACCTGGATCTTTATTTAAAGAATCATGAGCTGCTTTTTGAACTTCAATATCCTCCGCTACTAAAGCAGATGCTAAATTTTCAAAATGTTTTCTTAATTCTCGACTTAAATTATGTTTTACAATTGGTTTCACATCCATATCCATATTGGAAGTTAGATTATCTATGGGCTTGATAGTGCTATTGATACTAATTTTACTCTTTTTTAATAAGAATTTATCAGGTTCATCTATATTAAATAATAATATAAAGTTAGGTCAATAACAAGTTAGTTTGATTACAATTGTGTAAATCTATTTTACTTACCCCTTTCAATTGGATTTTGTGGTATTAATGGTTGAATACCTTCTACTGCTAGCCAATGAGCTAAGTGACATGAAAATATTATTAAATTAAATTAAATAGAAATCTAATTCAATTAATTTACCAGTAAAACTTAAGTCCATAGGAGCAGGAGGAAGTGGAGTTGATAATAAAGTCTCTAATTCAATATCTTTATCTTGTAAATAATAAAGTTCTTGATTTGAATATTTAACACTATTAAACCTTAAACCACCACTAGAATTAAACCCATATAATGGCTAAAATGAAATGAATTAAAATTACTATTATTTAATTATAGATTTAAATCTTACTTCAACACTACGAACTCTTAACGCTAAATTAATATCATCTAAAGTTAACCTTTCTCTTTTACCATGTTTCATAAACTTAATAGCTTCCTAACAATAAGATTAGTTTATTAATATACTTATAATTTCATTTGTATTATTAAAACAACTCACCTGTACTACTTCTTTAATACGAAACTCAACATCATCAGCTAAACTTGATAAACCATCTTTAGGTATCGAAGATAAGCCTAAGGAATCCCCTACTTCCTTTTAAAGTAGAAATTTGTTTATTTTTTATAAAACAAAGTGAAAATATATCTTACTTCTATTGCTTCAATAGGATACACTGTATTAGTGTCCATGTTTTTTTAAAATAAAGATTTGAAAATGAAATTTTAATTAAATAATTCATGTTGATAGATAGAAGACTGCTTTTTCAAAAGATAGAAGGGGTTTGATTGGTTTATTTCAATTTTTATCAATTTAAAACATTTGAAAAGGTTTATTAATGATATAAAACATTATATTTAAAATAATTGAATATTACAATCTTTATATATATTAAATAGGGTAATTTATTTAATAATTATAAAAATATTCTAAATTATAAAAATTAAAGGTGATAACATATCTAGATTATTAATAATAGTAAAAACAAAGACAATATTAAAATTATAAAAATCAAAATCAACAAAATATTTTTAATTTAAAGGTAATCAATACACTTTAATTCATGAAAACTAGTCCAAAAAATAAATAACAAAAATACATTCCAAAATACACTCCCTCTCCTTTCCTCTTCTTCAATAACTAATCTCAACAAAAGTATGATCCAATTCTTCCATCTGAACGAATAATTGATCTTCCAAATTATGTTGATTAGAACACTCTTTTAACTCGGGTAAATTGGACGAACAAAAAAAACAAAGTTCATTATTATTCTCATTGATTAAACTATTTCTTTTGCTTTGACCACTTGAAAGAAACAAAAAAGGTGAAAAAGTAGTATGAAATGTATTAGTACGAGTACGTAAACGATGGGGACGGGAGTTTGATTTTGAAGTTACTGAATTTTTTTTCGTTAGCACATTAAATGGACTTAAACTTCTTTTTTCTTTTTTTAATAATAAACTATTACTTTTTTCAATCATACTTTCCATTGTTGCAGTAACATTATTACTAGCTAAATCTAGCATATCAATTGTATTGGTACTGGTTGCTAACATTTCTTTTTTAATAAAATTCGATAAAATTTTATTTAAAGTGGAATTGCTACTATCAAAACTAGGTGATAATGGTAACTCAATTGAATTCTCGGGATGGATCGTACAGTGACCAGATACCGAGTTTAAATCTAAAGATAAACTCGCTTTAGGGGGGATTTATATGTCGTTGGTGGCATTTCAAAGTAAATTATTTGGTTATAAAAAGTTCTGTTGTTTTTTTATATAAAAAATTAAGAGAATAAAAAGCAAATTTGATTACTTACTTATTTTTAAGTCTAAAAACGGATATGGATTATGACATCATAGTCTTCCCTTAAGAACTTACAGAAATTTAATTTACTATCAGTTTGCTATGTTGATTATTCGTTAGAATAGGTTGATGCGTTCATTTGACTTTATTTTTTGATAATTATTAATGCTAAATGAATATTAGGAAATTAAGGGTTGATAAAAATATCTCTAGTATTTTTCTAACAAATTAAACAAATGATTTGATTTAATTTATAGAACTTGTTTCAGGGAGTATTACAAAGCTTCCCCTCATTTTTTTACTAATTTTTTTAAATTCAAAATTAGTTGGCTGTGAGTTTTTAGCTTTTAAAAATTTAACTAGTTTTCAACTTATGAATTATTAGTATTTGGGAATGTATTTTTGTATTTAAGAATTTTACTAACAATCTCTCCGCTTAAATAGCGCTCAAAAAATGGAAAAAGTTATGAAGTTAAAAAAACAGCTCCATTCCTTTACTAATTCTTATTACTTTATTATTGTCAATAACAAATCATTAAACTATATTCTATATCTACTTGAACTACTATAACAAGACACGAATTTAAAATCAAATAGAAAAATAGTAAGTTAAAATGAAAAATAATATAATGATATAACTCTTCCTTTTAAAAAAACGATTTATACATGAAACTTTTGACAGTAAATTAATATCAATTTCAAATTCGCTTTTTTTTCAATAGAAAAAACCTTAAAACTATATTTTATATATTAGAAGTCTATTTAAAAATAAATCAAATAAAACAAAAGGTTTTTTATCATATCAAATTAAATGATTTCATTGACTATTTATCCTTTCTTTATGACATGGTGTTATTAAATTTAAGTTTAAATTTTTTACAAGATGAGAGATAGTGAATAAAAGTATTTAGAAAAAAGTTGATACGTTATTGTTACTTTCTGGTTGATTATAAAAGTAATCGATAAGATTGACTTTTAGAAATGACTTTAGAAAAGTGGTTACTATTAAATAATAGTCAATTTACTGTGCTTTTTAAAAAGGCCGCTTTTATCATTTTCCTATAA
>JASVEC010000054.1:0-182291 GCA_030770535.1 Batkoa obscura | reverse complement strand
AATAAACTTATTAATAGGTAGTTAATGTATTAAGTATCAAAAAACCAAAAAACAAGCTAGATCTAATATTTGTTTTGTTAATCATTATAAATGATATTATCTACTATCTACTAGCCATCTCCCATATATAATAATAATTGAATATGACTTAAATTCTTCAATATTAATGAATTATTGTTGCCAGTTACAACTTGTTATTGTGCTTTCAATTTCAGTGCTGTGATTACTACTGTAGTTACATCTATTGAACTAGTTGCTTTGTTAAGTATTATTAGGTATAACAAAATTTGTTTATTTAAAAAAATAGATTCCTATAATTATTATACCTTTATAATATTATTGGTGATTTTATCTATTATATTATCAAGTTTACATAGTTATTACAACTCTTATTCATGGTCCAAATCAGATTTTTATTGTGTACCAAGTATCAGTGTTGAGAAGAATAATACGCCTTACTATATATTTTTTTTATTTGATTTATTCACTAAGAATTTTAATGTGTTTGTTTACCATCTGTTTTTGTTTTCGAACATTATGTTTGCCTATTTTAAACACATTAATTCCTCAGTTATCGTTAATGCTACCTGTGGTAACCCCAACTTATTTCACAAGAAACATAAACATAATGAATGTAATACCAATAACATAGGATTTAATATCTCATATAATTGTAATACTTCAGGTAGACGAACACTAATCCACGAAAGATCGGAACATAATTCACCTAAACCCAAATGAGTTTCAACCACTAACAGTCAATCAATTAAGGTTAAAAAAAGTCAAATTGATCTTGAAAATTAGTGTAGTAATGATAAGTTAATATGTTATGCTTATTACCAGACGTAACTATAACATTATTAAGGTTTGACCCAAACAGATTTTAATATGAACACTTCATTTTATTCCAATTGCTTTTTACTCTGTTTAGGACTCACTTCCTCTTGTTTTATTTTATTGATCCATCAAACGATTCAGAATTCTTTTTTTAAATGTTTAAAACTAAAAATTTAAATTATTTCATATCTATTTTTAATCTCTATTTTCCCTTATTTATTTATGCTTTTTCTAATCCTTGAAAGATTAAGCACTCAAGGTGCTTTACTTATAAAGGCCCGAATAAAGGCAAAGTAAGAACTATGAAAAAAGCAAAATAGGAGCGAGAAATATGTTTTTTCAAGGTATAGAGACAATTACTGTAAGACAATAGTTTATTTTAAATTTAGGCTTTTGTTACAGAAGAGAAATATTATTTAACGGTGCTAATTTGTCTCATTTCTTTATTTTCGTATTTAATTCTATTATTGCTATAAATATTCCATCATAAATCTTTTAATTAAAGTGTTTATGAAACTCATTAGTCTCATTAGATACTATAGCTTTTAAGTACTTGTCTATTATCTTGATGTCATAGACTTTAGAACTCATGATTTGATTTTCAGTCATGTAATCCATTATCTTTTCCGCCCTTTTTTAATCAGTAGTAAAAGTGATGTTAATCTGTGATGAGTGTTTTCAAAAGTGTTCTACTACAGACAGCTACTTTTTATTATTGGCCCCATTGTTACTCCTTAGATACTATTTTAATTATCTAGTTTATTAGTTCATTTACTGATTTGTCTTGACTTTACATATATTTAATCTCTCAATGATGTCCCTAAATCCTATAAAATCTATTTTTGATTATAATAAAGCATGTTTTCCTCTCGTTTAGCTTTAAAACAAAATTTCCTCTACCCTATTAACTATACGTAGGTGTTTTTTTTGATTTCATTACTTTTTCATCTTTTGAGCACTATTTGAGTAGAAGGATTGTTAATAAAAATTCTTGAACACAAAAAATATTCCCATACATTCACTTAGACTATGATTATATAGCACTTCCATTTTAACTTTGTTAACTTTTTAAAATTTTTCACTATATATAATTTGTTTACCAATTTGGAGTGTTAAGTTTGCTGAGTTTACTAGAATTTTTATACAGATAGTGAATAGTAAGCTTGATTCAATCATACTAACCAACAATATTTCACATTCTAACTAAATCAAGATAAAAAACGCTATACTGGTAATAAGTGGCAAAAAAAAAGAAAAATACTAGATTCTAACCCTCTCGCTTCTTTGTTAATTTCTTTTTTACTTATTTTTCAACAAATTATTTAAGTTTTTCATCTCTAAGAATATAAAAGAGTAATAGTAATTTCAGTGATGATTAGTACGGCTGTTGCAGCTCTTCTATGGCTTTTTTAACAATAATTTTTATAGTTGAATTACTTACACACCTGATTCTTTAAATATCGACCATTAATACTTGAACCAACTTTTTTAAAATAGTTTTATTAAAATGAGCCATTAAATAAGTCACAAAAAAACTAAAGCAACTATAATATAAAAGGATCGACACAAATTAATCAAGATTTTGAATAGATAATATAAGGCACTTTTAAATGATAAACAAAACAATGGTTTTTTAGGGTTTTTATTTTAAAACAATAATGAGAACAGAATATATTGTTTATTTAATAATATCTATAATATCTATTGTAATAAACTTGTTAATAGGCAGTATAATCTTGTTTAAAATAAAATTAAGAAACAATTTAGAACTAATAATAATATCAATAATCGCCATCAATGACATTATTTATTCCATAGTAGCCATCTCACATATAATAGGAGTCGAGTTTCAAATGATTTCAGTTAACAATGGGCTACTAGTATCTAGTCCAACTTGGTATTGTGCTTTGGACTTTAGCCTGATAGTCACAACCGTTGTTACTTCTATTGAATTAGCTGCTTTATTGAGTATTATAAGATACAATAAAATCTGTTTATTTAAACAAGTAAAACCAATGCGTTATTATATATGTGTATTAATATCTGTGGCATTATCGCTTATATTATCTGGTTTCCACAGTTATTACAACTCTTATTCGTGGTACGAATTAGACTATTATTGTGTACCAAGTATTGACGTTGAGAAAGATAATACAACTTATTTTACATTATTTTACACTATCTACTCACTAAGAGTTTTGATTTGTCTACTCATCGTCTGCTTTTGTTATTCAAATATTATGATTGCATATTTTAGAATAATGAACCCTTCGATTGTTCTTAACACTACAGCAATAGATTCAAATTCACGCATTAACAACTATCAACTTAATAATGAGGGTAGTGGTCTTATACAATATAAACTAACAATTAAGGGAGAAAGCAACAAGTCGATGGTAGAATCGCAAAAACAGGGAAGCATCACTCAAATAAATTCAAGTGAATCTCAGTCACCAACAGTCAATCAATTAAGGTTGAAAAAAGTTATGTTAATCTTGAAAATAAGCTTGATAATAGTATGTTATATAGTATGCTTATTGCCAGATGTAACAATAACATTATTAAGTTTAACAAAGACGAATTTCAATATGCAAACTACCTTTTACTCAAACTGTTTTATTTTATGCTTAGGGTTTACTTCTTCTTGTTTTATCTTATTAATCCATCGGCCTATTCAAAAGTGTTTCTTTAAATGTTTGAAATTAAAATAAAGTATTACTGTTAACCTTTATTGTTTTTTTTTACTTGACTAAAGCCTTTCAATAAGATTTTTTCTGAAACAATTAAAAAAAAAATACTATTGTTTTTTTCCGTAATGGCATTATTACCAATGTCATATCACAAACAATTCTACTAGAGTGCTGCCAACCACTATCAAATTATTTTAAATCCACATGTTCTTATTTTTACTAGTTATGTTAAAGTCACAAACTTCATACACATTGATTAATTTTCTGGGTATTTTATCCTTTCTCTCTGGTTAACTTCATTTTAGCTACTAAAAATACACTTCTATAACCATGTTTGTTTTAAAAGCGTGACATCACTGATAGCGACTTTTCGTTCCAATTTCATCATTATTTTTTAGAGCATCCTCTTCATCCATTTGTTAATTATTTTAACACTAATATTGGGTTTAAATCCTAGTTGATTCCTCTGTTGCTGTCTCTATTTAAACTAACTCTGTTTGTAAAAATAGCTGTATACTTTAGCTTTTAAACAATAAACTCCCATGCTTTTTTACTGGTATTCAAAAAGCTAGTTCATATAAATTTTATCCTTTTTAATGAAACCTGCAAGGAAAAATGTATTTGTCGGAACCACACTGGGTTAATAATAAGCAATGGTAGTAGGAAGTCATCCTTTTTAACCCTTGTTCTTCGTTGAATTTATAGTCCTTTCAGCTTCTATATATCAATAGCCATTTGAACTTTCTTGAGAATATAAAATCATATAATTATTTAGCGATATTTCCAATATAAGAAAATCAAAGTTTTACATAGCCTAAAATTTCTTTTTAATTATAGTTTTAAAGAGTATTATCAATTTGAAACATTTTTTCGGCTTTTACCCATTATGACAATTTTTTATTCATGCAAAAAACATCAAAAGGTAAAGCAATAAGGGTAAGAGGAAACCACTCAAAGGAGCAAAATACGAAAGTAAGGCTGACTAAGTGAATAAGAGAATACAATAATTCGAGACAGTTTATAAATGAAAAGTGTAGCAATTTTAATTAATTTTAACTTTTACAATAATAATGAACATAGAATATATAACTTATTTTATAGTCTCAACGATTTCAATACTAATAAACATATCAATAATCAGTATAATACTAGCTAAATTAAGACTAAAAAATAATTTAGAATTGGTAATGATTTCAACAATAGCTATAAACGATATTATTTTTTATTTAACTGTCATTTCACACCTAGCAATGGTTGAATATAATATAATTGCAGTTGATAATGAGCTACTCATATCCAACCCAACTTGGTATTGTGTCTTAAATTTTAGTCTTATATCCACTACTATTGTTACCTCCATTGAGTTATCTGCTTTATTAGGAATTATAAGATACGTAAAAATTTGTTTATTTAAAGAAATAACGCCGATGAGATGTCATTTATTAATGGCAATATCGATTGTGTTGTCGCTTGTATTGTCTAGTTTATTTAGCTATCATAATTCTTATTCATGGGATAAGGTGGATTTTTATTGCTTACCAAGTATTGATATTCAGAAGGACAATACAATTTATTTTGTATTTTTTTATTCAGTTTATTCATTTAGAATTTTACCCTGCTTTTTCGTTATTTGCTTTTGTTATTTTAGTATTGCTGTTGCCTATTTTAGAATATTAAACCCTTCTATTGTCTTTGATGACAACACTACAAAACCAAATTTATTTATTAATAGCAGTCGGTTTAATGGCAATAACGATAATAATAACGTGCAATATGATATTGTAGTTAATGGCGAAATAAAGGTAACAATGACAACACAAAAAAACCAAGGCACCATCCTTCCAATATATCTAAATGAATTCCAGCCACTAACAACTAGTCGATTAAGATTAGAAAAGATTAAAGTAGCCTTAAAGATAGGCCTGGTAGTAACATTTTACATGTTAAGTTTATTACCGGATTTAACAGTAACTTTATTAAGTTTAACAGAGACAAACTATGATATACATACTAGTTTTTATTCTAATTGTTTTTTACTATGTTTAGGGTTTACCTCCTCATGCTTTATATTATTGATCCATCAACCGATTCAAAAGTGTTTCTTCAAATGCTTGAAATTTAGTCATTAAAGTTTGATACTACTATTTTCTTATTTGAGTAACAAGTAAATTTTGTTTATTTATTAGAATGAGTTGTTTTTCTGCTGAGATAATAAAATTATATTATCTTAACTTTTTATGTTTACTTTTTATTTACTTTCTTGTTATTTCTACCTTGATACCATTATCGTCAGTATTAAGCACAAATCACTGTACAAACTATTATATAAATAATATTATTAGCTAATATCCAATCACTAAAATTATATGTTCTTTCATATTTCTTTCTTATATCAAAGTCACAAACTCCAAAATCATTGGTTTAGTTTTCGGCTATCCTATATTTCTCTTTTGCTGCTTTCATCTTATCAGCTATTAAGATAAAAGATGTCAATTTTGTAAATATATTTATTTTAAAACGGATTATGACTGATATGATTTTTCATTAAAGCCTTACTATAGCCCTTTGAAGCATCAGCATGATTGTTTAGCTTATTAACTCCTCTTACTATTATATGAGGATATTTTAGTTTCATTACTTTTTCTATTTTTTAAACGCTATTTGAGCGGAAAGATTGTTAGTAAGATCCTTAAGCAAAAAAATATATCCTCGTATATTGACTTTAAAACCCAATCGATGCCTTCATGTTGCTAATAAACTCTTATCCAAACTCATGTTATATAGAAAAATAGGTGTCATTTTATTTGATTTCCAAATAAACACCTATTCTTACTTTTTTAATAACACTTGAAAATTATTTTGTAAAACTTTATACTCCTTTATGAAAGTTACGTGGAAAACAAGTTTATGTAAAACTTACTTCGAGCAATGATGTGTAGTATGGGCAGAAACTTGCTATCATTTTTGAGCTTTCTTCTTTATGTTAATTAATTTTTTACTTTACATGTTAATAAAGCACTTAAAGGCTTTTTACCTCATTTAAGGATATGGTGATGTATTTTTGTGTTTAAGAGTTTTACTAGCAAATTTTCCGCTCAAATAACGCTTAAAAGATGGAAAAAGTAATGAAGTAAAAAAAAAACACCCCCATATAAAATCATAATATTTTAGTAATAATTCCTAATTCAAATCGACTTTTTAGTATTTTACCCTTTTGAAATGCGAAAGCCCCAAGTGTCTTGTTAGCCATAATAAAAGGGAATATATGCATATCAGCCAAAATGCGATACTAATCTACCAGTAAACCCTCTCTGGAATTAATTAGTTTTTAGATAATAATTTCAAATTGCATGACTAAGTTGAAGCATTGATAAATGGAGATAATAGAAAAATTGAACATTGTCTTTATAACAATGAACATAGAACGTATAACTTATTTAATCATATCAGTAGTTTCGTTATCGATAAACTTATTGATAACTAGTATAATTATAACTAAACTGACTATAAAAAACAATTTAGAGTTAATATTAATACTAATAATAACAATCACTGATACCATTCTATACATATATGTTATATTTGACATAATAGCGCTTGAGTATAATGTTATAAATTTCAACAATGAGCTATTACTATCCGATCCAGTTTGGTATTGTACTTTAAATCTCAGCATAGTAACTACTACCATTGGTACTTCCATTGACCTAGTTGCGTTATTAAGTTTTGTAAGATACAGTAAAATTTGCTTGTTTAAGCGAACAATACCAATAAAATATTATCTATTATCAGTGCTATCATTTATATTATCACTTGTATTATCTAGCCTGCATGGTTATTATAATTCATATTCATGGTACGAAGCCAACTTTTATTGTGGATTGAGTGCCAATATTGAAAAAAACAATATGACTTATCTTATATTTCACTGCTGCATTTACACTTTGAGAATCTTAATATGTTTAGTTACAATATGTTTCTGTTATATAAATATCACCCTTGCTTACTTTAAAATAATGAACCCCATTATTACGTCTAATGTTACTGCTACAAACTCTAATTTTTATTTCAATAGTTATCAACTGAATAATAAGAATGATAATAACACACAATATAAATTCATAATTAATAGGAAATCAAATAGGCTAGCATTAACGCAACAAAATCAAGAAAGTATGCTTCAACTAGAAATAAATGAATCTCATCTATTGACAGCTGACCAGTTAAAGTTTAAAAAAATCAAACTGGTTGTAAAAATGAGTGTAATAGTCATAGGCTATATACTATGTTTATTACCAGATCTAATAATAGGTATATTAAATTTTGCCGAGATGAACTTTATGCATATTGCTTTTTATTCCAACTGCTTGGTGTTATGCTTAGGGTTTACCTCGTCATGTTTTATCTTATTGATCCATCAACCTATTCAAAGATATTTTTTAAACTCATTAAAATTGGCTCATTGATATTGATCTATTATTCGCTTATTTACATAAACACATGTCCTTTTGTAAAAATCAATCCTCGTTTTTATTCACTTAGTTGTAGGTTTTCACACACTTTTACATTGTTTACTTATTCCCCACTAGCATCTACATACAGTTCTTTTTACTAAAGATACATTAACTTTTTTTCATCTATTATCCATTTGTTAGATGATTTCTCAAAAATATTTAAAAATCTAAGTTATGTGTATCTATTTTCTTAAGCTTTTATATTTTAGGCTGATGTTTGGATCATTTACAAAAGCTTTGCAGCTTTCCAGGTAAGATATTCATATATATATATTACCTTTAATTCTCACCACTAACATATATTAGTGGTACCATTTTGCAAAATAAAAGCAATTGGCTCTTTTTGAATCTGTCTTTTATTAAGTAGAAGCTTACTGGAAGGAAAATCCCGCTTATTGGAGCCCATCCATCAATAGAAGTATGTATTAACTCATTTTAATTAAGTTTATTTTTGCAAGTAAAATACTTGGGATATACCCTTAAAAAAATAAGTTTTATAGTAATCTTTCCTCAAAAAATAGCTTAATTATATCAACGATACGACCTTCTCAATACAATTTTTTCTTTTTATTTAGTATTGATATGGTACTACTATCATCAATATCATGTTAGAATCATTTCAATAGTTTCATCATCGGCCATTATTACCTCCCATAAATTACATACCATTTTTTACTTAATATCTTGAGGCTACGAACTTAATAATTTATAGGTTATTTTTTAGCTACTTTGTCTGTCTCTCGCTATTCTTTCATTTTATTTGTCATTAATATAAGTGCTAATAATTTCATAACTATTTATTTTTTTAAAGAGTGTGCTATCATACATGGCAAACGGATCACATCCATTCTGATATTATCATTATTTTTTAAAGGATGATCTTTATCATAAAACTCGTTACTGAATTTCAACGTTCTATTTTCTTTATCTAAACTTTAGTCAGCGTTTCCATTGTAGAAGGAAATGTAGCTAATTCAGTGTGCTCTTTATCTGCGGAGTAAGGGTTGATTAGGTTGGCAATTTCAAATAAACAAAAATCTGATTAGATGAAAGAAGTTGAAAAAAATGCTCATTTTATGACGTTTCTTTCCTCTCCTATGATACATTCATCAATTTGTTGTTAATAAATCACTCAAGGTTTTGGAATTCTTTCAAAATATAAAGGATTCTAGCCAATACTTTTATAGTGATGTTAAGTTAAAATATAAGCTGCTTTTGGATGTAAAAATATCTCTCTTTTTATCTAGTCTTTAAACAAATAGATTATGTTGATTTTTTTAAAGACTTTGAAAACCTAACTTATCTATACTATATCTGTTTTTTGTTAGATAGGAGTTTCATATGAAAATGAACTTGTTTGAGCAATTGATAAGCCAAATTCCAAATTTCAAAAGATAGAAGCTTACATTCCTTTTTAACCACTGCTTTTTTATATAAGAACTTAAGGGCTTTGCATTTTTAAAAACAAAGAATTCTCATATTTTAGGCTACAATTATACAATAAAAAACCAGTTCATAATTTTTTTACGACCTAAATTAATTTAAAAGGATACTATAACAATATAGCCAATTGATATAGGCGATAATAAAGTAGACTCTTATTAGATAGCTAATCTTGATTTGCCAAAATCAAGCATTTCGAATCCTCTTCATTATTAGATATAATCAAAATCGACTATCTGATAAAAATCTACTTTATTGCCGTCTATATCAATTGCCTATATTGTTATATGAATAAAAAAACTAACCCTCATAATTAATTAGAACATTGATAAATGAATGAGATTAGTTTCAAAAACAATGCTTGTAACTTTATGATAGCAATGAATATAGAATTCATTATTTATTTGACGATATCAGTAATTTCTCTATTAATAAGCCTATTGATAATTAGTATAATCCCAATTGAATCATCACTAAAAAACAATTTAGAATTAATATTAACACCAATGTTAACGTTTAACAATATTATTTTCTATGTAATCATCATTTACGTGGAATGATTTCTGAAAACAACATAACAGTCGATAGTAAGCTATAAGTATCCAATCCAACTTGATACTATCCTTTAAATTTTAGTGTAGTAAGCACTACCATTATTATTTCTGTTAAGTTATCTGGCTTCTTAAGTACTATAGAATACTGTAAAATTTATTTACATAGACAAGTAAATACAATGTATCATCACTTATTATCAGTACTATCTCCAACATCATTAATTATACTGTCTGATTTACATGTTAACTTAGTTCATATACACGGCAAGAATTCAACTTTTATCGTTTACCAAGTATTAATATTGAAAAGATGATAAATTTTCTTTTCTTTTTTATGTCATTAGTTCATCAAGAATATCACCATGATTACTTGTTTGTTTTTTTTCATACCAATATTGCTTTTTCTTACCTTAGAATAATGGGCTCCTCTATTGTTTTTGGTTTTATTTTAACGGATTAAGTTTACGTCTTAGAAACAACCAATCTAATAGCGATACCACTAACAATGATGTACGATATTATTTTGTAATCAATAGAGGAATTAAAATAGTGACTGAAACACAAAAAAAGCAAAGAGGCATACTTTAACTATGTTTAGATGAATCTCAGGCATCAATAGTTAGTCAATTAAGATTAAAAAAGCCAAATTAGTCATTAAAATGAGTGTCGTATTAGTAGACTATATATTATCTTTATCACCAGATCTGATAGCAACCTTATTAAGCGTAATACAAACAAATCCTAATATAAATATTGTTATTTGGACCAATTACTTTTTGCTTTGTCTAGGGTTTACTTCATCTTGTTTTATTTTATTAGTCCATCAATCAATTCAAAAATGTTTAAATGTCCAAATTAAAATGGGGATACTTTTTTTAGCTTCACCACTTTTTCTATTTTCTAAGCGCTATTTATTTAAAACTTTTAAATAAAAAATACATCCTCAAATAGTTTTTTTCAAATAAAATAAGAGTTCAATTATTTTATTGAATGTTTAATATATCACTTGTTATGAGATAATAAAAACTATCATACTGTTCTTTTTAAAATAACTTTTTTAGTTGCTTTTTATCTTTTGTTTCCATATTATTAATATCATTATTTTGTATTAATCATTTCACTAATAGTGTTATTGATCATTGTTGAATTACTGTACATTTCATTCTTCTCTATTGATCGTACATATCATAGTCATAAACATTGTAACTGACAACATTATTTTCAAGTTCTTTGACTTGACTTATTTATACATTCCATCTTGCTAGTTATTATAACATCAACAATCCAAAATCTATATTATTTTTTAAAAAAGTCCTCAGGATAACTATTTTTATTCTAACCTCATCATTGTACTTTAAAGCATCATTATTACTATCCAGTCTAGTAATTTTTTTTACTACTTTGTCTTGAATTTAAATGTTAATTAGTGCTTTTATTCAAACTCATGCTATATTTAAAAATAGTTATCATTTATTAAAAGAATATGGGGCTGTCCTAATTGGTTTCAGAATTTACTTAGAAATTAATCCAAATTTTAAAATTTTAAATTTGTGTCCAATATAACGGTTAAATCTAAAAAGTCTAAAGTTAAATGTCTCTATTTAAAACTTATTTTAATTGTTTCCTTTTCTTAAATAGCTAATTTTCCTAATTATGTACTTTATATTAGTTCTATTAGGTATTTAACAGATATATAATATATAACTATATGATTATATAATTATATAAATACACTTATTTGACTTTATTTTTTGTTGAAATAAAAATAAAATGCAAACTTTCATAACTAAACTTCGAAATCAATTTTTTGAAAATTTCAATACGATAGGGAGGAGTACACAATATAAACATTGTAATTCATTTACATCAATTTTAAGAGCTACTTATAACAACCCAAGGTTTATGGAATTTTATAATAAAACAAAATGAAGAGAAGATATATTATCAAAGTTTACTATCGATAATAAACTTAATCAAGCAACGTATAAAATCAGTGCTTTGAGGGAAACAGGAAACAAAAATCAACAAGTAGCGTTATTATCAACTATAGCTTCAGTATATTCTTTTGATGAATGTAAGAGTTTTGGGTTTAATATAAATAGAAATCAATATGATTATTCAAAAACAAGTAATAATAATAAAATATCAACATTAAAACATATTATTAAAAATACAAAAAAAATTAAAGATGACTAAATTGAAACTATCATACAATATTTACTAAATGATTCAACTATTTCATCAAGATTTAATAAAAAAAATAATGATAGTAAATATTCATCAGATAATATATATATATTAAATAAAAGTAGAATAATGATATATAGTAAATATTTGAATGATCTAAGAGATAAAGCAGTAGCTAGGTCAACATTTTTTAAATATATACTAAGTAATTTTAAAAATCCATCAAGAAAAACGGATCTATGTAATATATGTACCCAGTATACAGTTAGAAAAAAGTTATTTGAAAATAAAATAAATACAGCAAAAAACAAAGCAGAGATAAATAAATTCTTAATGAAGAAGAAAAATTATACAAATTACATAAATTCTGTGTTGATACTCAAAAAAACACATTTAATGAAACTATTAAAAAATTAAATAACAAAAGTTGTATGATAATTTTAGATTTTAAACAAAATATGGAAATAGGAACAAGACCAGATTCAATAAATCTAGATCATTATAATAAACAAGCTATATCAGTATTAGGTTTTGGTGTTTTATGTTTGAAAGATGATAAAACAATAGCCAAAGTTTACTTTGATTATTCATCTGAAATATTAAATCATGATTCAGTATATGCAGGAGATTGTTTAATCAATTTGATCTCTACAGAGCTTCTATTTAAAAAGCTTACAAAAATTAATATATGGGCAGATACAGGAAATCATTTTAGATCCCAAGAGTTTCTACACTATATGTTTAAAGAAATTCATAAAATAAATAGTAGTTTGAATGTTAATCTTAATTCTTTTGCTGAGCATCGTGGAAAAAGTATAGTTGATAGACATTTTGGAAACCTTTCAAAATGGAAAAGTAGTTTTGAAGTGTTAGGTAAAATAAAGATATCGATCAATTAATTTCAAGATTTGAGGCTTTTATTTGTGAGCATAATAAAATTAATAACTCGACTATTAATAATGGGAAAACAGATATAATTTTTAAAAAGTATAAAAGAAACAAAAATACAAAAACAATAATAGAGATGCAAGGCATTAAGAAGTATTTACACTTTATTAAACATAACAATAAACTACATTGTTATCCAGTATTTGATACATCAAAAAAAAGCGATATAGTCCCAATTAAAGTTATAGAGTCTATAGAAAACAGAAAAATTAAAAGATCGATCCCAGCTTACCTTACGAAGATAACAGAGAATTTCAAAATTTCGATATTTACTAAGCAAGTGAGTAGTTTGTTGAATGATAGAAATAGATTGTTAAATGTTAAGATTACTTAAGTTATTGGTAGCTAAGTTAATAAATAGTCAAAGAACAAGTAACTGTAATAATATGTAAAAACTATTATTACTTGTACTATATAGGGATGGTTAATTATAGTTTTGGGGCCAACCACTCCCTCCCATGCAGCTATTTATTAACTTGGCAATATATTAATAATGTAATTACAACATTAAAATAGTTTATTTATTTGATAACAAATCTGCAATGTTGGTTATAAAGCAGTCGATAATAGATATTTCTCAATAAAGTTTTATAAGAATATGTATTTAAGATCTAGTAGAAACTCAACTAAATTACAGTATAAACTATAATAGAATGATTTAGAACTGTGTCTGGGTACTTTTGTTTTAATAAAAGATTTGATTTTATAGAATTTTAAGCGAAGTTTTTAAAACACAAAATTTTTCAAAAATTGGATAAAATAATGAAACTAATCAGACAACCCCACATATTTATTTAAAAACCTCTTATCTGTTTCAATTATCAGATATTAACAGTAACTTTATTGATGAATTACGATATAAAAAAATTAACTAAATTAAATTATTTTTTTGAGTCAAAAATAATGTATGGGGATGTATTTTGTTCAAGAATTTTACTAACAATCTTTCCACTCAAATAGTGCTTAAAAAATGGAGAAAATAATGAAATCAAAAAACATTTCCATATTTTTAATTTAAAGTTACTTTGAAGGTAAAATCTAAGTTATGAAAATTCTAAATAATGAAACTAACAATTATTTTTAACAATTTCATCTAAATTTATAAATTTATAAATATTAAAATCTATTAAAATTTAGAAAATCAACTTAAAAATTACAAAAGACAAAAAGAACAAATAATAAGTTAATTATGGCCATATTATAACCTTTGTTCTAAATAGTAATATATAAACAGCACTTTATTGTTATAAATAAAGATTAGCCATATACTAATTTGGTTTTACATTTTACTTTTAAATCTTTGCTTTCCAAGTTAACCATAAAATTTCGCATGGGAAATTACCATAGTATAATTTAAAATACTTTTATACAGAGCAGTAAATCAGAAACTAAAAATCGTTTTAGTTTTTAATTTGATAGCTACAATGAGCATAGAATACACAGAATATATAGCAATCTCTACAATCTCTCTACTAGCAAACCTACTAATAATAAGAATAACTCGTACTAACTTAAACTTAAAAGATAACTTGGAACTAACAACAGGATCAATAATCGTTATCAATAATACTATCTTTTATCTAATAGTCATCTTGCTTATAGCAATAGTTGAAAATACCATTATGATTTCTAATAGAGAGACTTCGATATCTACCCCAATATGGTATTTTGCTTTAAAGTCTAGTGTGGTAGTTACTAATATCATTACTTCTATTGAGCTGGCTGCTTTACTGAGCATTATAAGGTACAGTAAAATTTACTAATTTGAGGAAATAACACTTACACGTTGCTATCAAACAATTATACTATATGTCTCATTATCGCTTATACTATCAAGTTCACATGCTTACTGTAACTTCTACTCATGATATGGATTGGATCCTTATCGCGTTCCAAGCACCGATATTGAAAAGAATAACATACTTTATTTTATGTTCTACTATTCCAGTGTCACGGTTTCTTATTTTATAACAATGGACCTTACTATTCCATTTGGTACTACTGCTAGAAACCCAAACTTGCGCCTTAAACATCCGGCTTAATAATAGTGGTAACACTAATCTATAATATAATTTTAACCCGGATAGTGGGACCAACTGGCCAATAACTTCATAAAAAAAGCAAGAAACTATTTTTCGGTCAAACCGGAATGGATCTCAGCTGTCGACAGTCAATCAAACAAGACTAAAAAAAAGCTATGTTACTATCAAAAATAAGCTTAATAATGATAATTTATATATCATGTTTATTACCAGACGTGATAATGACATTATTAAGCTTAAAAGAAACCAATTTTGACATATATGCTACATTTTATTACAGTTGTTTAATTTTATGTTTTATATTATTGATTCATTAACCTGTTTAGCGCTCTTTTTAAAAATCTTTAAAATTAAAATAAATTGTTATTCTCTTTTTAAGAAATTTTTTTATTTAAATAAATAGCCATCCTATCTCAAAAGCTCTTAATTTTCATTTCCCTTTACTTAACTGAAGTCTTTTAAGGTAAGCTTCTTCTCCAGAAATGGCTAAATCGGCTTTATTGATACTGACTTTGTTAAAGGTCTCCCCTTCTTCTTCTTCTTCTTCAAAATTGCCATTATAGTCCATAGTGTAATTATCATACTCCATTTCATTATTAGTGTTATTGGCTTTGGTCGCAATCATTTCTCTTAGTTCACACATCTTTTCATATTCATTTGGTACTTTAGGGTCATAGACTTCATAATCTATGACTTCCTCTTCCTTTTCAACTTGATTTACTTCTACTTCTTCATTCTCTTCTTCTATCTTTTGGTCAACAACGTCAGCCTCAACAACCTTATAATTAAAACTTTTTTTTAAATTTTTTTTATCATTATTGACCGCTTTCCTCTTCAAACTAGCGGGTAAAAAATCGAGTGGTATAGCTAAGATAATAGGAATATTTTAAGAGCTTTATTATATTTTTTAAATTATAATAAATTTACTAATTGATTACCTACCTTTAATTGTTAAAGTTTCATTTTTATCATCCGCTTTACTGACCACTTTCAATGCTTTATCCTCAATTTGAATACTATCTAATGCCTTTTGTGGGGCTGGTAAATCGCCATACAAACTCATCTTTATTGTTTAAATAATATTTAAAGAAATAAGTTTATGAATTCAAACTTGTCTATTTTTATCTGATTAAATAATACAAACCATTCTTTAATAATGAATGGATCGTTATCAGTAATGATTGGACAATTATCTCATTTAATAAGTGTTCGTTTTTTATCTTTAAATAAAATTGATAAAAAAGTGTACAAGTATGAAACAGATAAAAAGATAAAAAACTATTTTCATTTATTTCTTAATTTTCAAACATAAAATAAAGCTCCTTTTTAATTAGACAAAACCGAATTAGTTTGATTTATTATATTATTACTTTCTTGTTTATTTTCTTGTGGAGTTTGTGCTATTTCTACTTGATTTTCTAAAGAAGGTTGAACAGAACCATTGTTATTGTTTGTAATACCATAGTTTACTATAGCATCCTTTTTATTTAAACCACCATTCAACTCTAATTTTGCGGTATCAGCATCAGTACTCCCATTACCTATATCCTTCTTTTTGCTATATTTTTTCTTCTTTTTAATATTGGTTTCTGCTCCATTACCATTACTCACTGAATTTTTTTTATTTAACATTCTAAGCAGATAACTATCACTCTTTTTATACTCATCCATTTTTTGATCATAAATCACTTTCTCCCGTTGGTATCGACTCAAGTATTCTTTTTTTTCATCTGGACCCAACGTACGCCAAGACTCTCCTAAAAATCGAAAGATATCATTAGCCCCTAAATGAGGATTAGCTTCCACTACTTGGCTTCGTTTATCTAAACAATATAACATATATGCTGTATTTGGCTTCTTTGGTGCGTTCGGATCTGGCTTTTGTTTAGTCCTTTTATTATACTTTCTCTTTGTTTTTTCCTCAGTAGAATTATTATTATCATTAGATTCGTTTTCATTGGTGCTGTTTTCATTGGTATCGTTTTCGTTATCATCATCATTGTCATTTAAGTTGGGATTTGGTACTGGATCTTCATCATTTGAAGCTTTACTTTTTCTACCTCTTTTTTTAACTACAGTCCCTTTTTCTTGACTTTGTTTACTACTGGCTTTAGCGTTATGATTCCCATTAATAGTAAGCTCATGTTTAATATTGTTATTGTTTGACAAACAAAGATTAGCCAACATCTGTGCTATAAGATTACTTTTTTCTGATATGATACTAAAACATTCTGCTAACTAATTGTCACAAATAAGATATTAGTTTTTACATGATATAAAATAGATTACCTGCTTAACATCTTTTTTACTTAATTTAATTTCTTCGTTATCTTCCATCCCTTTATTTTTATCCTGCATTCTTTAAAAATAAATACCAATATAAAAAAACTGTTGTTGGTTTTTAGCCTCCTTTTTCTTTTAGCTGTTATTTTTGGAACTTTTTCTTTGGCAAATCATTATTATTGGGCAATTTTAATAAAAACAAGTTTTTTACTTTTTAATTTGTAAGGTTTTGGATAAGATTTAGCCCAAACTTTTGGCTTAGAAATATGACTAATTTTTATGATTATTATCTTAAAGCTAATTTAAAATAATTACAAAGTTTAATTTTTTTATTTTTCAATTTTCAATTCAATAGTCAGCTTCAAATTATCTATACCATTTACGTTGCTTTATCAATTAAAGTTATTATTTACAGTTTACTATTTAAAAGACAGCAGTTAAAACTTTGAATTTGATTATTAAACACTAATTTAAGTTTTAATGCTAATAGAAGTATGAAGATGATTGTATTTTTTATATTTAAATTAACCAATAGGAATTAAGAATAACTTCATTTAGCTAAGTAACTTATGCCTCTTTAAAAATTTAGTTCAGATCATAAATTTAATATTTTATCAATTTAACTCACTAAATAGAAGCAAGTATGAGTTTATGGTCTTTAATACCAGAAAAAGTGTCGAGTTGGTGGCCACTAAGGTAATTAGAATTTATGCTTAAATTAAAATACAATAATAATAATAAACAAAATACCAGTCAACCCACACAGCCACAACAGGAGATTAAGCCAACTTCAGTGGCGTTGAAATTAATAACCAAAAGTAAAAGTACCCAAGGCCAAATCGAAAGTCAACAAATAATAACTAAACAAAAAGACATCATTAAACTCAAAGAAGAAGAGGTGATAGATGTCGACTTTGAGTCAGAAACTGGAAGTTTAAGACGGTTAAAATATAAGAAAAAAGGAGAGTTAAATAATTTGATTTATCAAATTGACCTTGGATCTTTTTTTAATAGTAGCAATAGTAGTGACAGTAAAACTAATAGTAACAACGCCAATTATTTTAATAATTCATTATTTATACATCGAATTATTCTAAATACCCTGGTAATGACCAGAAATAATAGTAAACAACCGTTAGGAAATTACTGGTGGTCGATAATGAAAAATAACTCGAAGCTTATAACATATCAGACAAATAATGGTAATTCGAGTAATACTAATAGCTTATTTATAAATGATGATTTTGATATATTGGAAAAAGAGAAAAGAGAAAAATTAGGAGTTTTAGAATTGAAGCCTATTAATTTTAAATCATAACTAATTATTTATTATACTTAAAAAAGCAGTGTATTTCCCTTTCTAACTTTATTTTTGCATCCTTTGCTTTTTTCATAGCAATAAACATAAAACATACTTTGTTTGTTTTTATAATTTTTATAGTTTAGCATCCTTGGGTTAAATTAGTAATTGTAATAATGATAAATAAATGAAATTACTCTAAAGAGCCAAGAAATTCTTCTACCACTTGAATAAACTTGGTTATTAAATAAAAATTCATTGTTATCATTCATTATACTATGTAAATAATTATATCTTATTGAATCTCTAATTATAAATAAATAATGCTAAACTTAAACAAAAAAACAAAGTATTACTTTTGAATATAAAGTGAACGACGATTAGCTAATAGCTCAAACTCATGATCACCATCTTGATGTTGAAACTTGATCTTAGTATCGCTTAATAAAGATAGTCCAATAATGATGGAACCTGATAACTACATTTATTGTTATTATTGTTATAAAACATATATAATCTATTAAATTACCTCATGGTTATCAATATGAGGTAAAATTTTACCATTATTATTTAAATCTAAGTACATCAAACGAACAATAAATAAAAAACAATTGATAAAATATTACCTAAAATATGTAAAGGCAGCCAAATCTTATCTTTAAACATTCCATGAACTTTATCAATAATGTTCAAAATTTCTTCATCCTCAATGCTAGAAACTTGGACTTCTCTATAATTTAATATCTTATTATCGATATGGTTTAACTCATATTGTTTCCTTTTCATTTTTTTATTACTAAATAATATTAACTTTTCCTCTTCTTTTTCATTAATAAAATTGGGTATTATTTCAATGTCTTTGAGATAATTGTTATATAATGCTGACTTTTGACTAATCGTCTGTAAACAGGGTTGAATATTAAAATGGATTCGATTAAACTTCATTTATGAAAATATATTATAATAATAGTAGTAATAAAATAACAATAAACTAGATAAATTTTTATTTTTATTTTTAAAGAGAGTAGCCAATGAAATTCATTTTGGCTTTTTGTAAAGTACTAAGGAGATGAAATTTATTCTTCATCAAAATGAAGCATCTGATGAATTAGTTTTAAATTATTGTTATTGTTATTCATGTTGCTAATATTGCTATTGTTATCATAAGCATTATTATTATTCATAGTATAATTACTATCATTTAGTGAGCAATTAAATTTTAAGATAGTAGTTTGAATTAAATTTGCTGTTAAATTTAACTTTTCGAAAGAAAGGGGATAATTTAATAAGCCAGGGGGTAAAGTATAACCTAAAGGAGGATAGCGTTGCATTTTTTCTATCAAATAATTACTCTTTCGGTTAATTTGACTCATCTGTTCTTGTAACTTTTCTTCTATTTCCTTTTCATTTATTTTAATATTATAATTATTATGATCAATAAAACTATCATTATTATTGTTTATTATTTTTTTATTCTCACTTTCAATATTGTTGATTAAGAATAATATACTCAAATATTCTTTATAAATTGTTAAGTTGTAATTCTCAATAGTTGGTATAGGATATTGTTCTAATTGATAAATGTAATCTTTCACTAATAAATATTGCTCATTAATAACTAAATCTGGTAGCAACTGATATAAGGCTATTTGATGAGCTTCATAGTACATCTTTGCTAACAAAAAGTGTTGGATAGCCTCGTTATATTTGTCTTGATCTATGGCAATGTATGCTTTATTCTCATGGATCCATTCCTTTGGTAACCCTAAATTATAAATTAAAAATCGATCTTGTTCATTTAATAATAAATCTTTGTCTTGTGCTAAGATAGCTTGACTTGGAAATTGATTATAATAATAAGTTATTGATTCCTCTTCTTGTAGTAAAGTTAGATTTTGCAATAAAATCTGATCAATTTGATTTTTTTTGAGTAGTTCGTTGTCTAAATGTAATAATAATAAAATTGTATAAATCCATTCTTTATGACTTAATAATTGATAGCAATAATCCTGCTTTAACTTCAAATTGAATTCTTGGACTTGACTTCTGTTAATAACATCATGTAATGACTTATTATTTAATAAGATTAAGGACAAATAGTAGCTACGCCTTACATCTAGAGTATCTTTGGTAATACATAATGGATTTAGTAACTCACTTAAGTTTAATTCGTTTAAAGAATAATAGTTTAATAATTGAAATAAAATGTCTTGATGTTTTAAATTATTATTATTTAATGTATTATCATTATCAACGTTACTATTCAATATATTATTGCTACTATTTAAGCTATTATTGCTACTGTTATTATTATTACTATTATTATTCATTTCATAATAAGGTGAAGGGTATAAATTAGGATACAATTGAATTTGATTTGTAAATTGGGTTAAACTTAATTTAAAATGTTGATCATAAAAAGAACTATACCAGAAATGTAAACTTAAACTATGAAACCAATGGACTTGTATTAACTCTTTTTTGTAATTGACTAACTCATTCTTAAGCAAATCGTTGATATAGATATTCCCTATATTGTTTAATTAATATATAATAGAATAAAATAAAATATATAATGTAATTTAACTAATAAAAAACACAACATATTACGATAAAATAATAAAACAAAATTACCTGACAACAATAAATATATACTAATCATCTCCTTTTCAATAAACTTGTTGCTTTTATTTTCCATCCAAATTTTAAGTTGCATGATCAAATAATTTTTAAACTTAAAGTCACCACCCGCTTGAACCAAAAGTGTAGCTAACCTAGGATAGCCATTTTTGTAAGCCAATTCCGTTGCTTCAATAATATCTTTTTGTTTTAAATAATATAGGATCTTATTCAATACTGTACTAGGACTATTATTATTTTGAGTTTGATTGTTTATGTCATTAAAAAATGGATTATTTTTTATTACTTTTTGAAACCATGATTTCAACTGATGACTTTTTTTGAGTTGATACTGATGTTCTTTAATTGCTTCGTAACCACTATTATTTACATTGGTTACATTATTGCTTTTATTGTTTGCTATATTAGTATCGTTGTTATTGAATAAAATAGGGATTAAAGTCCATAAAGCAGCTTCGTGCTTTGAAAATACAGTTGGGTTGTTTAAAACCAATGGCTCCATTTCTTTAATAAATGCTACAGGCTCAAACCTTGATTTGGGTAACCTATTGCCAGAATTATTACTGTTGATACTGCTATTATCCTCATCGTTAACTTCAATGGTTAAGTTATTCAGATGAGCTTTCCTGTTTAATTGATAGATTTCATTCTCATTTTGGTTAATGGTTTCATTAACATAAACTGGCTTTATATTCTCAATGATGATTTTATTATCTTTAATACGAATTAACTGACCAGTTTGGGACCAAGAAGTACGAAAACTACATGCTAAAAACAGTCCTAAATTATTATAAACTTTGGAATAATTTTGTATCACTTTAGTTTTCATTTTTAATGAACTGTTGGTAGGTGCTATTGGCCTCAATTTCTTAATCTCTTTTTCTTCTTTTTTTTGTTGCATTTGTTTATTTGTTATATACGGTAAATGGATCATTCTATTTATGTTTTAAAGTGATTTTTTGTTAACCTAAATTTTAATCTTTATTCATCATTTTTCTCATCATTCTTTTTTTTTTCTCTTCTTTTTAATTCGCTCTTTTCCCTTTTTTTAGATTTAGAATCAAAAAAACATTGTACTAAAAAGAGCAAAAACTGTTTTATCAATTAAGAATTTTATTAATTAAAATATTGTAAATATTAATTTTAACCACAAGCTTAGGTAGTCAATAAACCCAAACATTTATAAATTTGAGGGATCAATGGCATCTTCTGGACAAATTGTATATATCATGATTGTATAGATTCAAATCCTAGGATTTTGAAATAATAAAAACGTAATAAAATAGCTTCTGCCCCTTTTTGAACCATTTCGCCAATAAAAAATTAAGCCCTAACCTTAACTATGGCCTTCAATGTATATAAGTTATTTTGTTACGCTTTTATTATTTTAAAATCCTAGGATTTGAATCTATACAATCATGATATATACAATTTGTCCAGAAGATACTGTTGATGCAATTTAAGATATAGGAATGTGTTTTTATGTTTAAGAATTTTACTAACAATTTTTCCACTTAAATAGCGCTTAAAAGACAGAAAGTAATGAAGCCAATAAAACATCCTTATATACTAAATTTGAGTTTTTTCTTTTTAATAACGTCATTTGTTAACATGACTAGATAGAAAAATTTCGAATTTGACTTGCACTATTTCTAATGTATTCTTATCAAAGTGTATAGAGGGACTATTAAAATAATTAACAATACTAATAAAGAATAATGATAGTATTATCAAAGGTCAGATGAACTTCAAACAAAAGACTAAAATCATTAACGTATATTCAAGTAGCAAAAATGGAAAAAATAAACATTTGGATAAAATCTGTACAATTGTATTTATATTTTTGATAAAAACCGCTATTATCATTCAATAGCATCGTTCTATGTCTTGATGTCTATATTTCTGTTTTCATATGAAAACATATCAGTAAAAGGTGGATGATAGAAACTAAAGTTAACCATAATATATTAACGTTGAAGTTATTTATTTATTCTGCTTTAGCTTTGGTAGCTAATTGCTTATAAAATTTATATCCAAGTTTAGGTAAGTAGTATAAAGAATATAAAAACGATACAAAGCTTAATGACACCAATAAAATAGCTACTCCATAGATATGAATACCTTTAGCTTTTATATAAGACATTTGATCTGATACTGGAATAAGATGTTTGATTTCACAAGGCGGTAGGTTGAACTTAGGATTATAAGGTTCATGTTTTCTACATGCCTTAGCGGTATATGTATGTTGTTCAAACAAATCAGCAGCATAATTAAGTCTTCTAGAATTGTGGTGCGAAATAGTTCTCATCCTTGATAAGTTCGATTTAAATTCATCATCTTTATCTTCAATAGCAATTTTAAGTTGTTCTTTTAAAGATTTGGGTGTAAATGTAAATTTCCCAACATAAAGCCCTATTCCTGTCTCTTCTATCTTACGGGCATTTCTTGCTTGATCTGCAAATAATGCTAGACATAATACTAAGGTATCTGAATGAATTGCTTTGAATGTAGATTCTAAACCGCTATGTAATAAGAATAGTTTAGTATTTTTATGGTCTAAAATAAAAACTTGAGGTGCCCAAGGTAGCAATTTAATATTAGGATTCTTTCCCTCAAACAATTCTCGCACCTTTGTTTTGCTACCTTTACCATTATTGACTTCAAATGGAAAATCGCTTTGTTTAATACGCCCCAATCCCCATATTACTCCATCAATAATCCCTTCTTCAAGTGCTAATAGTAAACCTTGTAAAATCCTTTTTAACTAATCATTATTTAGTACAGCATTTGAGCCAAAGGCGGTGAACAACGTGTTTTCATGATGATTAAAACTCATCTAATTGAGGAGTTAATCTTTTTTTGCTCTCAGGTACAAACGAGCCTACTTAAATTATACTTGATACCATTGCAATTGCCGGCTCAAAACCAGAATAAGTATTTGCAATATTTAATCCATAATCCAATACTGTATCTATTCCATACGTGGGTGGAATCCTATACTTTTCTCTTATTTTATTTTCCATATGAGTAATTTGATATAAATAATAAAGGCTTATTGCTTGTTTAACAACTTGAAAATAAAAACGCTCAATAAAAGGCATATCTTTAGTATAAATTGGGCTATACTTTTGTTCCATTGTTAAGCCAGTGTCGTTAGTAGTTTGATATCCTTTAATCAGTGGAATACCTAAATGCTTTACCAAATCGATACACGGATGAGTAATTAGGTCACAAAAACAGAAGATCTGGTTCGGTTTCTATTAGATGCTCTTTAAGCGGTTCAAATGTGTCTTCATAACTTTTCAAAAGAATTGAATCTAAAGTGTTTCTGATTGTTTTGAAAGCATTTTCTGTACCTTTATTCAAGATACGTTTTTTCATCATATTTCTCATCTTAGTATTATCAAGAAATCCTTTACTTAGAGTAGTTTCCGATATTATAACCTCTTGAAAATCTAATATGTTCTTCTAACGACGCATAAGTTACCCGATGTCCCCCATTTACCAACTCATTCCCTATTTCTAATATAGCCTTTATATGATTTCTTCCACCAAAAGTAGAATGTACGACAATATTTAGTTTAAGATTATTATTCACATCGAACAACTCTCCTTTACCAGCAAACTCATTTAATCTACCTAAAATTACAAAGTTAACTATTAATGATACTATTTTGATTTCAACTGTGTATTTAACTTGGATTATTTTACCTATTCTTTATATAACTGTCAATTTCAATGACTTGTTACATACTACCTTTTTTTGAAAATCTTGAACTTTTTGGGTTAAATGATTTATATCGAAAAAATAAGCAATGTGGGCAACGAATTAGCTAAAGTGTTAACGTCATAGATATTATAGAATAAGCATTCTGTTAACCAAAAAAATCTTTGACCAAGTTTGGTACGCAATATTTGGTGAGTTCTTTTATAAATTGACCCTTTAAGCTTCAGACTATAATTTGAGCTATAGACTTTATTAAACTACAGTATTCTCCATACTTTTCAGACATTCTTTAAAAATTCAAAAAAATATGAAACAAAAATAAATCAAATACAATTAGAAAAAATAGTGACTCTATTAAAGAAATAAGGTAGAAATATTTAAACCGTTACGCCTATTACAACGCTTGCGACCTGATCAACTGCTCATTTGAAAAAAAAGGTTAAAATTCGGCTAAAATCAAAGAGTCAAGCTTTAAAGAAATTAGCTCTATAGATTAATTTGATTATGAAAATTACTTCTAATAGATGAGGCTGTTTTTTTTCATTATTTTTCCATTTTTAAGCAGTATTTGAGTGGAAAGATTGTAGTAAAATTCTTGAACAAAAAAACACATCCCCAGACAGTAAAAGAGTAAAAATCAAGTACCCTGGGCGATTTTTTTACCTTAATACTTTTATCTATAACCTGATGGGTTTTTTTAACTGTAAGATGATTAATAGACCCAAAGTGAACTAATTTCGTAAAATAATCCATTTATATTGATGAAGAGGAATTAAGTATTAAAAGTATTCCGCTTTTAAGAAATAGTAGCCTAAATGTCAAGTATACTAACAGAACCGCAAACTATTGATAAAGAAGTTATTAAATGTGATATTAAATTATTTGGTTTTTGGCAAATTATCTCATACAAAATATAAAAAGATAAGCTTTTTGATTTTTTAAAAACTTCTAAAAAGTTTAATGTTCTAAGTAGTTTACTAACAAATTGTATATTAAAAGTGGTATAACACATAAATAAGCCATTGGCTTAAGGTATCCTTTTTCTATTTATGCATATGGTTTAAATATATAAAGCTTCTTTTTAACGTTCTTATTGCTTTTCCAATTAAAGCAAAATGGATTAAAGGTGAAATTAACTCGTGATTTTTACTGCAAAATGTAAATTGTAAACAAGATAAACTAATAATGATATTGAATGTTGGATAATAAGCAATAAATAATAAAATAGAATAAACCAATAGTATAAAAACAAAAATATCAAAATATATGAGATGGACAAAATTGGCAATTTATTTTTGTAAAAGTATATATTTAAATTTAAAAAAAGAATAATGGTAGCATAAAAGGTCAGCTGAACTAAATTTCATACAGCTATAAATAAATCCTTATACCAAATATCAATCTCCAACAAAGTTTCATCTTTTTAAGTTTTATAAATAATTAACATTATGCTATTATCAACTGGACAGAGCATACAAGTGGTGATAGCTGTAATAGGCTTGATATTAAATGTGATAGTCGGATTAGTAGTTAGTGTAGGATTGAAGTTAAAATCGATGGATTTAAAGTTGATTTTAATAATTGCAATCCTTGATTCCTACTATTACATACATAATATAATAAGAATGATATTGATAGGAGTTGAGTTCTTAAAAGTTGATATTATCCAGCCAAATCCGAGTCCACATTGGTGGTGTCCTTTCGATGCCACAATTGATATGGCACTTTATCTCACATGTATTGAATTGGTAGCTATACTTAGTTTTATGCGGTATTTAAGCATTTGTAGAAAAAAGAATTTAAGTAACTCCACTTGGTATTCAATTGCAGCCGTTTCTTTTTCTACTAATTTTATATTATCATTGATTTATATTGGAAATGGGTATTACAAATGGTCCACCACTGAATTAGTATGCATTACTGCGGATAATCCAGACATTACCAATGTAGGCTTTGTCTATTATTATTATTTTTGGTTTTCTAGTTATACTGTACGCTCTCTTGTTTCATTAATTGTTATTGCTTTCTCTTATTTTAATATGATTAGTGTTTATTATGAGCGATTATCACCTACTGGAGATATAATGATGAAAACAGGGATCGCATCAAATGTTGAAAGTATTCAATCTCATGTTAGCACTCAGTATCTGAATAATAGTATGACCTATGACTTTCAATCAAAACAGATTACCAAACAAAAATGGTTAACAGTATTTAAATTAATTAGTGCCATTTTAGCTTATTCTGTTTGTTTACTCCCAGACATTATATTAAGTATCATTCGATTAACACCTAATGGGACTAAAAATGCTCATATTACCATTGAATATCTTATGACCTCAAATTTACTATTAAGCTCCTATGGTTTAGTTAACTCTCTTTTTGTTATATCTTCTCATGATCCTTCTAGGAAATATCTATTTTTTCAATTACAATGTTTATACGAAAATGTTAAAGCATGCTTTGGCTTTTAAAAATTTAAATAAGTGAAATAGCAGATGAGATTTAAACTTTATATTCATTTTATAGTTGAAACTATTATTACAATTTGTCCAACGTTTAGCTTTCTAAGGATACTAATAATAAAGTATTTATTTCTAAGCATCATGATATTAACCTTATATTGATTTTATAAACGAGTAACTTGGTCTATATAAATATGATTATTGATAGAAATAATTTACATTAAAAAAATATTTAACATTTTGTAGCTTATTAGAATGATGTAATTTAAATTTGTATTGAACAAAACCTTTATAAACTCTAAGTTTTTATTTTGAATTTTACTTAATATTATTTATATATTATCACTTAAAAAAATTAATAAATGATATATTAACATATACATGTTTAATTAACTAGCATATGGGGATGTGTCTTTTTGTTTAAGAATTCTACTAATAATCCTTCCGCTAAAATAGCGCTTTAAAATGAAAAAACTCATGGAACCAAAAAAAACAACCTCATATCTTAAGGATAAATGTTAAAAACGTAAAAAGTAATATCTTTTATTTTGGCAATATTAATCCTTACTTTTAATATATTTATTTAGATAATTTATAATGCTTATTTCCATATTAGAATAGAAGTGATAAATATTTCACATCATTTATGAATATTTAATAAATTTAAAAAAAAATAGAAACATCATATACGTTTTATTAGCAGTGAGAATATGTGGGGGGGAGACATACACATATTACCCGAAATCGGAAAAAATTAAGCCGTATAATGATCGTGGATTTAATTCTAAAAGCATCACAATAAAAATTCATAAATACTTTACTAAAAAAGCAATAGTATACAAAGAATCTACATGCCTTTATATACCTTATTTTCCGTGCTTATACTGGTGAAAGGAACACTTTCTAATAAGTGAAATATCAAAATTTTATTAAAGATAATTGGTTTAAATTATTTCGTATGTAACAAACATGATATTTTTAGATCAATATTTAAAATTATTATTAGAATTCATAATTTTAAAAATAAGTAAAATATTAATTTACGTAGATAAGGATCGAAAATATGAAAGGATTCAAAGTGATTGTAATAATATAAAGGTATGACCTACTTAACTTATATGTATACTACAGCACCAATATCCTCATATTATAAATTGATTATATCAATTATTATTTTGAGGTAAAATAATTTTAATACACAGGTAAGTGCTTTGATGCTTTTTGTAACAAAGTTCTAGCGAGTACCAAATGTTCCAATTTGATACTTCAATAAATTTGGAAACAACAAATATGCAGGATTAAAATAATAAAAGAATATACAAAATATGACTAATACTAATAAAGATATGAGAATACCATTTTTTATTTAATGGTTACGGCTAGTCCCATGCATTAAATATGACCAATAAAATAAGCCTCAGAGTTAAAATATAAATTTTATATTTATCTGGTAGTTTTTGGCTTTCAAAGTTACTTAAATTGGCTTTATTTTTTAGTCATCTGAAAACAATATAGCACGTTATACTTCTACATCTATCCATTTAAAGTATATTTTGCGCGAATGATACTAAATCTATGAACATTAAATAAACCTATTAAAGGCGATGTTGGGATGAATAAATATTAAAATTTATCAAAAGTTTTTCTTATTACTCTTTATTAATCCAAGATGCTACTATCGATTGAGCAAAGTATACAAGTAGTAATAGCAACTATAGGATTAATTTTAAATGTCATTATAGCCTTGATTGTTAGCGTTGGATTAGAATTAAGGAGTAGTGACTTAAAGTTAATCCTATATATAGCTATAGTTGATTCCTATTACTATTTACATAATTTACTAAGGATGCTCTTAATTGGTATTGAGTATCTGATAGTTGATACGGAATCTTTGCACCCCGAACCTTTGTGGTGGTGTCGTTTTGATGCAACAATTGATATGGCGATTTATCTATCTTGTTTAGAAAGTGTAGCAATCCTTAGTTATATGAGATACTTATGTATATGTAAAAAGAGAGAAGTAAATCAAAAATGGTTTTATTTAGCATCGTTTATATCCCTTATCACTAATTTAGCATTTTCGTTAGTTTATATTAAAGACGGATATTACAAATGGTCACTTACTAAACTTGTATGTATAGTTACTGATAATCCCAATGACCCTAATCAATTTCTTGAATATTATTACTATTTCTGGTTTGCAAATTATACAATACGTTCAATCATATCTTTAATATTCATTACAATCTCATACTCAAATATATCTAATACTTACTACGATCTAATGTCATCTGATGATATAGTTTTAAAAGCCGAAGTAACTTCAAGCATAAATGGCAGACGAGCAACCTCTCAATCTGGATCACAATATTTTGATTCTTCAATTATTGTGAATCAAAAGATGCAGCAAAAATTAAATCGACAGAAATGGGTTACTACCTTTAAGCTCATTGGAGCTGCGTTGGCTTATTCTCTGTGTATATTACCAGATATATTCATAAGTATCCTTAAGTTGATTCCAAAAGCATATGAGTACAGTGGTATTGGGACAAAGACCCTTATCTCATCAAATTTACTTTTAAGTTCTTATGGACTAATTAATGCCATCTTTGTTTTTTTATCTCATGATCCTTCTAAGCGATATTTGCTGTTCAAAATCGAATGTTTGGTTAATGATATTAAATCTTACTTTCTATAATTAAATAAATAATAATACATTTTTAGAAATAAAGTTAGTAAAAAGAAATATTTATTATAATTATTAGAATAAAAAGTTGTTTTGAAATGAAAATGTAAATTGTTTTAAATATGGGTCAAATAAATCCTTTAAACAAACGATAGATGGAAACTGCTCATTTATATGCTCTATGCTATCTTTTTTACAAAACAAGTATTTAAGATTGGGAAAATGACTCAAATACCAATTCAGAAAAGTACTATCTGAATTTTCATATATAAAATATCTCAAAGTCAACATGAAGCAACTATTATCTACTGTATCATCTTCAGAACTATCAATTCCACTATTATCAAGGTAAAGGACCTTTAAAAATTTCAAGTTCTTTGATAAATAGTTAAAATATGTATCAGTAAATATAATGTTATGGAATGCCAATTTTTTTAACTCGCTTTTTTCAGCGTTGATAAAATTAAATGTTGTATGGGAAAAGATTTTATCTTCTCTTATCAAATGAAGAGCTTGAAGTTTTGGAAACAGCATAAAATCAAATTTAAGTTCATCTAATTGAGCATGTGTTGTTAAATAAAGCACATTTAATAATTTAAATTGACCTGTAAATGTAAATTTATAAGCCATATGCAGCATTAATTTCTTTAATATTGGAAAATTGTAAGAATCCAATAAAAGAGTACGTATACCATCTTCAATCATATGATAATTTTGTATTTCAAGGTAGAGCGTTTCCAGACTTGGATATTTACATGACAATATTGATCTTACATTTAATTCATACCCTTTGCTTTTAATTTTTAAAGTGTTAAGATTATGGAATGAACATATTTGTTCCGGGAAATTTCGTAAGAAAATAGATGAATGAGTATTAAAATATATGTATTTGATTTTGTCTTTGGATAAATATTCGAGATAATTTGTATTTACCTCTCCTTTTATTTTATTAACTACAACTTTTTCTACTCCATTAATTATATTGTTTTTACTGAAACTCGTTGGCATAGAGAAAGGTATCATTTCTTCTTTTATCGAATTAAAAGGATGATATAATTCAATAATTTTAAAATTGTCCAAAATATACTTGTTTATTGGGAGACAATAATATTGACTTAGAGCTTTGGCCACTTCATAAGTACATTTTAAATTATAAATAGTACCAGGGTGTAATTGATTCAGCTTAAAAAGTAATTCTATTTTGTTTGTTTCATTTTCTTCATTTGTCATATTGATAGTTTTGATATGGTTACCATATTTTTCCAGATTGATGTTCCCCATATCTATTCTACTGGAAGTTGTGATTTCTTTATATATAATCGGTATAAAATACTCGAACATTGCCTTGTTTAAACAAATCCAATCTACAATATCTTGATTACCTAAATACTCAAAAATGTTGTGCATTAATTCCAACGGGAGTCTAGGGGGCGCTTTTTGTTTACCTTCTCTCTCGAACTTGGTCCTTTTAACATTATGATTTTCCATAGTAAAGTAAGACCTCTTTTAAATTTTACTAGAGTGTGATAAAAATGAGTTATAGTCTGTTGAGAGATCCTTAATTTTACACATTTTTACAAATAAAAAGTAGGATAATGAAAGCTTGTTTTAATTAACGCGATAAAATAAACCAATAATGGAATTAGGTTTTACTACGTAATCTATTTTTGGTTTAATTCTTTCCTATCACTAATAATTTTTTTACAGTATATGAGGTGTTTTTCTGGCTTCATAACTTTTTTCATCTTTTAACCACTATTTAAGTGGAAAAATTGAGTAAAAATCTTGCACAAAAACATATCACCATATTTTTCCCAGGGTATTATTATAGTGTAGACTGTAAACTTTGAGTGGAATTTCTATAAGGATCAATTTTTACAACAGAAAAGCAAAATTGTTAACAAATATTTGAATAATTTTATTTCTAACCCTAATATCAATATTAAATTAGTATTTCAATATAAAAACTGATCTAAAACAACCAGCCTTATAAAAGTTGATTGCAGCTGCTTTTTAGTTCATTTAATATCTTCAATTTAGAACTTTTTTCCAGCAAAAATTTCAAACCCATAGCCCAATACCTAATCCCGTTTTTAACGGCTTTGACTAGTCAGCTACTTCAATACTATTGTTTATTCCAGTTCCCAGGTTGCTGACTAGTTGAGCCGCTTTTAAGTGAGATTTAGATAAATAAGCTAAATTACTGTTTTGAATATATAGTTGTAGCCGATGCTTTTGAGAGTAAACTTTTAGTTTTTGATATTGTTTATAAACTTTCTTGCTTTAATGCTATTTTTAAACTTATAATATTGAATTAAATAGAATACAACTTTGGTGTTACTATATAGTATATTCTTATTAACCTACTTTATATTAAATATCATATCGATAAACCTAAAAACTTGATTAAAGCTAAAAATAAATACTATCATTGATCCAAACTCGATTTTATAAAGTCTATATTGGAATATTTCTCGTTTCACTGCTTTATCATCTTTTGTGTAAATACATTAGTTAGATGACAAGCTAAAAAGCATTCCTATTTATACTAATTTTAGAAGCAAATAAAATTATTTTCATAACATGTTAAAATGAAAATTTCAAGAAATCAAACCTAAGGAAAAATAAGCCTTTGGTTTAAATTTACTGCTCTTCTATGCCTGATGTTATTATCTTATATATTTGATTATTTTATGTTATACAATATATGTATTGTATTATTAAATACAATCACTTTTATGAATTTTTAATCTATATTCTTAGACAAATAATAACCCACATTTAATTATTTTTATATTCGAAATTTCTAAAAGCAAGAAATATATTTAATATTATATTTATTAATATAACTATTCTTTAGTATTCTCTTTAAATATTTAAACTGTAATAAATTATTTTCCTCAAACCCCAGATTGAAATAACATAAACTATCGAGAGTACATTACTAAATAAGTATGTTTAATATATTTAATATATTTGCTTTTAATTATGACTTGAATGCATTATATTATTTCATTTCAATAAGGGTTAATAAATAGTATCAAACATATTAGTTAGATAAATTAATATCATAAACATTTTAAATCGAATAGAAGCTTTTTGAAATAATAATTTTAGGAATATACTATATTAAAATAGGTGACAAAAATATATTTATTAAAAATATATTTATTAAAAATATATTTACTATAAAGAGTAATTAAATATTGTATAGGAATAATTTTGATTTATAAAATACTGTAATAAGTTATCAATAGTCGTTCTTATAAATTAGTTATTATATAATCTTTACGTCATTTATTGAATTAATGTTAAAAATATATATATGGGGATGTCTTTTTGTGTTTAAGAATCTTACCACCAAATTTTACATTCAAATAGTGCTTAAAAAATGGAAAAAGTAATAAAGTCAAAAAAAACACTCCCATATCTTATCTTTAAAGTTATAGGGATCTATTTTAACTATTTTAAATAACAAATAGCAATAGAATGTCAAACAAAGTACTATAAGAAAGCCTACAGACTTAGTTATTTCGATTCTCAATAATTGAGTATTTAAATATGATTATAAACTATAAGCTACTTATATAATATAACCTTGAATAAAAACTCCCTATTTATTGAGCTTATATAATTTATAAAAATAGATAAGGGATCTTTTAAATAAGATAAGGTTTAATTTATTTCGACTTATTAAACTATTAGAAAGCTTATTAAATAATTTAACAATACAAACTGAATACTTATTCGTAATCCTCTTCTCCTTCCTCTTCTTTCACGAATAAACTCTTAAGATAACGTTTAGAAGGATCATGAGAGGAAAGAACAAAAAGTGCGTTCACTAGACCTCCACAACACATTAGCAAATGCGTTGTTATATAAATTTTAGGATCGGTCAGATAGTGCTCCTGAATGTAAAAGATACTTACAACCATATCTGGTAATACACAGATGATATATGCAAATGCTGCACCCATTAATTTGAGTGTTGCAAATACTTTTTGGGCTTTGATTTGTTGATTTAACTTGGAAATTTCATCAATTTTATTAGCTTCATTAAGAGAAATACCATCACTTTCGTATCCTTCTTCTTGTTGCGCTTTAATTGCCATCATACCTGATTGTGTTATAGCTTGACGATAAACTTGGGCTACTTTGAAATAGCAAAAAACAATAATAATTAAAGAGATAAAAAATCTCCCCATGAAAGATGAAAACCAAGTTACAAAGTAATCACGATTATCGTTGCTAAATGCTCTGAAAGGATTGATGACTGGTAAGCAAAATAAATGAGATTCTGACCAATGATAAATTCCATAATACCAATTTCCTAATAATAAACCAACTGCAGATAAAATGGAAAGACAAGATAATGGGAACCAAACCCAGAACGATAATTTTTTTCTGTGACATAACCCCATATATCTCATTATACTTAATAAAGCAACAAACTCAATTGAGATTTGTAAACCTGTTAAAGTCATAGTACTATCATATGGACACCACCAAGCTGGATCTGGAGCAACATTACTAGTATTTGGTACAAGGTATCCAACAGCTATTAAAATCATACGTATAATGTTGTTAAGATAAAATAATGAATCTGACCCTGCTATCATAGCAATTAAAATTAGATCGCTCGTCCTTAGTTTAAGCCCAAAAGTAACTACCCCACCAACTACAAGATTGAGTGTCACCCCAATAATGCAGAATACCAAAGCAAGAATTTGTCCTACTTCTAAAATCATATTGCTGTATCGTAATTAATAAAAGTAAAAGCAGTTTGTTTTGAAAAATGCAAGGTTATTTATATGATTATTTTGATTATTTTAACCATATAATGTATCCTTAATTCTAAGAATACTTGCAATTTAATTGAATTAAAACAATATCTAATTAAGTAATTGTAAATTTTATTGGGACTTTATACTTAATTCATCTTAATTTTTGTATTCCCAATAAGAAAATAATTTCAGCCAATAAAATTGACTTATTTTCTAAAAGGTAGTGAATCTAATTTGAATGAGATTCTAATTAACTTTTTATTCCTCCACTTTTTTGCGTTTTTCCCTATTAAAAATGTACTCAAATACAAATTTTAAATTCATTAAATCCGCTTTAGTGATAAAAGGACTTAACTTATAAAACTGATGTACTTTTTATTGTATGTTTGATATTTGTTTATAATCTTTAAAGATGAAGCTTTTGAATAACTGTTCCATAAGTAAATCCGATTTTGTTAAAATATAAGATTATTTAATAAATTAAAGAGTTTAATTCCTATTGGATATCTTGAGAATAGTATACCAAACTCATTCTAATCTCTTGTGAAAAGAGTAACAAAGGGGATTAGTCTATGTCTATTTCAATATCAACTTTAAGTTTTGTAAAATAAATGTATAATTAATATTAATATAGAAACTATTGTAATTGATTATTTTTGCAAATTAGTTGATTTCATACTAATTAATACCGTTCATTTTCAAATACATATTCAATATTTTATAAACTCATTAAATACTAAAAATAAATCGTGAATTTTTTAAAATTCCAAATTTCAAATGTTCTATGTTGTTCATTTTAAAACTTAGTAAAATTAAATACTTTTCAACCAAAATATTACAATGTTATACTATCATATTTGTATGATTTTATAAATATTTTAAAGCTTTAATTGTACAATTGTTAAAAAAACATTTTTAATATAAAAGTCTCAAAGAGTTCTAAGCTTAATAGCTTTACAATGACATTTAAAAAAATAATATACTGCTACTATATCCAATTAACTTACTACTTTTAATAAAAAATATGGGGGTGTTTTTTTGGCTTCATTACTTTTTCCATTTTCAGGTGCTATTTGGACAGAAAATTTGTTAGTAAAATCCTTAAACACAAAAATACATCCCCATGTAATGGTTTTTTTTATTTTCAACGTTTAAGATAACTATGATTTTTAAGTATATTGAACTTTGTTATAAATTGATATAAAATTTTTAGATATAAAAACACATCCCTACTCAAAACTTTTTTAAAAGTTTCTATATTTAAAAAAATTAGAGTGATTTATAGTAAATTATTTATTAAAAAACAAAAGTACCTGAAGCAGTTTTAAATTTATAATTTATATTATAAGTTGGCAGAATTTCTACTAATTTTAATCGAAACTCCCATATTAGCAAAGCTTTTACTAATACAACTCATATATTGATATTGATTAAAGTTGTAGTATGTAAATAAATACATCTTCTTATAAAGTTTTATTGATAAGTGTTTATTATTGACTGCTTTATAACCAACATTGCAGATTTTTTATCAAATAAATAAACTATTTTAATGTTACAATTACATTATTAATATATTGCTAAGTTAATAAATAACTGCATGGGAGGGAGTAATTAGCCCCAAAACTGTAACCAATTATGTTTATATAATATAAACAACATAATAATGATTTTTATTTATTACCATGTTTACTTGCTTTTTAATTCTTTATTAGCTTAGCTATTAACAACTTAAGTAATATTAACATTTGAGGGTGTGTTTTTGTGTTTAAGGATTTTACTAACAAATTTTCTGCTCAAATAGCGCTTAAAAAATGAAAAAAATAATGAAATTAAAAAAACACTCCCATTTAGTAATTGATTTCTATCATTTAACAAACTACTTGCTTAGTAAATGTCAAAAATTTAAATTCTCTGTTATTTTGGTAAGATAAGCTGGGATTGATCTTTTAATTTTTGTATTTTCTATAGACTTTATAACTCTAATTGTAGCTATATCGCTCTTTTTGATCTATCAGATACTGGATAACAATGTAGTTTATTGTTATGTTTAATAATGTGTAAATACTTCTTTAATGCCTTGCATCTCTATTATTCTTTTTATACTTTTGTTTCTTTTATACTTTTTGAAAATTTATCTGTTTTCCCATTTTAACAGTCGAGTTATTAATTTTATATTATGCTCGCAAATAAAAGCCTCAAATCTTGAAATTAATTGACTAATGTCTTCTATTTTACCTAACGCTTCAAAACTACTTTTCCATTTTGAAGGGTTTCCAAAATGTCCATCAACTATACTTTTTCAATGATGCTCAGCAAAAAAATTAAGATTAACATTCAAACTATTATTCATTTTGTGAATTTGTTTAAATATATGGGGATGTATTTTTGTATTTAATAATTTTACTAGCAATTTTTCCACTCAAATAGCGCTTAAAAGATGGAAAAAATGTTGAAGCTGAAAAAAACATCCCCATATAATGTAGGAACTCTTGAGATCTAAAATGATTTCTTGTATCTTCGCATATATTGATTTTTCTAAACTTCTTAAATAAAAGCTCTGTAGAGATCAAATCGATTAAATAATCTCCTGCATATGCTGAATCATGGTTTAATATTTCAGATGAATAATCAAAGTAAACTTTGCCTATTGTTTTATCATCTTTTAGATGTAATACACCAAAGCCTAATACTGACTGATATAGCTTGTTTATTATAATGATCTAGATTTATTGAATCTCTAGTCTTTTGTTCCTATTTCCATATTTTGTTTAAAATCTAAAACTATTATACAACTTTTGTTATTTAATTTTTTAATAGTTTCATTAAATGTGTTTTTTTGAGTATCAACACAGAATTTATGTAATTTGTATAATTTTTTTTCTTCATTGAAAATTTCTTCTATCTCTGCTTTGTTTTTTATTGCTGTATTTATTTTATTTTCGAATAACTTTTTTCTAACTGTATACTGGCACATATGTTATATAAATCTGTTTTTCTTGTTGCATTTTTAAAAATTACTTGATATATATTTAAAAAATATTGGCCTAGCTACTGCTTTATCTTTCAAACCGTTCTTCTACTTTTATTTAATATATGTATTATCTGATGAATATTTACTATCATTATTTTTTATTAAATCTTGATGAAATAGTTGAATCATTTAGTAAATATTATATGGGGATGTATTTTTGTATTTTTAATAATATGTTGTAATGTTGATATTTTATTATTATTACTTGTTTTTGAATAATTATACTGATTTCTATTTATATTAAACCCAAAACTCTTACATTCATCAAAAGAATATACTGAAGCTATAGTTGATAATAACGCTACTTGCTGATTTTTGTTTCCTGTTTCCCTTAAAGCACTAATTTTATACATTACTTGATTAAGTTTATTATCGATAGTAAACTTTGATAATATATCTTTTCTTCATTTTGTTTTATTATAAAATTCCATAAACCTTGGGTTGTTATAAGTAGCTCTTAAAATTGATGTAAATGAATTACAATGTTTATATTGTGTACTCCTCCCTATTGTATTGAAATTTTCAAAAATTCGATTTCGAAGTTTAGTTATGAAAGTTTGCATTTTATTTTTATTTCTATTTCAACAAAAAATAAAGTCAGATAACTATGTATCTATTAAATATCCAACACAAATAACATAAAACATATAATTAGGAAAATTAGCTATTTAAGAAAAGGAATCAATCAAAATAAGTTTTAAATAGAGAAATTTAATTTTAGGCTTTTTAGATTTAATCGTCACTTAAAGATACAAATTTAAAAATAAAATTTGGATTAATTTCTAAGTAAATTCAAACCAATTCGGACAACCCCATATACTTTTTGCTATATGGTTTTTTTAATTTTTTTTCTGTTTTTGCTGCTTTTTACCACTGTTGTGGAATTGGTACTCAGCGGTTGGAGTCAAAACCAGCTCTTACTTGATTAACTAGTCATAGGTCAAAAGGTCTTAGTTTGTGTAACTAGAATAGTCTTGAATTATGAATAACACATAATAGGCTACGAACTATGTAAGACAAATAGAATAGACAATACTATTGTAAAATCTATCTAAAGTACTATCAGAAAGAGTCAGTGGCTTTATTAAAGGTATAAATATCAGGGAATAATTCAACTAAAAAGCCTTGAGCTACCATGCGCTAAAATATCTTTTGTACTCCGAATATGAATATCAAAACAAAAGCTTATGATTGATTGTACCTGAACTCGAGAGCACAACAACTTAAGTGACTGTTATGTTATAATCAATCATAGAGCCGATAAAACAATGTTTTGCACCATATTTATTTTATTTTGAACAACTTTTCTTAATTGTGTACTAAATATATCTATTATGCGAGGGCGTTTTTTTATTCTCTAAGTGGTATTTATTAGCTTTTCCGTTTCCTTTAAAGCACTAATTTTGCATATCACTTAGTTAAGTTTACTATTAATAATAGTAAACTCATATTGTTATTTTATCGTAAAATTTTATAAATTTTAGATTATTATAATTAGTTAAAATTAATACGAGCAGATTAAAATGTTTATATAATGTACTTTTTTTTTATTATATTAAAATTTTTAATTCTATTTAAAGCTTAATTATAAAAGTTTGTATTTTATTATTATTTAAAGCTAAATCTGGTTTATAAAATAAACAGTTTATTTTTTTGGATCAATTTTAATTAATTATAAAAGATATAAAATTATATATACGTATTAAAATTTTATTTTATTTTATATATTTTATAAGCTAATATTAATTTATCAAATATTTACCTAGCATATATTTTTAATATACTAAAATAGTTACAAAAGATATTTAAACAATGGAAATAACAAATATAAATTTCTTAATAGATGCTTGAAATTTAAGGTTGAATTTTAATATATGGGAGTGTTTTCTCTGGCTTTATCACTTTTTCCATCTTTTAAGCGCTATTTGCGTGGAAAATTTGTTAGTAAAATTCTTAAACACAAAAATACATCCCCATATATTTATCAGATCTTAATTTGGCCAATTTACCAATAATTCATTAGAATATAATCAGATGTTTTGTCAGTAAATCAACAAATCATGAGTTATTTTACACCTGGCCAATTAAAGTATATATTTTTAAGAAGGTGGGAAAATTTAATTTTCAAATTTTACATTTATCAGGGTTTTATTCGTCAAGGATACACGTTTAACAAATCAAAAGAATTATGAACAATTATATGAAACCTTGCCAACAGTATGGTGGTACAAAAAAATAATATAAAAATGATAAAACAATATTTTTTAAAGATCAAATAAATACAAAATTTTATTGCTTTTTTTATAACTGTTTTATTTACATAATGGTTTTGGCTAGATCTTTATCTAACTTATTTAGAACTCAAAGGTAATTGATAAATTTAGCTTCATATTAAACATTGTCACCATGAAGTTAATCATTTTTACTTCCAGTTTAAAGTCCGCATCTCTTTTGCGCAATATCAAATCCTATTCTACCCCTGCAGTATCCAATGCTTGTGAAGATCATGAGCCTGATTTCCTTGGCTCAGTAGAAAATTTTTATGATCGTGCTGCAAATGTATCTGGTGTGGCTCCAAAAACCTTATCCCAAATCAAAAGCACCGATGCTGTTCTTTCAGTTACTTTCCCAATTGAGGTAAATAATTATTTTTTCGGCTTAAGATTTACTAAGCACCATTAACTTAAATAGGTCGACGACAAAAAACACGTTATGATCCGTGGTTATCGTGCACAACACTCTCGTCATCGTTTACCAGTTAAAGGCGGTATTCGTTTCTCTGATGAAGTTGATCTTCAAGAAGTAGAAGCTCTTGCTACTCTTGTAAGTTTATAATACATCATTGTAAGTAGATTAATAATGTTTAGATGACTTTTAAATGTGCTGTTGTTGATGTACCGTTTGGTGGCGGTAAAGGTGGCATTCAAATCAACCCTAAAGAATGGACTCCAGCTCAATTAGAACGTATTACACGTCGTTTTACTGTTGAACTTTGCCAAAAGAATTTTATTGGCCCTGGTATCGATGTTCCAGCCCCAGATGTAGGTACTGGAGCTCGGTAATTATTTAATATCTTTCATAATAATTTTATTGATTTTTATTTAATTTTAGTGAAATGGCTTGGATTATGGGTAATTTAGTTTTACTTTTCATTTATTTATACTTATTTAACTTCAGATACTTACCGTCAACTTCATTCTACTGACGTAAATGCTGCTGCATGCGTTACTGGAAAACCAGTCTCTCAAGGAGGTGTACGCGGACGTACCGAAGCTACTGGACTTGGTGTTTATTATGGTGTCCGTGAATTCCTTAAATTCAAAGAAATTCAACAAAAGACTGGACTTTCTGGTAAAATGGAAGGCACAACTGTTGCCATCCAAGGTTTTGGTAATGTAGGTTATTGGGCTGCCAAGTTCTTCCAAGATAATGGTGCTAAAGTAGTTGCAATTGGTGAATATGAATGCGCTATTCATGATGAGAATGGCTTAGATATTGAAGCACTCTTTGCTCACCGTAAAGAAACTGGTACTTTCCGTGGTTATTCCTCTGGTACTATTTTAGATGAGCCTCTTTCTGTTCTTGAAGTCAAATGTGATGTATTGATCCCTGCTGCCCTTGAACGCCAAATAGGTCTCAAGAATGCTCACAAAATCCAAGCTAAGATTGTTGGTGAAGCTGCCAATGGGCCAGTAACTCCAGCTGCCCATGACATTTTAACTGAACGTGGTATTGTTGTTATACCAGATCTTCTTCTTAATGCAGGTGGTGTATGTGTTTCTTATTTTGAATGGTTAAAGAATCTTTCTCATGTTCGTTTTGGACGTATGAACAAGATGTGGGAAGAGCAAGGTAAGGCTAAACTTTTGGCTTTAGTTGAACAAGAAGTAGGTCGTAACCTTAGTGAAAGCGAACGTCGTCACATTGTTCACGGTGCTGAAGAACATGAGCTTGTTTACTCTGGATTAGAAGATACTATGATTGTTGCTTGCCGTGAGACTCTTTCTACTGCCAACTCTTTGAATGTCGATTATCGTACTGCTGCTTTGGTTAATGCTATTCAAAAAATTGCTTTAGTCAACCAATCATCTGGTGCTATGTTTTCAACTCAAGGTTAAATTTAAAAATCAAAGTTGATCTCTATTCATAGCCCTTACTTAGAAAATATCTCTTAGATCGATTAAATTTTGTAAAATTATTGAATCAAAGTTAATTCATTTTAATAAAATAGAAAACAAAATGAATCACTTTAAAAATATAACATAGGATCTTATTAAAGTATACTGAAAGTAATTATACCAATTGCTTGAGATAGTATATCAGTGTAACATTTTCATATAATGACTTTATATTAATATCTAACGTTTGTTTATTGAGATGTCATTAAATACTATTAAGAAAATCTGATATAAAAGCCATCTAGGAAACTAAACTGGCTTCTCGAAGATACAAATACAAGCTACTGTTTGGATATATCAATAATGCTTTAAGTACACTTTCATTTCATTATAGCTAAGCAATTTCAAGTATTATTAGTTACCTCCTAAACTTTTTTTTAAAAGTAAGGATTTAAATGTAGAATACTGGAAAAAAGCTCAAACCTGGATCCCCATTATGACTATGTAAATCTTTTTGTTTAATAGTAAGTTTATTTTTGTAGTACATTATGCAACAAGTGAATTTGATCCGAATTTTCAAATTAAAGATCAAATGCTATATTTAACTTTTAGTGGGTTTTTAAAATTGTTGCTAAGTGAGATGAATACTTTATCTTTGGTTGGTTAAGATACACTGAGAGCAGAAAAACAACCAATCATATAAAATAAAGCATGGGAAATATTCCAAGTCTATGGATTTAAAGTTTTATTTTTTATTATAGTTATTATAAATAGAATAAACTTAATAGAGTATTAAAAATATGAGAGTTTCTATAAGCAATAAACCGTTTAGCGAAGAAAACTCTACAATGAAACGGAAATCCTTAAATTTAAGTAAGCTTTGGTAGCTACAATATGATATTTACTTACTTTTGATAGTTAATGAGAGCGCTAATAAAAGTCAAGCTTTAATAGATAGAACTTCCGGATTAAGGATATCTAGCCCATCTAGCATGGGGTCTTTAAACAACAGTGTACAAAAGATGTCAAATGAGCCTAAGTTTATTGAGTCGGTTGATCTAGTAAAAGATATAACTGGAGTTACTTTTAAACCATGTAAGATAGATTTAATTATTTTATTATTTATTTAAAAATTTACTTTAGTCTTCCCAACTCATAAGCCAGGATTAAGAGTAACGCTTGAATACCCCAATCCGAATTTTAAAGAAAGGTGATTCAACTTTTTATACTATTAAAAAAATCTAATATTTTTGATAGATTTTATTTAATGAGAGCTTATACTCAAGGATCTAAAGGATTGGAGCCTGATTTGGAGGAATATAATTCTATATCAGATATAATAAGCACAGTAGAAACTATAGGGAAGTTGGCCATTAACAAAGAGGATAAAGAAAAAATACTATGTTCAGAATTAGGTATATTACGGAAACTTAGGCGTGGGGAAAACAGGAAAGATGGGGAAAGCTTCATCGATAGTATCAAAGAGTTTAATACTTTAGTAAGGGAAATGAGAGAAAGAAACGGATTTAAAAAAAGAGATTTCCCTAAATATGAAATATTAGAGCATATTTTGTTTCAGACTTATGCGCGTGTGGCTTCACCAGATGCTCATAATTTAACTAATTATGAAGCTTTTTCAAACCAAGTGTATGGGGAAATCAATAGTAATCTAGTCAATGAATTTGTTCAATTAAGCGGAATTAATAAAGACAGCCTTTTTATTGATATGGGGAGTGGTATTGGAAATGTAGTGCTTCAAGTGGCATGCCAGACTGGGTGTAGAGCACATGGTATTGAGATTATGGAAATCCCTTCAGCACTAGCCAAATATCAACAAATTGAGTTAAGAGCACGAATGCAGATGTATCTTTTGCCTATCCCAAGGATAAAATTTTACCGTGGTGATTTTTTAACTCACCCAGATATTTTGAGACAATTAAGCGAAGTTGATGTATTATTGGTCAATAACTATGTGTTTGATTCAGAATTAAATGTAAAGATCATGGAATTATTCCTTAAACTTAAGGAAGGCTGTAAAATTATTTCACTAAAAAACTTTGCACCCCTTGAGCTGAAAATTAATAACCGAAACGCTGGTGAGCCTGAAACTATTTTGCGAGTGAAAAAATACGATTACGGATCTGACTCAGTTTCGTGGACTGCCAATGCTGGAAGCTTTTTTATTCACACAGTTGATCGTAAACCTCTTAATAGGTTCTTGCAATCATTAGGAGAATAATCACATTTATTTTATTTTTAATAATGTATACGTTTATTGTCATTTCTGGGATTCTTAAACCATAGAAAGTGATCAATCTAATTTTCTATATTTAATATTTTAAACTATTATCTCCCATAATTCTAATCAAAGATCAAGTTTTTTTTAGCATTTGAATTTGCTTATTCTTAAAATAAATAACAGTTTGAAATATAATGTTATGAAGTCGTCATTCAGTATAAAATTAGAATGTTCCCAAATAGCATAAGTAATATGATACCATTTGTGGATTATTATATCACCTTAGGTTACCTCCAAAAGTTAAACTAAATAAAAGTCAAGCTTAAAGAGGGGAGTGTTTTTTTGGCTTCATTACTTTTTCCATCTTTTAAGCGCTATTTAAGTGGAGAAATTGTTAGTAAAAATCTTGAATACAAAAATACATCCCCATATGGGGATGTTTTTTTTGGCTTCATTACTTTTTCCACCTTTTAAGCGCTATTTGAGTGGAAAAATTGCTAGTAAAATTCTTAAATACAAAAACACATCCCCATATAGTTATTTCAATTTAGTATAAAAACATTGATCTAAAAGCAGTAAAAGCACCTAGTTATCTTTTAAACATTCTTCATAAAATAAAAATAATTTTATTTTGACTAAAAATCATATATTGATTAAAAATTAACTTTTTTGATCATAGCGTTTCTATTATTAGGCAGATGAGGTCTTCCACTACGGATAAACATAACAGTCATAATAGTAGTGATAAGCGACAATGACAACCTATCATTTTATATTAATAAGAAACAAATTCATAGTTGTTGAATTAAAAGTAATATAATAAAACTCAATCATTACCAGGTAACAGCATATTGAAAATGGCTATTAGATAAATGAATCTCTTTTGACCTTGGAACTGGGACTCCTTTCTCAACTAACTTAGAATTGATATACGGAGAGTTATCTATATTCAAACATATAAAGTTCCATACTTTTGATAAATGGTTCTTACAATTATTTTACCTGCTAGTTCATCTATTAAAAATGGTAGAGACCCTGTATATTTAGCCATTTGCTGTAAATCAATATAAAACCACTCTCCTTTTTCTGGAATGTTTGAAGGAGTAAAACGATTCCCCTTTTTAACATATTCAATAAAAAAAGTAGTAAAAGTAAAAATAGAAGCTACCTTCTCGCCATTTCTAACTTGACCCTTTAAAATCAATTCTTCATAATCCTATACAAACGTTTAATAATATTCGTTTAATTTTAAATTAATTTACATGACTTGAAGGCCTTTGAGAAGGATCCTTCATTTCCCTTGAGATCCATCCGCGCTTGACTAATATTACTTGCCTAAAAGTTTATTAAAAAGCCAAGTTATTTATTAAAAATTACCCATTATCAAGTTTAAATGGAGTGATAAGGTAATATCCTAACTTATTATCAAAGGTCCTAGGTCCAAGTAATATCTCTTTATCGTGAACAAAATGCCCTTTAGCTAAAGCATTATAGAACTCTGCATCTTCTATGTCATAATCTCTAAAAACAATTAACCAACATACTATATGTCAATAAAGTTTACGTTAAAATCATGTCGTTTAATAAGATAGGTGGAGCTTCTGATCGTTCATGGATCAAGTTGATTAAATTCTCCTTCCATTTTAATCTCTGTACCTGCCACCATCCTAAATATAAAGTTAAAGCGGGCACTAGTGCCAAAAATCCAGCTTTTAAGTAAAAAGCATTTTTCTTTCTACTATCTACAGTCCTTGTTTCAGTATAAATCAGTGGTTGGGCTCCTGTTTGAAGTTTATTTCCGCTACTAAAACCCTTATTTCTAAGTGTTACCGGTTTTAGAATGTTATAGTTTCTGACAAATTTTTTGAAAAGCATTTTTCAAATATTATTAAAAAAAATCGATCTAAATTTAAATTTTAATATTTGAATTGATAGCTTTGACAAACTAAAAAATAAACTTGAAACAGATATAAATCCTTTATATTCAAAATATTTTTATTATATTTAATGGCTCGATTTGCTTTTATGAACTGAAAAAGCCCAAGCAAGAAGCACCAAGAGCAAGGTATCCAACATGAGCTCTAAAAGCACTACTACTTGATCCTTTACCAGAGCTAGAAGAGCTACCAGTACTGCCGTTATTTTCAGGAAGCTTAACATTTGTGCAAAGCGGTCCGAATTTTTTAGTTGAGTCACACATCTTGTTCCATCCAGCACATTCATCCATAGTAGACATATCTAAACAAATAGTACGGAGTTGTGTTAATTGATCGCACGAGTAAACTTCTCCTTTCTTTGGTGGAGAATCTAATGGGCAAAACTTAGCGCTACAGCTAGGCATATCATGGTGACCACAAATAGTAGAAAGTGCTTCAGCAGCATCATTGCTTGAAACGTAATTGGGGATAGGTTTAAGATTGGCACAGTACTTGGAATTGGTAGAAGCCAATTGAGATGTACCGCACTTTGAAGTGTAATCTTTGCAATTAGAATCTGTCTTCTTATCATATGAGCAGATACTTGCGAATAAAGCACCAGGTGAGCAATAATCAGAACTAGAAAGACTTTTGTCGCTAGTGCAATAATGGCGTAAAGAGCAAGCTGGGATGGAGAAGCTTTTATCAGCAGAGCAAAGTGAGTCTAAGGCTTTATTTAATGCATCATTATCCGGAGCGGAGGCGCTATCCTGAGCTAAAGTAAAGGAAAATAAAGAGCACAATATAAGTTGGAATTTCATGATATTGATAATTAATTTAATAAAAGTATTATTCAAAGCTTCTATTTTTTCTATTTATGCTTCTAGAAACTTTCTTAACGAAGATACTACTCGATTTGTTTAGAATTTAATAAATTAACCGTTTTTGATTGGTTTCAACGTCAAATTATTACAATTTACTAGATTTTTTCTAAATGAGATTTGAGCTGGGTGTATGAAATCACACCTATTCTTTATTACAAATTATTAAGATACAATAGTAACTTTTTCGCGAAATATTTGGCATGCTATAAAATTCACAACACAATTTAGACATTCCTTTTTGGCAGATCTAATTTGACTAATTAGTAAATAAATATCAGTATTACATACCAGAGACATTTTGTTCATTAGTAGATTAGGTATATTTATTAATTTAATATTATAAATAGCTGTTTTTTTGAAACCAAAAACTGATTTTTATTTATTTTTAAGTAATTAATAAAACAAAAAAAAGGTATATGAAATTCAATATTTAAAACTTAGAAAACTAATATGGACTAAAAAGCATTTGGGGGTGTTTTTTGGTTTCATTATTTTTTCCATTTTTAAGCGCTATTTAGGTGGAAAAATTTGTTAGTAAAATTCTCAAACAAAAAAATATATCCCCATTTATACTAAATAATCTAAAATTTAAAATTTAAATATTATTTTAACAAGTATGAATTTTATTAAGTTAATGAAAGTTTAATAGCATAGAAGTACTTTAATTATTATAGTGTTATATATATATTAAAATTTTAAAATGAAATAAATATAAAATAATCCATAGAGATATTTGAATTAGTTTCATTTTTCTATCCAATTTTAAAAACTTTGCTTAAAATTCTATAAAAACAATTTTTTTTATTAAGAAGCAAAGGTACCCCCAACGCAGTTTTAAATTATTTTATAATTGATATTGTAAATTAGTAATATTTTTACTAAATTTAATAGAAATTAACTATATTAGTAAGGCTTTTATTAATATTAACCGAAGTTATAGCATATGAATATATTTTTACATTTTTATAAAACTTTGTTGAAAAATATTTATTATTAGGGGATGTACTTTTTTAAGAATTTTACTAACAATGGGGGGTGCTTTTTTAGTTTCATTACTTTTTCTATTTTTAAGCACCATTTAAGCAGAAAAATTGTTAGTAAAATTCTTAAACATGAAAATACACCCTCAGTATTGATATTTAAGAATTAGTTTTTATCATTTAATAAACTACTCAGCTGCTTAGTAAATATTGAAGCTTTTGAATTTTCTGTTCTTTTTGCAAGATAAGCTGATGTTGATCTTTTTTACAAATTTTATAACAATTAAAGTTATATCATTTTGTTTATTATTGTCTTTATAAACAAAAATCTTGAACTTTGAAATAGTTAGTATTTTTTATTTTACCTAATGCTTAAAACTACTTTTCTATTACAACTTTTTTTCAAAATGTCTATCAATTATATTTTTTTGTAATCCTTAGCAAAAAGAATTCAAACTACTATTTATAACATTTTATGTAAATAGTGGTGATGTCTGAATTAGTTTTATTATTTTATCCAATTTTTGAATGTTTTGATATTTTAAAAACCTTGTTTAAAATTCTGTAAAACCAGCTTTTTTATTAAAACAAAAGTACCTGGACATAGTTCTGAATCATTCTATTATAGTTTGTACTGTAAGTTAGTTGAATTTCTACTAGACTCTAAATACATGTTCTTATAAAACTTTATTGAGAAATGTTTATTATCAACCGCTTCATAACCAACATTGTAGATTTGTTATCAAATAAATAAACTATTTTAATATTATAGTTACATTATTAATATATTGCCAAGTTAATAAATAGCTGTATGGGAGGGAGTGGTTAGCCCCAAAGCTATAATTGACCATCCTTATATAATACAAGTAATATAATAATAGTTTTTACTTATCATTACAATTACTTGTTCTTTGACTATTTATTAACTTAGCTACTAATAACTTAAGTAATCTTAACATTTAACAATCTATTTCTAACATTTAACAAACTACTTACTTGCTTAGTAATATCGAAATTTTGAAATTCTCTGTTATTTTGGTAAGATAAGCTGGGATTGATCTTTTAGTTTCTCTATTTTCTATAGACTCTATAACTTTAATTGGGACTATATCGCTTTTTTTTGATGTATCAGATACTGGATAACAAGGTAGTTTATTGCTATGTTTAATAAAGTGTAAATACTTCTTAATGCCCTGCATCTCTATTATTCTTTTTGTATTTTTGTTTCTTTTATACTTTTTAAAAATTATATCTGTTTTCCCATTATTAACAGTCGAGTTATTAATTTTATTATGCTCGCAAATAAAAGCCTCAAATCTTGAAATTAATTGATCGATATCTTCTATTTTACCTAACGCTTCAAAACTACTTTTCCATTTTGAAAGGTTTCCAAAATGTCCATCAACTATACTTTTTCCATGATGCTCAGCAAAAAAATTAAGATTAACATTCAAACTACTATTTATTTTATGAATTTCTTTAAACATATAATGTAAGAACTCTTGGGATCTAAAATGATTTCCTGTATCTGCCCATATATTAATTTTTGTAAACTTTTTAAATAGAAGCTCTGTAGAGATTAAATCGATTAAACAATCTCCTGCATATGCTGAATCATGATTCAATATTTCAGATAAATAATCAAAGTAAACTTTGCCTATTGTTTTATCATCTTTTAAATATAATACACCAAAGCCTAATACTGATATAGCTTGTTTATTATAATGATCTAAATTTATTGAATCTGGTCTTGTCCCTATTTCCATATTTTGTTTAAAATCTAAAACTATTATACAACTTTTGTTATTTAATTTTTTGATAGTTTCATTAAATGTGTTTTTTTGAGTATCAACACATAATTTATGTAATTTGTATAATTTTTCTTCTTCGTTGAAAATTTCTTCTATCTCTGTTTTGTTTTTTGCTGTATTTATTTTATTTTCAAATAACTTTTTTCTAACTGTATACTGGGTACATATATTACATAGATCCGTTTTTCTTGCTGGATTTTTGAAATTACTTGGTATATATTTAAAGAACGTTGACCTAGCTACTGCTTTATCTCTTAGATCATTCAAATATTTACTATATATCATTCTTCTACTTTTATTTAATATATATATATTATCTGATGAATATTTACTATCATTATTTTTTTTATTAAATCTTGATGAAATAGTTGAATCATTTAGTAAATATTGTATGATAGTTTCAATTTGGTCATCTTTAATTTTTTTTGTATTTTTAATAATATGTTGTAATGTTGATATTTTATTATTATTACTTGTTTTTGAATAATCATATTGATTTCTATTTATATTAAACCCAAAACTCTTACATTCATCAAAAGAATATACTGAAGCTATAGTTGATAATAACGCTACTTGTTGATTTTTGTTTCCTGTTTCCCTTAAAGCACTAATTTTATACATTACTTGATTAAGTTTATTATTATCGATAGTAAACTTTGATAATATATCTTTTCTTTGTTTTGTTTTATTATAAAATTCCATAAACCTTGGGTTGTTATAAGTAGCTCTTAAAATTGACGTAAATGAATTACAATGTTTATATTGTGTACTCCTCCCTATTGTATTGAAATTTTCAAAAAATCGATTTCGAAGTTTAGTTATGAAAGTTTGCATTTTATTTCTATTTCAACAAAAAATAAAGTCAAATAACCCTATTTATATAATTAGGAAAATTAGCTATTTAAGAAAAGGAAACAATTAAAATAAGTTTTAAATAGAGACATTTAATTTTAGGCTTTTTAGATTTAACCGTTATATTGAACACAAACTTGGAATTTTAAATTTGGATTAATTTCTAAGTAGATTCTGAAACCAATTAGGACAGCCCCATATAGTGTAGAAACTCTTGGGATCTAAAATGATTTCCTGTATCTACCCATATATTGATTTTTGTAAACTTTTTAAATAGAAGCTCTGTAGAGATTAAATCGATTAAACAATCTCCTGCATATGCTGAATCATGATTCAATATTTCAGATAAATAATCAAAGTAAACTTTGCCTATTGTTTTATCATCTTTTAAATATAATACACCAAAGCCTAATACTGATATAGCTTGTTTATTATAATGATCTAGATTTATTGAATCTCTAGTCTTTTGTTCCCATTTCCATATTTTGTTTAAAATCTAAAATTATTATACAACTTTTGTTATTTAATTTTTTAATAGTTTCATTAAATGTGTTTTTTTGAGTATCAACACATAATTTATGTAATTTGTATAATTTTTCTTCTTCGTTGAAAATTTCTTGTATCTCTGCCTTGTTTTTTTGCTGTATTTATTTTATTTTCGAATAACTTTTTTTAACTGTATACTGGACACATATATTACACATAGATCCGTTTTTCTTGCTGGATTTTTGAAATTACTTGGTATATATTTAAAGAACGTTGACCTAGCTACTGCTTTATCTTTCAAATCATTCTTCTACTTTTATTTAATATATGGGAATGTGTTTTTGTGTTTAAGAATTTTACTAACAAATTTTCCGCTCAAATAGTGCTTAAAAAATGGAAAAAGTAATGAAGTTAAAGAAAACACCCCCATATGTATTATCTGATGAATATTTACTATCATTATTTTTTTTATTAAATCTTGATGAAATAGTTGAATCATTTAGTAAATATTGTATGATAGTTTCAATTTGCTCATTTTTAATTCTTTTTGTATTTTTAATAATAGGTTGTAATGTTGATATTTTATTATTATTACTTGTTTTTGAATAATCATATGGGGATGTTTTTTTTGATTTCATTATTTTTCCATTTTTAAGCGCTATTTGAGTGGAAAGACTGTTGATAAAATTCCTAAACACGAAAAAACATCCCCATATTGATTTTTGTTTCCTGTTTCCCTTAAAGCACTAATTTTATACATCACTTGATTAAGTTTGTTATTATCGATAGTAAACTTTGATAATATATCTTTTCTTTGTTTTGTTTTATTATAAAATTCCACAAACCCTAGGTTGTTGTAAGAGCTCTTAAGATTGGTTTGAATGAATTACAATGTTTATACTGTGTATTCCTCCCTATATTGTATTAAAATTTTCAAAAATTCGATTTCGAAGTTTAATTGTGAAAGTGCATTTTATTTTTATTTCAACAAAAAATAAAGTCAAATAACTCTATTTATGTAATTATATATTATATATAGTAAAAAAATAGACTTCTATTGTAAAAAAGGAAAGTGGAAAAATGAATTTATAATTACAATAAATGGGGATACGTTTTCTTTTTAAGAATTTTATTAATAATCTTTCGACTCAAATAGAGTGCTTAAAAATGAAAAAAGTGATGAAGGCAAAAAACATTGTATATTTCAATGAAAAACAATGAAAAACAATTGATAATTTGAGACTAAATGGTAAGTTTTCATATAAAAGGAAAAAGTGGCCCATGGGTGAGCATTATGTTTTTTTGGCTAGATTTAAAGATAGTATTTTAGTAAGATTATATAAAAAAATACAGTCTACATTTTATTATCATAGCATATTTATTCTGCTTATTGAAATATTTTTTATATAAATAGGAATGTTTTTTTGACTTTAGTATTTTTTCCATTTTTTAACTACTATTTAAAGCGGAAAATTTGTTAGTAAAATTCTTAAACACAAAAATACATCCCCAAATACTCAAATTCTTGGAATATGAAAAGATTACATAATAGTAATAAACAACAAAAATGCAGTGCCATTTTTAAGACAAGATGCTAAACCCACTGAATGTAATTTAATTTTATAATAAAGACTAACCTAACCTTACCTAATTGAGTTTGTTAAAAAAATTTATTGATTTTTTTTTACTTGAGCTTTCTAATAATTTTGATTATCATAAACAGCTATAGCTTTTAATTACAAGATTAAAGCTTTTAAAGTTGGTATTGATATCATTTCGACTTACTCAGAAGCAATAATGATGTAAATGGATTTATAAAAAATGTTATATTAATACTATTTTTAGACATTATAAAATTAGAGGTAATTAATTATATGGGGGATGTCGATATATCTCTTTTTGTTTGAGAAATTTATCGACATTTTTTTAGCTCAATAGCGCTTAAAAAAAGAAATATGAATCCAAAAAAACATCCATATTTCACAGGACTTAACTTCAATTGTAACAGGAGTAATGTTACTTATTAAAATAAATAATATTTTTAGCTTTGGAATAAGTAGAACTTTATACAACTATTACAGTCAATAAATTTTCAAGTTTTGACAGGTAAAACAATATAATTATAACATAACAATAGGATATCCCATCCTGCCAGAACTTCCCTCAAGAAAGGTACTATTATAAGATATCATTCCATTATATTAACCTAAATTTAATTTGATTATTAATTGACCTTTTTATATAACAAAATAATAGTTGGTTGATTAGTTTTATAATTTATTAAACTATATATGGGGATGTATTTTTTTGTTTAAAATAGCTACAAGGGTTCTCCAATTTTAGCTACTGTCATTTCATATGAGCTAAGCTAATAGCAATTATACTGGGGAGCGGGTTTGTCTAATAAGAATTTTACTAAACTGATTTGTTTTTATAAAAAAACGTGAGATATTGTGTTGTGTGTGAAATCTGGTACTCAGTGTTTGGAGTCAAGAATAGCTATTGCTGGGTTGACTACACTATAAGTCGAAAGGCCTTAGTTTATGTAGATTTTACGTTAGTATTGTCTATTCTATTTGTCTTATATAGCTTGTGACCTATTACGTGCTATTCCTCATAATCCAAGTCTACCTTAGTCACATAAACTAAGACCTTTCGACTTATAGTGTAGTCAACCCAGTAATAGCTATTCTTAACTCCAAACACTGAGTACCAGATTTTACAATACTAAAGTATGGGGTTGTGTCCAAATTGATTTCAGAATTTAGAAATGAATTGTAATTTTATTCTTAAATGTGTCTTTAATGTGACGGCTAAATCTGAAAAGCCTAAAATTAAATGTCTCTATTTAAAACTTATTTTAATTGTTTCCTTTTCTTAAATAACTAATTTTCCTGCTTATATGTTTTATGTTATTTCTGTCAAATATTAATAAATGTATAATACATAACTATATAATTATATAAATAGAGTTATTTGACTTTATTTTTTGTTGAAATAAAAATAAAATGCACTTTCACAATTAAACTTCGAAATCGAATTTTTGAAAATTTTAATACAATATAGGGAGGAATACACAGTATAAACATTGTAATTCATTCAAACCAATCTTAAGAGCTCTTACAACAACCTAGGGTTTGTGGAATTTTATAATAAAACAAAACAAAGAAAAGATATATTATCAAAGTTTACTATCGATAATAACAAACTTAATCAAGTGATGTATAAAATTAGTGCTTTAAGGGAAACAGGAAACAAAAATCAATATGGGGATGTTTTTTCGTGTTTAGGAATTTTATCAACAGTCTTTCCACTCAAATAGCGCTTAAAAATGGAAAAATAATGAAATCAAAAAAAACATCCCCATATGATTATTCAAAAACAAGTAATAATAATAAAATATCAACATTACAACCTATTATTAAAAATACAAAAAGAATTAAAAATGAGCAAATTGAAACTATCATACAATATTTACTAAATGATTCAACTATTTCATCAAGATTTAATAAAAAAAATAATGATAGTAAATATTCATCAGATAATACATATGGGGGTGTTTTCTTTAACTTCATTACTTTTTGCATTTTTTAAGCGTTATTTGAGCAGAAAAATTGTCAGTAAAATTCTTAAACACAAAAATACATCCCCATATGCAGGAGATTGTTCAATTGATTTGATCTCTACAGAGCTTCTATTTAAAAAGTTTACAAAAATCAATATATGATGGGCAGATACAAGAAATCATTTTATATCTCAAGAGTTTCTACATTATAAAATTAATAACTCGACTGTTAATAATGGGAAAATAGATATAATTTTTAAAAAGTATGAAAAAAATAAAAATACAAAAAGAATAATAGAAATACAAAGCATTAAAGAAGTGTTTACACTTTATTAAACATAGCAATAAACTACCTTGTTATCCAGTATCTGATACATCAAAAAAAAGCGATATAGTCCCAATTAAAGTTATAGAGTCTATAGAAAATAGAGAAACTAAAAGATCAATCCCAGCTTATCTTACCAAAATAACAGAGAATTTCAAAATTTCGATATTACTAAGCAAGTAAGTAGTTTGTTAAATGATAGAAATAGATTGTTAAATGTTAAGATTACTTAAGTTATTGGTAGCTAAGTTAATAAATAGTCAAAGAACAAGTAATTGTAATGATAAGTAAAAACTATTATTATATTACTTGTATTATATAAGGATGGTCAATTATAGCTTTGGGGCTAACCACTCCCTCCCATACACAGCTATTTATTAACTTGGCAATATATTAATAATGCTACTATAATATTGAATTAAAACTGTGTTGTGTTGGGGATAATTTTGCTTCTAATAAAGGATTCATTATAAATTTTAGAAACTAGAAAAAAATAAAGTCGCTTTGGACATCGGACATCCCTTGAATGTTTAAAAATTGGCAATAATTTATAGGATTTTGTGTTTAAAGTCAAATGGAATATTCTTTCAATTAGAACCTTTTAAAATTGCTCCATATTTTGTGAATTCAGGCTTAAAATTAAAATACATTATTAAAAAATTTAAGTTAATTGAAATAGTATAATTTTTTTACCTATTTATATATAAAATGTGTTAAAAATTCCTTGCAACAACTTAAATTGATCAGACCAGTCGTTTTTTTGGCTCTATATTACCTTTTCCATCTTTTAAGCGCCTATTTGAGCGGAAAAATGGTTAGCAAAACTCTTAACATATAAAAATATATCCCTTTTCATATCTCAAAATACTGAAAGTAGTTAAAAAAATTTTAATAGTTTTTAAGCAATTTGAATATTAGTTATTTTTTTTGTAACCATTTTTAAACAGTGCATTTAGAAAACTCGAGATCTAATAATTAATGACATTTCGAATTAGGTAAAGTAAAGAAAGTACTTTACCATTGTTTTAACATTTCTATATTATGTTTATTTTTCTAAACTTTTGATGATTTTTATTTTTGACTTGTATTTTATAATTGATTTACAAAAAACTGCTGGTATAATTATTTAAGACTTTTTTGGTAGTTTGCATGTAGTTTTGATGCTTAAAAGTAAGTTAAGCTGTAAGACAGATATTAAATATACGCAAGAAGATTTTAAACCTTATAAAAACAAAATGCTAATGCTTAGATTCTTTTTGGCAGAAAAATTCGTTTGATTTTATGATTTCTAGTTATTAAAACTAAATTACACCTGCTAAAAAATTGACTCTTAAAAAGTACTAGTTTACTATATTAAAATTAACAAAAGTTTTAAAAATCATTTTTTCAATTCTTTGGCATGAGGCATTTTATTTAGCAAAAAACAACTAATGAACCATTGTAGATTATTCGATATTAAATTGAGATCAATTGGTAAAAAACGCGACTAATTGATTGATGTATCTATCGTGTTGGTGTTGAGTATCTATCAATTTGAGAGTTTAAATGAAAAGATAAATAAATAATGGCAACCTAAAAATAGTACTGTAATAGCAATATTTTAATAATCTATTACAAATTTATGTAAAATCCATAAATGTCAATCTTTCACAATAGCACATATATCTCATAAAGGATTACTTTATTAAATAAATAAAATGAAATTATTAAACAAATGCTTTATCATTAAATTGCATATGGAAATTAAAATTATAGCTACTAAAAATCTTCTGAATTAGATTACATTAATTTTAATAATAGTGGTGGTTGATTTTGTGTTTGGGATTTTACTAACAGGTCTTTCCGGTCAAATAAATAGCGCTTAAAAAGGAAAAGGTGATGGGGCCAAAAAAACATCTCAACATAATTTGATTAACAAAATGTAAATACACAAATTAATTTCTAATTACTTTTAAACTTTTACTTGAATTTAGACATAAATTTCAAATATATATTTTTGCTAACGTTTTTAAAATACTAGTATAATTTAAATTTTAGGTATAGATCAGCTCTTTCTAGATATAGATAGACTTAGTTTTTATTTTTACCTAAAATTATTCAAAGATCCCAAAACACCAATAATTTTCCCTTTTTATACCTATACCTTTAGAGTTTGTATTCAATAAATACAATCGATGTAACTTTAAAGATGATTCTTTAATAAAAGTGATTTTTTTGCATGTTATTTTTGGATTCTAGCTTGGTTTAAAGGGTGGTGGGGGTGGGTTAGCTTAGTTTAGAAAGAAGTTGTTCAAAATGATTTAAATGAAAATTGTGCGAAAAAAAGGCTTGTTTTTATATCAAGTCCTCTCACTCGTGTTATTTCAGACAAACACAAATCAAATCACTTTTATTCGAATTTGCTGGTATTTTTTACCTGAACTTAAGGATTATTTATAACCTCCCCCTGCATTTTTAAATTCAAGTGAAAAAAGTCAATGGTGAATTTCAAAAAATGAAAACATACTGAGAATAACAAAACCAACCACCCTTTTAATGGATTATTATAAAAATTGTCCATTATAAATGAATAAATTAAAATCCTGTTAGTTTTTAATTTTTGAGGCAAGGAAAAATAAAATGGTAGTTGAGAAATATAGAAACTAGTAAAATATCTAGAGTACTACAAAATGGATGAAACCAAGCAAAATAAGTATTTTTACATTTATTATAATGTTCTAAAGGATACCCACTCGAAGTTGTTGATATCAATTTTATTATTTGTCACTGAGAGTTATAATTAAGACTTTTTATAATAAATATACAAAAATAAAGCCCATTTTATTTTACACATTTTTAATCAAAACAATTCTTGAGCTTTTCATCAACCACCTTTACCACCTTATATGATACAATGTACTTGCTCTTTTCTGCACAGTTTTTTATTTGATTTTGATTCTATGATACTAGTGATTTAGTCAGCAAACCAAAGTAACACCTATGTACCTTAGAATTTTTAGTTTATGATAATTAAATTTGCAAAATAAAATAGCAGCTACCAAGGGAAAACGATTTTATGTATTTATTAACATATTTACTATTAAAGTATAGGAGGCTGTACAAAAATTCCCTTCTAAAATAGGTGCTATAAAAAGTTGAGATAAATTTTGTATAACAAATATAGCAAAAAACTGAAGAAACTTCAAAAAACGATACCATACTTTCAAAGGTCAATTTCTATTTAACTAATAAAGTCAAAGGATTTCTCTAACAAGCTGTTACTAAAGGTTTGATCTTAGGATAAATTGAATTTTTTTATTAGGAAGCTGAACTACTCTTAAAAGAGGTGGTTTTCCAATTTTGAGCCCAAAAGCTTAATTTTCAATAATAAACAAAATTTTTAAAAAAATACAAACCAATGGAAAAAAATTACAAAACAAACTACTACAAGATTGTATAAAAAGATTTACCATATATGCTTGTTTAAAACTAAGAATTAATTTTTATCATTTTAACATTAGGAGGTAATTTTCTATTAAAACAAACTATGCTTTTAAGCTTAAACTTAAAATTAGGCCTTTTTAAAAGTTAATCTCAGTTTTCTAATGAAAAAATTTAATCTATCTAACAAACCAATAACTTGTTAGAAATCCTTTGACTTTATTAGTTAAATAGAAATTGACCTTTGAAAGTATGGTATCGTTTTTTGAAGTTTCTTCAGTTTTTTGCTATTTGTCACAACACCTCAAACGGCAATCCTGCTAAACCTTTTTGGATTTTTTGGTTTAAACTATATGGGGCTGTCCTAATTGGTTTCAGAATCTACTTAGAAATTAATCCAAATTCAAAATTTTAAGTTTGTGTCTAATAACATGATGGTCAAATCTAAAAAGCCTAAAATTAAATGTCTCTATTTAAAACTTATTTTAATTGTTTCCTTTTCTTAAATAGCTAATTTTCCTAATTATATAAATAGGGTTATTTGACTTTATTTTTTGTTGAAATAGAAATAAAATGCAAACTTTCATAACTAAACTTCGAAATCGATTTTTTGAAAATTTCAATACAATAGGGAGGAGTACACAATATAAACATTGTAATTCATTTACGTCAATTTTAAGAGCTACTTATAACAACCCAAGGTTTATGGAATTTTATAATAAAACAAAACAAAGAAAAGATATATTATCAAAGTTTACTATCGATAATAATAAACTTAATCAAGTAATGTATAAAATTAGTGCTTTAAGGGAAACAGGAAACAAAAATCAACAAGTAGCGTTATTATCAACTATAGCTTCAGTATATTCTTTTGATGAATGTAAGAGTTTTGGGTTTAATATAAATAGAAATCAATATGATTATTCAAAAATAAGTAATAATAATAAAATATCAACATTACAACATATTATTAAAAATACAAAAAAAATTAAAGATGACCAAATTGAAACTATCATACAATATTTACTAAATGATTCAACTATTTCATCAAGATTTAATAAAAAAAATAATGATAGTAAATATTCATCAGATAACATATATATTAAATAAAAGAAGAATGATATACAGTAGATATTTTAATGATCTAAGAGATAAAGCAGTAGCTAGGTCAACGTTCTTTAAATATATACCAAGTAATTTCAAAAATCCAGCAAGAAAAACGGATCTATGTAATATATGTACCCAGTATACAGTTAGAAAAAAGTTATTTGAAAATAAAATAAATACAGCAAAAAACAAAACAGAGATAGAAGAAATTTTCAACGAAGAAGAAAAATTATACAAATTACATAAATTATGTGTTGATACTCAAAAAAACACATTTAATAAAACTATCAAAAAATTAAATAACAAAAGTTGTATAATAATTTTAGATTTTAAACAAAATATGGAAATAGGAACAAGACCAGATTCAATAAATCTAGATCATTATAATAAACAAGCTATGTCAGTCAGTATTAGGCTTTGGTGTATTACATCTAAAAGATGATAAAACAATAGGCAAAGTTTACTTTGATTATTTATCTGAAATATTAAACCATGATTCAGCATATGCAGGAGATTGTTTAATCAATTTGATCTCTACAGAGCTTCTATTTAAAAAGTTTACAAAAATCAATATATGGGTAGATACAGGAAATCATTTTAGATCCCAAGAGTTTCTACACTATATGTTTAAAGAAATTCATAAAATAAAGAGTAGTTTGAGTGTGAATCTTAATTTTTTTGCTGAGCATCATGGAAAAAGTATAGTTGATGGACATTTTGGAAACCCTTCAAAATGGAAAAGTAGTTTTGAAGCGTTAGGTAAAATAGAAGATATCGATCAATTAATTTCAAGATTTGAGGCTTTTATTTGCGAGCATAATAAAATTAATAACTCGATTGTTAATAATGGGAAAACAGATATGGTTTTTAAAAAGTATAAAAGAAACAAAAATACAAAAGGAATAATAGAGATGCAGGGCATTAAGAAGTATTTACACTTTATTAAACACAACAATAAGCTGCATTGTTATCCGGTATCTGATACATCAAAAAAAGTGATATAGTTCCAATTAGAGTTATAGAGTCTATAGAAAACAGAAAAATTAAAAGATCGATCCCAGCTTACCTTACGAAGATATATCTTTTCTTTGTTTCGTTTTATTATAAAATTCCACAAACCCTAGGTTGTTGTAAGAGCTCTTAAGATTGGTTTGAATGAATTACAATGTTTATACTGTGTATTCCTCCCTATATTGTATTAAAATTTTCAAAAATTCGATTTCGAAGTTTAATTGTGAAAGTGCATTTTATTTTTATTTCAACAAAAAATAAAGTCAAATAACTCTATTTATATAATTATATAGTTATGTATTATACATTTATTAATATTTGACAGAAATAACATAAAACATATAAGCAGGAAAATTAGTTATTTAAGAAAAGGAAACAATTAAAATAAGTTTTAAATAGAGACATTTAATTTTAGGCTTTTCAGATTTAGCCGTCACATTGACACAACTTTAAAAATTAAAATTTGGATTAACTTCTAAGCAATTCCGAAATCAATTTGGACAACTCTATATGTTTTTATTATAAATTTATTATAAATTTTAATAAAATAAAGTTAAACTACTTTTAAATATTATTGACAGTTTTATATGACTTTTTCTCTGTGTAAAGCTGCTTTTTATATCCCAAAAATAGTCTACTATTTTATTAAAATTTTGTACTAAATTAAGTGCCAACTGAATAACATAGCAGCGATTTTTTGTTTAATTTTATAAAAAGCTATACACTGTAAATGCCGTTTTATTTTTAAATCTAAACTTATAAAACTTGGTTATAAATCAACTATTTTTTTTGACCTTAAAATGGTAGTTTTTATTAGAAGTTTTTAGAATACTTTTGTTGCATCATCAATAAAAAACAATTATTTTACGTACCTTGATTATTTAGTGTAAGTATTGATATTATACAAAAAAGTCAAAGTAAAGTAACTTTATTTATTGATTTTTTATAAAATCCAATCTTTATCTTTACATTTTTGTATTCGGACTAAATAAGTGAAATATTCAATAGCAAGTTAAAAAATTAACGTAATTCTTTTTGTATCACGTTTTGACTTCCAAAACTTTTTAGTTTTATTTAAGATAATATAAAGGGGGGGATGGATGGGATGTATTTTTGTGTTTAAGAATTTTATTAACAAATTTTTTGCTCAATAGCACTTAAAAAATGGAAAAAATAATGGTCAAAAAAAAACGCTCCCGTTTCTTGTAAAAATTTTATAACTTATAAGTCAAACATCACTTAATAGATAACTATTTTTATAAATTAAAGTTTATAATATTAGTTAAAGTTATAAAAGACGTATTTTTTTGTTTAGCAGTTTTTTTGCTTAAATAATAGTGCCTAAAAAATAGAAAAATGATGAAGCTAAAGATACATTCTTATATTGTAATTTGTGTTTTTAGGTCATACATAAAATTCTATAAAATTAGTAGATTTACATATATGTGTTAATTTTTACAAAGATAAAATGCAAAAATTAGCCTTTTATTTTATACCTTGTAATACTATACGCTTTTTAGCTAAAAGATCAAAATTAATATTATAACTAGACAAAACTTAATTTAAAGTTAAAGCAGTCTAGAATTGGATTAAAATGAGGTTATTAAAGTAGTTAGAGAAGTCAAACCTAGAACCAAGACTAGCAGCTTTATCTTTATTTAATTTTTGTGTTAAAATTATTTTATTATTATTATTACACACTGATTTATGGATTTATGATTTTGTACTTTTTGTTTGTCTTTAAGATTTTACAACTATATATGAGTGTTTTTTTTGGCTTCATTACCTTTTTATCTTTTAAGGAGGGGGCTATTTGAGCGGAAAAATCGTTATTAAGGGGTTTTGATAGTCCCAATAACCATTAAATTATAGTTTAAAATATAAGTGTAATAAAATATTGAGATGATTGTTATATTAGTTCCTTATTAATTTTATAAAAAAATAATTGGCATAATAAAGTTTAGAAAAATCAAATATACGAGGATGTATTTTTACACTTGGGAGTTTTACTAACAACAACCTTTCCGCTCAAATAGCGGCTCCCTTGAAAGATAAATAAAGCAATCAACCCAAAAAAACATCCCTACACAAAAACATATAATTGCTTAACTTTATTTTTTATTAAATAAATATAAAATGCAAGCATTTATGGATTAAGCTTTAAGTTAAATAATTTTTAAAATTTTGACATTACAAGTCATTTGTATTAATTTCAATAACTATTTATAATAACCTCCTAGTTTATAGAATTTTCTAATGATAATAATATTTTAATGATTTAAAATAAAGCAGTAGTCAAGTTAATATTTAAAAAACATATATATAATAATTTTAAAAATGTAATAACAAAAACAGATTTACATAATATATATGCCCAGTATTATGCGTTAGAAAAAAGTTATTTAGAAACAAAATAAAAATAAGGAAATCTTTAATAAAATTACTATTAAAAAACTAAGTAACAATTTTAAATTTTAAAATCTTTGACTTAAAATTCTAAAAATAACTTTTTATTAAAACAAAATTACCTTACATAGTTTTAAATTTAATATTATAGTAACAATATTAATATATTACCAAGATAGAGCCTCGTCAAAGGGAGGGATTGTCTTTTATTTATTATTATAATTATCTGTTAACTTAGCCATTACTAAGTTAAATAATGTTGATGTTTAAGAATTAATTCTTATCATTTGGGAATATATTTTTGTGTAAGGATTTATTTTACTAACGAATTTTTCGCTCAAATAGCACTTAAAAAATGGAAAAGGTGATGAAACCAAAAAGAACGTCCCCATTTAATAAACTACTCGGGCTGCTTAGTAAATATTGAAGCTTTTGAATTTTCTATTGTTTTTGTAGGATAAACTAATATTGATCTTTTTGTTTTTTACAAATTTTATAGCAATTAAAGTTATATTATTTTGTTTGTTATTATATTTAATAGAACGTAAAAGTTTTTTATACTTTTTAAAAATTATATCTGTTTTTTTATCAACAATCGGGTTATTAATTATGGGAGTGTTTTTTTTGACTTCATTATTTTTTCGATTTTTTAAGCGCTTCTATTTGAGCGAAAAATTTGTTAATAAAATTCTTAAACATAAAAATACATCCCCATATACTAAAAGTAGAATAATGATATACAGTAGATGTTCTTTATTTTACTCAATGCCTAAAGCTACTTTTCTATTATAAATTTTTTTTAAGACATCTATCAGCTATATTTCTTTTATAATGCTTAGCAAAAAAAAATTAAACTACTATTTACTTTATAAATATATGGGGATGTATTTTTGTATTTAAGAATTTTATTAACAATTTTTCCACTTAAATAGTGCTCCAAAAGATGTAAAAAGTAATGAAGCAAAAAAAACTTTAAAGACTTAAAATGATTTCCTGTATCTATCCATACGGGGACATTTTTTTTCGTCACCTTTTTGATCTTTTAAGTGCTATTTGAGTGAAAAAATTGTTAGTAAGATTCTTAAACACAATAATACATTCTCATGTATTAAAGACTTATGAATTTAAAGGGCTTTGATATTTGGATTAATTTTTAGATAAATTGTGAAACTAATTTATACATTTATACATCCAAGAAACTGTTCATTGATTTAGCATTTGAAAAGCCTACAAAAACTAATATATGAGAATGTATTATTGTGTTTAAGAATCTTACTAACAATTTTTTCACTCAAATAGCACTTAAAAGATCAAAAAGGTGACGAAAAAAAACGTCCCCGTATGATAACGTATTTTTATATTTAAAACTTATTTTAATTATTTCCTCTTCTTAAATAACTAATTTTTGTAATTATATGGGGGTTATCTGAATTAGTTGAATTTCTACTGGATCTTAGATACATGTTCTTATAAAACTTTATTGAGAAATGTTTATTATCAACCGCTTCATAATCAACATTGTAGATTTATTATCAAATAAATAAACTATTTTAATATTATAGTAGCATTATTAATATATTGCCAAGTTAATAAATAGCTGTATGGGAGGGAGTGGTTAGCCCCAAAGCTATAATTGACCATCCTTATATAATACAAGTAATATAATAATAGTTTTTACTTATCATTACAATTACTTGTTCTTTGACTATTTATTAACTTAGCTACCAATAACTTAAGTAATCTTAACATTTAACAATCTATTTCTATCATTTAACAAACTACTTACTTGCTTAGTAATATCGAAATTTTGAAATTCTCTGTTATTTTGGTAAGATAAGCTGGGATTGATCTTTTAGTTTCTCTATTTTCTATAGACTCTATAACTCTAATTGGGACTATATCGCTTTTTTTTGATGTATCAGATACTGGATAACAAGGTAGTTTATTGCTATGTTTAATAAAGTGTAAATACTTCTTAATGCCCTGCATCTCTATTATTCTTTTTGTATTTTTGTTTCTTTTATACTTTTTAAAAATTATATCTGTTTTCCCATTATTAACAGTCGAGTTATTAATTTTATAATGTAGAAACTCTTGGGATATAAAATGATTTCCTGTATCTGCCCATATATTGATTTTTGTAAACTTTAAATAGAAGCTCTGTAGAGATTAAATTGATTAAACAATCTCCTGCATATGGGGATGTGTTTTTGTATTTAAGAATTTTACTCGCAATTTTTCCACTCAAATAGCGCTTAAAAGGTAGAAAAAGTAATGAAGCCAAAAAAAACATCCCCATATGCTGAATCATGATTCAATATTTCAGATGAATAATCAAAGTAAACTTTGCCTATTGTTTTATCATCTTTTAAATATAATACACCAAAATCTAATACTGATATAGCTTGTTTATTATAATGATCTAGATTTATTGAATCTGGTCTTGTTCCTATTTCCATATTTTGTTTAAAATTTAAAATTATTATACAACTTTTGTTATTTGATTTTTTAATAGTTTCATTAAATGTGTTTTTTTGAGTATCAACACATAATTTATGTAATTTGTATAATTTTTCTTCTTCGTTGAAAATTTCTTCTATCTCTGCTTTGTTTTTTATTGCTGTATTTATTTTATTTTCGAATAACTTTTTTTAACTGTATACTGGGTACATATATTACATAGATCCGTTTTTCTTGTTGCATTTTTAAAATTACTTGGTATATATTTAAAAAATGTTGACTTAGCTACTGCTTTATCTTTTAGATCATTAGAATATTTACTATATATAGGGATGTTTTTTTGATCATTACTTTTCTATTTTTAAGCGCCATTAAGTAGAAAGATTATTGATAAAGTTCTTAAACATAAAAATGGATCCCCATATACTATATGTTTATTAACTATTTAACATAAATAAGGTAAAAGAGATAGAGTTGTCCAAATTGATTTCAGAATTGCTTAGAAGTTAATCCAAATTTTAATTTTTAAAGTTGTGTCAATGTGACGGCTAAATCTGAAAAGCCTAAAATTAAATGTCTCTATTTAAAACTTATTTTAATTGTTTCCTTTTCTTAAATAACTAATTTTCCTGCTTATATGTTTTATGTTATTTCTGTCAAATATTAATAAATGTATAATACATAACTATATAATTATATAAATAGAGTTATTTGACTTTATTTTTTGTTGAAATAAAAATAAAATGCACTTTCACAATTAAACTTCGAAATCGAATTTTTGAAAATTTTAATACAATATAGGGAGGAATACACAGTATAAACATTGTAATTCATTCAAACCAATCTTAAGAGCTCTTACAACAACCTAGGGTTTGTGGAATTTTATAATAAAAAGAAACAAAGAAAAGATATGGGGGTTGTCCGTATTAGTTTCATTATTTTATCCAATTTTTAAATGTTTTGATATTTTAAAAACCTCGTTTAAAAATCTATAAAACCAGCTTTTTTATTAAAACAAAAGTACCTGGACATAGTTCTGAATCATTCTATTATAGTTTATCCCGTAAGTTAGTTGCATTTCTAGTGGATCTTAAATACATATTCTTATAAAACTTTATTGAGAAATGTTTATTATCAACCGCTTCATAATCAACATTGTAGATTTGTTATCAAATAAATAAACTATTTTAATATTATAGTTACATTATTAATATATTGCCAAGTTAATAAATAGCTGTATGGGAGGGAGTGGTTAGCCCCAAAGCTATAATTGACCATCCTTATATAATACAAGTAATATAATAATAGTTTTTACTTATCATTACAATTACTTGTTCTTTGACTATTTATTAACCTAGCTACCAATAACTTAAGTAATCTTAACATTTAACAATCTATTTCTATCATTTAACAAACTACTTGCTTGTTTAGTAAATATTGTGAAATCTGGTACTCAGGGTTTGGAGTCAAGAATAGCTATTGCTGGGTTGACTACACTATAAGTCGAAAGGTCTTAGTTTATGTGACTAAGGTAGACTTGGATTATGAGGAATAGCACGTAATAGGTCACAAGCTATATAAGACAAATAGAATAGACAATACTAACGTAAAATCTACATAAAATACTATCAAGAAAACTTAGTGGCTTTATTAAATGTTCGAGATATCAGGGAATGAATCTCTTTTATACTCCGATAAGTATAAATATCAAAACGAGGGGAGAATATTCTTTGAGACGAAGATAGAAATTCTCATAACAAATCAAAATAAGAACATGGGATTAATTTTCTCTGAATTCAAGAACACAACAGCTTAGGCAATTGTTATGCTATAATTAACCATGGGACTGGCAAAGCGATATTTCACAATATTGAAATTTTGAAATTCTCTGTTATTTTGGTAAGATAAGCTGAGATTGATCTTTTAATTTCTCTATTTTCTACAGACTTTATAACTCTAATTGGAGCTATATCGCTTTTTTTTGATGTATCAGATACTGGATAACAAGGTAGTTTATTGCTATGTTTAATAAAATGTAAACACTTCTTTAATGCTTTGTATTTCTATTATCCTTTTTGTATTTTTGTTTCTTTCATACTTTTTAAAAACCATATCTATTTTCACATTATTAACAGTTGATTTATTGATTTTATGTTCACAAATAAAAGTCTCAAACCCTGAAATTGATTGATTGATATGGGGATGTATTTTTTTGTCTTCGTTACTTTTTCCATTTTTTATGCACTATTTGAGTGGAAAAATTGTTAGTAAAATTCTCAAATACAAAAATACATCCCTCATACAATAGTCTCAATTTGTTCATCTTTAATTTTTCTTACATTTTCAATAAATAGGTTGTAACGTTGATATTTTATTACTATTGTTACTTATTTTTGAATAATCATATTGATTTCTATTTATATTAAACCCAAAACTCTTACATTCATCAAAAGAATATGGGGTTGTCTGAATTAGTTTCATTATTTTATCCAATTTTTGAAAAATTTTGTATTTTAAAAACTTCGCTTAAAATTCTATAAAATCACATCTTTTATTAAAACAAAAGTACCCAAACACAGTTCTAAATCATTCCATTATATTTTATACTGTAAGTTATCTGAATTTCTACTAGATCTTAAATACATATTCTTATAAAACTTTATTGAGAAATGTTTATTATCAACCGCTTCATAATCAACATTGTAGATTTATTATCAAATAAATAAACTATTTTAATATTATAGTAGCATTATTAATATATTGCCAAGTTAATAAATAGCTGTATGGGAGGGAGTGGTTGGCCCAAAAACTATAATTAACCATCCCTATATAATACAAGTAATAATAGTTTTTACATATTATTACAATTACTTGTTCTTTGACTATTTATTAACTTAGCTACCAATAACTTAAGTAATCTTAACATTTAATAATCTATTTCTATCATTTAACAAACTACTTACTTGCTTAGTAATATCGAAATTTTGAAATTCTCTGTTATTTTGGTAAGATAAGCTGGGATTGATCTTTTAGTTTCTCTATTTTCTATAGACTCTATAACTCTAATTGGGACTATATCGCTTTTTTTTGATGTATCAGATACTGGATAACAAGGTAGTTTATTGCTATGTTTAATAAAGTGTAAATACTTCTTAATGCCCTGCATCTCTATTATTCTTTTTGTATTTTTGTTTCTTTTATACTTTTTAAAAACCATATCTGTTTTCCCATTATTAACAATCGAGTTATTAATTTTATTATGCTCGCAAATAAAAGCCTCAAATCTTGAAATTAATTGATCGATATCTTCTATTTTACCTAACGCTTCAAAACTACTTTTCTATTTTGAAAGGTTCCCAAGATGTCCATCAACTATACTTTTTCCATGATGCTCAGCAAAAAAATTAAGATTAACATTCAAACTACTATTTATTTTATGAATTTCTTTAAACATATGGGGATGTATTTTTGTGTTTAAGAATTTTACTAACAAATTTTCCACTTAAATAGCGCTTAAAAAATGGAAAAAATAATGAAGTCAAAAAAAACACCCCCATATAGTGTAGAAACTCTTGGGATCTAAAATGATTTCTTGTATCTGCCCATATATTGATTTTTGTAAACTTTTTAAATAGAAGCTCTGTAGAGATCAAATTGATTAAACAATTTCCTGCATATGCTAAATCATGGTTTAATATTTCAGATAAATAATCAAAGTAAACTTTGCCTATTGTTTTATCATCTTTTAGATGTAAAACACCAAAGCCTAATACTGACTGATATAGCCTGTTTATTATAATGATCTAGATTTATTGAATCTCTAGTCTTTTGTTCCCATTTCCATATTTTGTTTAAAATCTAAAATTATTATACAACTTTTGTTATTTAATTTTTTAATAGTTTCATTAAATGTGTTTTTTTGAGTATCAACACATAATTTATGTAATTTGTATAATTTTTCTTCTTCGTTGAAAATTTCTTCTATCTTTGCTTTGTTTTTTATTGCTGTATTTATTTTATTTTCGAATAACTTTTTTTAACTGTATACTGGACACATATATTACACATAGATCCGTTTTTCTTGCTGGATTTTTAAAATTACTTGGTATATATTTAAAAAATATTGACCTAGCTACTGCTTTATCTTTCAAATCATTCTTCTACTTTTATTTAATATATGTATTATCTGATGAATATTTACTATCATTATTTTTTTAATTAAATCTTGATGAAATAGTTGAATCATTTAGTAAATATTATATGGGGATGTATTTTTGTATTTTTAATAATAGGTTGTAATGTTGATATTTTATTACTATTGTTACTTATTTTTGAATAATCATATTGATTTCTATTTATATTAAACCCAAAACTCTTACATTCATCAAAAGAATATACTGAAGCTATAGTTGATAATAACGCTACTTGCTGATTTTTGTTTCCTGTTTCCCTTAAAGCACTAATTTTATACATTACTTGATTAAGTTTATTATCGATAGTAAACTTTGATAATATATCTTTTCTTCATTTTGTTTTATTATAAAATTCCATAAACCTTGGGTTGTTATAAGTAGCTTTTAAAATTGATGTAAATGAATTACAATGTTTATATTGTGTACTCCTCCCTATATTGTATTAAAATTTTCAAAAATTCGATTTCGAAGTTTAGTTATCAAAGTTTGCATTTTATTTCTATTTCAACAAAAAATAAAGTCAAATAACTGTATTTATATAATTATATAATCATATAGTTATATATTATATATCTGTTAAATATCTAACAGAACTAACATAAAATATATAGTTAGGAAAATTAGCTATTTAAGAAAAGAAAACAATTAAAATAAGTTTTAAATAGAGACATTTAATTTTAGGCTTTTTAAATTTAACCATCACATTAGATACAACTTTAAAAATTAAAAATTTGGCTTAATTTCTAAGTAAATTCTGAAATCAATTCGGACAACCCCATGTATATTATATCAATAACTTTAGATATCTTTAAAAAATTTAGTTCAAGTCTATTATAAAAATACATCAATAATATATTACTAATAGCTGTATTATTTTTAAAATTTCAAAATACTTTAATTTAATAAACTTAAAGCTTATTAATGTCTTTTATAAAACTAAAACTAAAGCTTTTAAGCTTATAGGGGAATATATAAACCATTTAATTAAAAAAACCAAAAGACACATTTATTTACTTTATAAAATTTTATAGGTTAAAATAAAAATAAAAATAAAAATAAAAATAAAAAACCATAAGTGTTGGCTTAGTTTATTTTCTTTGTTTGCATTTTTTTCAGCAATAGTTTGGCACTATTTAACTAGGAAACATACTGATATAACGTTAATTACTGCAGTACAATATAAATTAATATTTGGGTTAGTATTCTTATTTTGCAAAATAATTTTTTATATCAGAAACTTACTAAAGCTGTTAAAAAAGCTTTAGAATAATACATGTGGATGTTTTTTTGATTTAACTTTTTCGATTTTTTAAGCACTATTTGAGCCAAAAGACTGTTGATAAAATTCTTAAGCAAAAAAAATATATCTCTATATATTATACTTTTATTGAAAGAAATTATAAAAGTATTCTTCAAAATAATCTGACTTCTCAAGTTAAAATTGGTTTAAAAGTCATTAATTACAATTGGAAATATCTCTAATATCTAAAAGCAAGTCAGTTTTCCTGTACAAATTAAACCAGAACAGATCTATTCAAAAAGTCAAATTACCTTGAAAAACACCTTATAGATTTAAAAACTTAAAAAGGATCAAACTCAATGAACAAACCCAATTGCAATAGCAACTGTTTTGTTCCTAAGCATTTTTATTGAATAATTTTGGTCATACTATTTAGACGCACTTTTTATTAAAATAAGCACAAGGTTTCAAAATTTATTTTAAATATAATAAAAAGCTCATAATAAAGGATAAATAAACATGAAATGGGTTTTTTATATTTGTATCCAACGTAACTTTGGGATTTTATCTAATTCGGAATAGGCTTTTGAATCCACACTAGATTCCATAGGAGTAATAAGTAGCAGAGGAGTGATAGGGTCATAGTTAACTTCAATACTTGAATTTTCTAAAATAAAATGAGTAATTTTGATTACTTTAAGGTTTGGGAAAAAAGACATAAAGTAGAATAAACTATCAAAACAAGATTGAAACTTATGAATGATAATATATTTTATAAAGTTGCACTTGATTAGATTGACTTTATAAAACAAATAGCTTGTATACTCCATACAGGTACCATCGCTTATAGTTAGTTTACTTGCATTAAATACCCCTTTATTATCAAAATCTAAACGATCAATACACATACTTTCGATATTTGGCAACAAATAAATCAAATTTAACAATTCAATTGAAACTCGATTAACATAAATTCTATTTGGTGCTAACAAATTTATATTTGCGTTGTTGATTGGATTATTTATGTCAAAGTAACTTATAATACTAACACCATTGTTATTAAGTATTTGATTATCATCTCTAATATTTCTATTAAAATATATGCCTGATTTATCTATTAGTTTCACCCTTTTTAATTTGTTTAAATCTCCAAGGCAACTCATATCGAAATTAGTATCAAAAACACCTTCAATTATTAATTCTAAATTAGAGTTGAAGCTGATATTGGGATTAAATTCGCTGGGAGTAGTGATATAAGTTGATTTTAAACATAACAAGTTCAATTTAGTGAACTTGGATTTAATAATATCTAAGCCATTGAGACTGAGCTTTGAAATCAAATACAAGCTAAATGATCTCAATCTGTTAGGATTTAAACTTTGAATAATACATTGAATATTTTCATTTAATAAGCCATTGAGTTGAATAACCTCTATTTGATGTAAATAATTACTAAATGTATTTAGTATATCGGAACATCCCACAAATAATAGATCAATGGTCATTATCTTTAATTTTGGTAACTTAATTTCAATTTTGTTACCGATACCATCCATGATAGTATCTTCCTCAATAAACAAATCTTTATAATTGACAGCTGTTATATTAGAACAATAGTTTAAATACTCAAAATTACTATGTTTAATAACCAAATGCTTCATTGCTTTCCCATTTCCCTCAATAAATAATTGTTGTAAACGTCTATATTGTTTAAATTCATATTTGTCATAAACGCAGTGAGATAAATTATACTCAATAGCTCGATTTACAATATTAAACAAATATTTATTTAAAGAGCGCAAATGAAACAACTCTTTTGGGTTGATTAACTTAAAGACTTCTTCTAATAAAATATCTGATAAATATTCTAATTGTAGCTTCATTTTAAAAAGTTAATAATAGTAGGCCATAAATTAATTATTTATATACTTTGGAATTTTTTTACTCAATAATTAAAATTTTAATAGAAATTAGAATCCTTTGTTAGCTTATTTTATCAAATAAAGGACTAAATTAGCGCTCACAACTGTTCCAACTCTTTTGCGATCTAATTAACTGCCTATTTTGGAGAAGAAGTTATGCTACATTTGATTAAAATACAAGAGTTAGGTTTCAAAAGAATTAATTGACAAGTGATTTGGTTATAAGAACCAACGCCAAAAAAGTCATAAAAGAACTGCAGCATCTGGGATTTTATTTTTTGCTAAGAGAAAACAAAGAAGCCAAGTATCTATAATATTGTTTCATGAGTTTTATATTTTATATTCTCTTGCTCTTTGTTTTTCAACCTTAGCAAGGCCATTGTATAAACCTGTACCCTTCTTTGTTTTGATACCCTTTGTTCAAATAAAACTAAAAGCGTTGTAATATTTAAATAACAAAGCTACTCTTTTATTAAAAAATATGCATTATAGCCAAAGGTTTAAAATAAGAAAAGGTTCAAAATCATTATGTTGGTTGAATTCAAAATTATATGTGGCTGTTGTGATTCTAGTTCCTTAATTGGCGATAATCTTTAGATTTAGTCATTGTTTAGTTGTTTTGAAATTTTGTGCTTAAATTTTAGCTAAGTTTACTCTTGAGTGGACAGTTAATTAGACCATATAGAACCACAACAGTGTAAAGCAACATTTTTAATAAGTATGGCTATACTTAAATAAATCTAATTGTTACTTTAAAAAGAAATTTGAAAAAGTCCCTTTCAATATTAGCAACTTTTTACATTATTTTAATTAGCTCAGCTTATTTCTTCAAAAAAATTGTGTTTTATATTTTTATTATTTTCAAAATATTTTATAAGACAACCTGTAAATTTCTATTTACAGGTAACATCTAATTTATTACCTGTTGAAAGTCTAAATGGACACTATTCTTTTTTATGATTTTAAATATAAAAATTGTTTTATAATACTGATAGCATAACAAGAGGTACTATAAATTGATAGTTATTTTGTATGCTTTCTATAAAGGTTTCTATTTTAACTATAGGATTCGTTAAAAAATAGTATCCACATTATAAGCCTTTATTATTAAAAATAAGATAGATTAAAACTTCCTTTAATTTTTTAATTGGTATCAAAGCGGCATTGCTGCTTCTAAATATTGATATCTTTGCTACTAAGAATACCAGCCCATATATAAATTATGTGTTTAAATATAATTGTTAATTAAGTTATGTTCTAATTAGTAATGTTACCGACCATGCTACTAAGGATTATTAATGTAAGCAATAAAATTTAGAGTTCTAATTCCGACTTTTGTTTTTCCGATTATTTTTAATGTCTTTAAAATTTTATAGAGCTTTGAACAGCTTTGTTTTAATTATTTTGTTTCAGTCGTTTCATTTTTTAAAATAAGCAGCATTAATAAAACAAAATACTTTCTACATAAATAGATATTAAAGATATCGATGATAGATACTAATTAATTAATATTAATATTAATATTATAGAATTTAATAAATTCAGCTAGTCACGCCGTTCTATATCATGGAAACAGTATTAACATAAAACGAGAATATTAAATAATAGTGTTACAACTTATAAAAAGTTAAAATATAAGTATGGAATTTAACTAATGTTGAATATTTTAATTATACCATTTAAAAAAAGTTTTTATTTTGGTTGCATAATTAGTTAACTTGAAATAGTATAATGAAGGAAGAGTGAAATGTATTATTTTTGATAGAAAATAAGATCAGATAAAGTAGTGTATAAAATAAAACATAAAATAGAAACAAAACTTAATTTATAAATAATATGTACATATTTATAAACAATACAACCTCCCTTTTTTGTTTAGGACATTATTTATTAAGTTAAATATTTCTTAATGACAATGAATGCTTTTATGTACATAAAGTTATTAAAATTCATGGCCTTAATTAATTGAATTAAATAGTGAACTGCCTTTTTTTTCATTTTTTCGCTATTTAATATTGCTAATTATATATGGTTAAAATAAGCTAGATTTATAATTTTTTAGAAATAATTCAATTTAATTAGATTAGATAAAATATATAAGATATATTACGAAACATACTATTATTTTATATAATTATAAACTAAAGATTAAAATTCAATAAGAATGTTTAGTAATTTATAATTGTATTATCGTTCTTGTTATTATATTATTATATAATATATTTATATATAAATAATATAGTTTTATTAATAAATACAATTATTGAAATAATACGATTATCATATATTAAAATATACAAAAATTAGTTACAACGTTGATCAATAAAGTACCCCCAAAACAATCAATTGATTATTTAAGTAGTTGAGAATGAGAAGGGTGCGACGAATCAATAAAATCATGGTAAAGTTATATCATATTAAGCCAATCATATTCAATTCAATGACTTTTATCAAATTAAGTAAGGAACTAAACTTAAGGTTTTAAAGTTTCCCATTATATCATTTGATGAGAATTAAAACCTCGGAAAAAATATAAATTGCTAGATTATAGCCAATAATATAGATATGATCTAAGTTATGAGATAAATTATGACCAATTAATTTCACTAAATATTAAAAGGAACAATCAATAAAAAAAGATTTAGCGTTATTTATTTTTATAGTAACTAAGCACCTTCACTATAAATCTAATTCATTTTCATTTTCATTTTCATTTTCATATACATATTTAAATCTTTTATTTTACCAATTAAGTTTTGACTTATTTAATATTTTTAATTTTTCACCAATTAAGTTTCATTCTAGAAAAAAGTATAAATAGGTAAGTTATTCATTGACGTTGAATAAAAAGTTTAACAGATTTGTATTTTGATTTGTTTCATTCAGCTTCAGTTAAGAATAACAATACTTTGAAAATATAAGATTACAAATTAGTAGTGTAATTACTTCAAATCTCCTTTCTTTCTTAATAATTTTATCTACTCTTTCTATTCATTTTAATATAGCTTTATAGCTAGTGTTTGATTTTAATTAAGTCAAAATTACAACCTTCAATATTAATATATAGATAATGAAAGATAATACTAATACGATAGAAGCAATGGTTTTAATAGAAAGTGAAGAGTTAAATATGGAACCAAAAAAATCAGTACGTTTTTCAAGATTTCAAAAGGTATTTACAACTCACTCTCCTTGTGATTATGATCGTACACCGTCTTATCCCAGTTTAATCAAGATGAACAATGATCGTAGACGTTCTATTGCTGATATCAATAACTTTTTCAATAAAACTAGTATTGAAGAAGCTCCAAAACTTGTAATAACATAATAAGAGGTGGTGATAGTAACAACAGCAATAATAATGAATTTTTCTGGTAAAAGAGGATATTATTATACAAATTAGAATTCGTACAATATTAGAAGACAGTTGTAAGTAGTAGAGATTATGTATCATAAATTGAAATAGTTTAATTAATATAATATTTGGCTGGTACAACAATTTTTTATTCGAATATTAATTAAACATAAATATAAAATATGTATTAAAGAAAGTTCTTTATTATAATGAGAGATTAAACTCTGGAAGTTTCAACAATATTTATTGAGTTTCTCATTATAATGAATAATATAATAACGATAATGGATTTATTTTTATTTAATTATTTATTAAGTTTACCCTCTCCTTCTCCCTTTATTTTCTTTCCTTAATATTATTTAAATAAATAATTAAACTAGTAAAATACAGTATTTTGATAGTGGGGAAATAATTTTATGATTTAAATTTGATGGGTATATAATATATTAATTTAACGAGATATAATTAATGTGTATATATTATATATACCGTGTATATGATAATATAATGTTAAATAATATATTACATATTTTTATAATATACTTATTTTTAATAAACATGATTATTTCATATAATTAAGAATTAGATCTAGTGATCAACTAAATATATAAAAATAAATTTATTATTTCCTTTAATAAAACAGGCGATTTTCACCAATATTAAATTACTTAATAAAACTTATAAATAAATTATTAAGAACTCATGATACCTCAAGCTCTTTTAATTTTAGCCAATCATAGTTAAAAGTACAACAAAATGGTGATTAAATTTTATTTTAATTCGACCTTTTTAGTATCTAGGATTATCTAGAGTTATACTACCTATTACCTCTTATTTAATTGGTGGGTTATATTATTTTATCTTCTTTGAGTTACATAAATATATTCAGATTAAATTTATCAATCGGCCTTCATTTTGCCGTTTTTATGAAATATAATTATTCTTGAATAATAATGGTATAATAATTATTGATTATGATCTTTCTAAATTCTAGATTTCATTAAAAAAAGTTCAGTTTATTTTATTTCTATACTAGTTGCTTTCTACTGCTATATAACTCTTTATTTTGTGATTCACATTTATTATTGTTACTATTATCATTCCTATCTCTTTCTTTGTTCCGAATTTAATTTAACGTTTTATAATAAAACTAGAGAAAAAAGCATAAAGAAGATAAACAAATCACTAGTTCTTATACCAAAGAGATGGTATTCAGTTTCACCGCTCAAAATTTATTTAAAGTTTATTGAAATTCTCTTAATTTTATATTCCCTTAATTAATTTCGGCCTTGATATATAGGCAACTTTATCCTAAATTAATTTTAATTTTAAGCTTTTTTATAAGTTTACAAGGAAAAAACTAACAGTCAATCTTGTATAATTAGTGTTTATCCTAATTTTCTACAATTTTAAATTCAAAGACTTTAAAGTACTTCTATAAAATTAAAAACAAAATGATAATTTGAATTTTTATTAAATTAATTTAATCCTATTAAATACCTTAAAATTTTTAAAGTAATAGTATCAATTTTAATAAGCAAATAAACTATCCCAAATGTATAAAATTAATACATGAGGATGTATTTTTTTATTTGAATTTTACTAACAATTTTTCCACTCAAATAGTACTTAAAAGATGGGAAAAGTAATGAAACCAAAAAAATCATCCTCATATTTATATTTATATTAAAAATACCAAATATTCATTTTTATTTTTTTCAAAACCTGTAATATAGATAACATAGCACTTTGATTAAACTTAATATTAAATATAGATAAGCTACTAATAATCAAAAGGTACAATAATTTAAAGATGGCCTTCATTATTTGAAAATGTATTTAATTGTGTTTGACTTTATATTTACATACCTTAATTGTTAGAATCATTATTAGATTACTATTATTATTGTCTTTGATATTCATTGTCATCCTTGATTTAAGAGTTTCTATATGAGGCTATTTTGATTTCATTATTTTTCCATTTTTCAAGCGCTATTTGAGTGGAAAGATTGCAGCAAAATTCTTAAACAAAAAAACACATCCCTATATATTGATTAAATTTAAATTGTCTACAAATTTACAACCTGAAATTTTTTTATAACTTTTTTCTATTTTAGATGTTTACCTTGTTATTACATAAATCAGCACTACTATTATTTTTTTCATGAAAGTAGCATTACATATACTTAAATATTTATTTGTTTCATTATGCTTTTTATGTTTTGTTATTTCAAACAAAAGATTGTCGCTAGACCTTTTACTTGTTGATTTTATTTTTATCTAACATTGGTACATTCGTTGAATCATTATCCTGGTTTAAATTCAGTAAATTCTCTATATATTCCCTGTAGTTATAGTTATAGTTATAGTTATGATTTGTTTTATTAATGTTAGTGTTTTCGTTTTCATTTCCATTTCTATTAATATTAATATTATCTTTCGTTCATTTTGTTCTGATTTAGAATTCCAATTCATCCTCTAAAATATTCTTGTTTCGGCCGTTCTGACGTTTACTCACTATTATTTATGTCATCAATCAATTTATCTTCATTACTTTACTCATCTATCTAACCCATAATTTCTGCTTGATCATGATATTCGTAATTACTGGGATAAGAGTTAAGATAAGCATTATCATTACTATTGTTATTTAAAGTACAAAGACTTCCTCCATCTGTTTCCTCACTATAAGGATGATGAAATAATTTTCATCTTTTATTATTTTGTCAATAATAAAATTGTAACTTAATGACATTTAAATCTCTTGTTGTTTCAAATACCGTTCTCCTATCATTTCACCATTATCAAATGGGAGTGTTTTTTTGGCTTCATTACTTTTTCCATCTTTAAGCACTATTTAAGTGGAAAATTTATTAATAAAATTCTTAAACACAAAAAACATTCCAAATATAAAATCAATTTTTATGAATTATTAAATAATGCTAGTTAACAATATTAAAATTTACTCTATTAGACTCTGTCTTTTTTAAATTAGTCTTTTTATATTTCGTACTTTCAAAGTATTCTTTTTTCTTTTGATTTAATTGTTGATCATTAAAAACATGTCATGCTTTGCTTATTTTAGCCATCCCATCCATTTCTCATTTAAACATAGCCTCTTTTATATCAAGAAAACCTCTATCCCACTCTTATATTTCATGAAATCCCATACGGCTAACTTCAAAAAGTTCTTTTTGGCTAATTTTATCATCTGATAAAAAATTATCAATTAAGAATATATTATCTCTAAAATATTCATCCAGTTCGATTTGGTCCTAGAAAATTTCAACACGTTACACCTTTTAATTTCAACAGCCTCTTGGGTCTCTTTGTTTTTTTTACTTCCTATACGTAAAATAATAGTCTTTCTAAGTGTTATTTTCATATGCCTTCACTGTTTTGAATTTTGAATTTAAGGTAATTCACTATTGTCTCGCTTCTTGATATTTGATACTCTTTCCCTTTCTCTTTCCTTACTTTGTCTTTATCACTCGTGATATAAAATAGAACTAGCTTTCTACTACTAATTTCCAATAGTATAGCCAATTACTAAGATGTTTACTTTATTTTTTTCAAAATTAAGCTACCCAATTTAACAGCTTTTTAGGGATGAACATGTTTACTATATTTGGATCATTTATATTTTAATAAGATCTTTAGGCTTGCTATTTGGACATACTTTAAATGATTAATATCAAATACAACACTTAGCTTTCTGTAAGTTTTGATTAAATAGTATGTCAAAATAAAACAAAAATAATGGTAGTAAAATCAAATTTACAAATATAATTTTGGTTCCCTCGAGTTACCTGTAGTGTTTTATATTAATATTAGAAAGATATAACTAGTTAGTAAAAATGATTATTTGAAATAATTTTTAGATTTTAGATTCAATATTGATAAAGCATTAAATATTATATTTTTATTAATTAGTATCTATTAAAAAAATTGTAAAGAACTAAAAAATATATAAGCTTTAACTTTAGATGGTTCATTTATTTGTGATTAAGTATTTTGATACTACTCTATAAACGTAGTTTTTTTATAATAATAGCTTGTTTTGACTTCATGATGTCTAAAAAGCCTCTACAAAATAACTTATTGTTCTTTGAGTACATTTTACATAGTAATATTACTATATTAATTATATATCAAATTTAGAAAGTATCCGTTTGCTAGCCTTAAAATTCTTATAAAGCATTTACCTGAAAATGATATTAATTCTTAAAATAGAGCAGCCATGAGCTGTAAAATACTAATTCACCTATGGTTGAGGTTGTTGAATCAAGCCATGTTTATAAATACTAAAATTAGTTCTATTTTCGATTCACTTAGTCTTTCCTAATATCATTGATAATAACAAAAATCCTGTATAAATCGAAATGAAAAACATAATTTGTACTAGGTGTCACTTTGTTAAATAATAAGCTGTTAAAACCAATGAATACATAATCCAAATAAATATTTATTAATATTTTGGTTTAAATTTATTCGTCAGCAGCACCGCCAGTAGCACGAGCTAAAATATATATTTAATATCTAACAAAATTTAAAATACAAAATCCTTACTGTAGATGAGTTGAGAACCGTGGTGAATAACAAGACGGATATGACCCATCTTTTCAAGTTCACGGAGAGCAACGCGAGCTAAAGAACCGGAAAGACGAAGACGATCAACAAGAACAGAAGGAGTAATAAGTTTATAGGTTGGTACTTCTTTCATTAATTTATCCATGGAGGTCTTGTCAAAGATAACGGCATTGTTAGCCTTATCCTTTACTTTTCCTTTTGACCATTTCTTCTTCTTATTTTTACCTCCGGAAGAGGATGATGGAGCAGCACCTTTAGCCTAGAGTATTGTTTTAATTGCATTTCTTTTACAGTCTTATTATATTTATTTATAAATTTCAATCTATTATCTAAGCCATATACTATTTTCAATTTTGTTGAAACCAAGCTCGAGTTGATGTTGTATTCATTCTATAATTGATATTTTGATGGATGTATATCGTATCCTTTATCTAGATTCCATTCTCTCTATTTAAATATTTTCATAGTAGTAGCTTACCATTTTAGTTTAGAATAGCAGAGGCTTTGAAAAGATTATTTACTTATCAATGATATACCCATACCAGAATTCGCCAATTCATTTGTTTTAGCTCACCAATCATTTTTGTTAATTTTAGTGCTTAATTCGCTATTAAGTTCCTAGTTAATTTTATCGGTTTATTCATATTTTCAATAGTTGATTGACTTCAATAAATAGTTGATTACAAGCTAAATTATTTTATATTTAAGTAATATAAATTATGTATTTATATATGATTAATGAGACTAATACCAAAAATCATTATACTCTTATTTTGAAGTAGAAAAATATTATTCAAGTTGCTTAATGTATTTATTACTTTAAAAACTTAATGATATGGAAATCCTATCAAAATAAACTTAAATATTACTTCTGTCTGTCCCAAAGAAGATTGGCTTTTATAGGAGCTTTATATCTCTATCAAAAATGTGCAACATAGTATTTTAATTTTCCATCACTATAAAATAACTAATATAGCGTAAAAATTTAAAAAGAAATAACATTATTATTTTTGATAGTAATACAAAATCATTATGAAAATGAGCGTTTGTTAGGTAAATATATTATTGATTTAAACTATTTAACAGTATGGAGGTGTTTTTTTGGTTTTATTACTTTCTGCATTTTTTAAGTGCTATTTGAGTGGAAGTTTATTAGTAAAATTCTTAAACAAAAAAATACATCCACATGTATTGGAACATTTATAAAATATCATTTTCAAATATCACTATTATATTAGAGTACTAATAGGATTGCATAATATCACATTTTCACAAACTATATGGGGGTGTATTTTTGTGTTTAAGAATTTTACTCGCAATTTTTTCGTTCGAATGGTGCTTAAAAGATAAAAAAAGTAATGAAGCCAAAAAAGGCACCCCCATATATCCAATATTAACAATTTCCATAAGCATTTTCCTACTTAGTGTGATTATTATAAAGCTATCAGCTTAACAAATTAACTAAGAATTTACTAGTAATACATATAATTCATCAGAGATAAAACTCGGTAGAAACATTTAAGGTGCAAAATAACAAAAAGTAGAAAATAGATAAACAAAAGTTACAATCAATAAAATATAGATAAGTATAACGAGATCAAGCATGTACATCTACAACTAGATTAATAAAGTATGACAATAGTATTATATAAAAATTCTATTTTAACTCGTAAGCAAGTTGCTTCGGTAGTGTAGTTGGTTATCACGTCACCCTTACAAGGTGAAGGTCTCCAGTTCGAACCTGGGCTGAAGCAAACCATATTTTTGTACTTAATATAATGGTTTTCCAATTATAGTTGGAGTGTAAATCATTCGATCTTTCTATAATAATCTTATATAAATGACGCAACTCATCACTTTAAATCAAATTGCTTAACATTAGTTATTTCAAAAAATGTTTAATAATCCAATTTCAATTAGTTATGGTATCAATATAACTGCCATTATAGTCTCTTTTTTATTATCTACTTTTACTGGAAATTATAGTACCATTGATAAACTATGGTCCATTTTACCAGTGTTACACTCTTGGGTTTATTTTTATTTTATAAAGAGTAATAAAACTTTATTAATTACTAGTTTAATAACCGTATGGGGGCTAAGATTGACTTATAATTTTTATCGTAAGGGAGGATATAATTTTAACGAGGAAGATTATCGATGGAAGCCAATTCGAGAATTTATATTAACTATGACTAAATCTAGTTATTTAAATAATGTTTTATTACATTTATTTAGTTTTTTCTTTATTTCTTTTTTTCAATCTCATTTATTATGGGCACTGACTTTACCAATGGCTTGTTTCTATTTCAATCCAATTTCAAGTATTACTTTGAAAGATGGGCTGATTGCTTCAGGTTTTATTTTGTTTTTAATTATTGAAATAATTGCTGATGAACAGCAATTTGAATTTCAAATAAAGAAATATAAACTAATCAAGCAATATCCAAAAAGCAAGAATGAACTAAAGGGAGATTATTCACGTGGTTTTTTGACGAAAGGTATCTTTTATTATTCAAGACATGCTAATTTTCTAGCTGAACAAATGATGTGGCTCTGTATTAGTTTATTTGGAAAAGACATTTTATTACTAGGTTATAATGTTAAACCTTGGTATCCAGCTTTAATACTCTGTTCTTTGTTTTATGGTTCTACCTGGTTTACTGAAAGATTATCCATATTAAAGTATCCTACTTATACTAATTATCAAAAGAGAACGGGTAAATTTCTACCTAATTTATTTACTTCGAATGTTACTTTACCCGAAGTAGAGTTTGATATTAATGTTTATAATAAACTTAAATAAAAATCAAATCAAACCAAATCAAATAATAATAATTTACTTTTTATTTTTTAATTATTATTATTATTTAATTAAGATAAAATTTTATCTTTTTCAATATCCTCTTTATCAACTTGGTGATGATAAATTTGAGATGCCATAAATTCATCAATTGAAATACGACCACTAAAAAAACAAAATTATCAATAATTGAAAATAAAATAAAAGTAAAAATAATTACTCTCCATCAATATCATCTTCTTTTAATACCATATCAACATATTCATTTAATTGTTCTACATCCCAAACGGTACTATATTCATCTTTTAAATGACGTTCTTTTTGGGATTTATGAATGTTAGCTCTTATTTCATGGCCATCTAAAAATCCATTGGCGTCTTTATCTAAAATATAAAATAATAGATAACTTTTATCACTATCTTTATATACTTGTTTTCCGTTAACTAAATGTGTTTTTATATAGCTTTTATAAAAGTAAAATTTAAATTAATAACTTAGCATTATAACTCTTTAGATATAAATTCTTACTCTTCTACATCCGGACTATTATAATAAGCGCTTTTATCAATATCTAAATCAATATAACCAAGACTAGCTTTTATTAAATATAAACTAAATAATGTTTGAAACAATTTCATATTGGATTTATTACTATAAAGAAATAAAGATAAAATTTAAAACTTATTTTTTTGAGCTATTTTTTTATTTGATGTGTTCTAACTTTATTTGTTATAATTTTAATACACTCCTTAAAATAGTTTGTAATATGGATAAGCATAGATACTGTACTATAATTGGTCTATTGCTACTAAAAAATCAAATAGGGTTTGATTAATATATACTTGTACCTATATTAATATATAACAATAATTTAGTATATTAAATAAACTTGAACATCTTTAGAGAACTCTAGTTGTTTAGCAACCAATCAATATTGGCTCTAAGCTGTACTAAAGTCAAAATAAGTCAAATTTAAAATCATTTTTTTAAAATGCATAAAGGAAAATTAATTGAAAATTTAATAGAATCAAAAGGAAGGATAGATGAGTTATTAAGAGATGGAGATAATGAAGTAAGAAAATACGTAACTTAATATATTAGTGTTATTAATATAAGTTACAATTAGGCAGTTATCCATTTTTTAGCTGGATTAAGAAATATTGAAGTTACAAGAGAAATATTGATTGTATTAATTTATATAAATAATTCAAGTTATTATTAGTTAATAATTGGTATTGGTATATAGAAAACGGAAATTGGGAAATACCTCACTCGTCTTTCTAGAAATTCAGATAATCGCAAAGTTCGTAAAATAGCCGAAGAAGTTGTTAATAATTGGAAAATTGAAATATCTCAAAGTGATAAAATTAAAAGTAAATTTGAAATGATAACTTTTATTTTATATTGACCTTTTAATTTAGAAGAGGCTAGTGAAAAGACTCTTAAGCCAGTTAAAAAAGAATGTAATTATTCTGGTGTTATTGTAGAAAGTATAATTATAATAATTGAATAGATAAAACGTTTGGAGATTTAAGTGTGGTGCCCAAAAAACGAGTAGATATTGAAGAATTAGAACCTGCACAAAAATTACGTTTAGTAAAAGATGAAAATGGGAATGAAACTTATGTACCAGTAAAAGTCAAAAGGGTTGATGCATTTAGTAAAAATCGTAATTTTAAATTTACTTATTATCTATATTATTTATATTAAATAATTAAAAATAGAAAGGGAGCAACCTATTTATATGCCCCCAGAAAAAAAAGAATTTCCAGAAAGATATCCAGAAGATGATGGTTTACAATTTCGTCCTCATGATATACCTTATCGTAATCAAGTACGTAGGGTATTGTATTCAGGGCTAGGTAGATTAACTAAAATAGGTAAATTACGGTAGTAAAAAATAATGTAGAATAACAAAGTAATATATAAAATAATATAGATGGTAGAACAGTTATGGATTTAGTTAATCAAATTGAGGATTTAACTTGGAAACGTTTTGGATCCACTAAAAATAGGGATTATTATAATCATATTAGAAATATTAACACTTGTTTAAGAGACTTTAGAAACACAGAATTTAATGAAAAAATATTAAAAGGTACTTATAAACCAGATTATGTTGCAAATATGCCACCAACTGTAAGTTTTAATTAATTATAACATTTCAATTCGTTTGTTCATATTTTTACATTTTTTATTATTTATATTAGAAAATGGTTTCTTTTGCTCGTCAAGAAGAGGCTGAATTACGTAAAGAAGCTTTCTTTAAAGATATTGAAGGGGCTAAAGAAGATAAACCTACAACTGATATGTTTAAATGTGGTAAATGTAAAAAACGTAAATGTAGATATTATCAGAAACAAATTCGATCTGCTGATGAACCTATGACTACGTTTGTTACTTGCACTTATTGCTATCACTCCTGGAAGGTAAAAATGAATTTCAATATTAATACAGTATTTATTAATATGTTTTTTTCAGTTTTGTTAAAGGCTTCGTTGGGGGTATATCTCAATATCTTTTATTTGTTATTAGATATTGGAATGGCTTTTTATTTTATACTTTTATTCTTTACCAACTAGAAAATAAAGAGTTATTATTATATTATTAAGATCTAAATTATGAAATTTGAAATTTTTTGAATTCAATCTCATTTGCTATTTAAAGTCAAAAATAAAGTTCATTTTAAAATTATAAGATCAAGCTTTTATACTTTTTAAAATGATCGATTTATCAAGTTGTTATTGTTTAGGAAAGCTGGATAAGTAAATTCAATAATTTATTATGATGATAAATAAATATTTACATAAAAATAATAGACAAGAAGGAACAAAAGTTATTCAATGTGAGAAATGTCAAGCTCAATTTCATGAAGGTAAATAATAATAAATGATTATCTTTAAATTACATGAACACGTTAATGTTTAATTAAATAGAATGTTTAATTTCACCACCAGAGAAGTTATTTTATGGCGATACATTTTTGAGGTTTAATTGCCAACGTTGTAATGGTCAAGAAGTTTATGAAAGAGCTAATATGGGTTGGTAAGTAATAATAGATTCTATTACTTTTTTATAAAATATTACTAGGAATTATTTTGAATTAATATCCTACTCAAACCAAAGCTAAAATTGACTTTTGACAATTATTATAGGAGTGCAGTAGCACAATTAGTATTATATAATTTAACTTATCAAACAATATTATCCAGTTCAACTAACGAAAAAGCACCTTATTATTTTAAATTGAAAGAAGATATTTGTGATTTTTTAAATAATAATTGGAGTTTATTAATGGGTGATAAAAAAAGTAATTCATCTAATATAATAATCAAAATATTATTTTAAATATCATTTTATTTATAGTGTATGCTACATGGAAAAACACTATATCTGGTACATTATCAGTGAATAATAAAATATTTAAAAACGGAATTAATGATTTAGGTCAAAGAAGTAAGTTTTATACTTTAATTTTTAATTTATTATTTAGTTTTATTTATGTTATTTAGGTTGGTGGGCATTAACTATTTTTGAAGCACCTATTGGGCCATGTAAATTATATTAATATCTTAAATTATATAAAATACTAAACTGATTTAATTAGATCCAGAAATACTAAGCTTAGGAGGAAATCCAAATAATATAATTATAAATAATAGAATTAATGATGTTAAGACAGTTAAAGAAAAAGAAGATAAAATCAAAATAGAAAAAGTCAAAGAAAAAGAAATAGAAAAAATAGAAGATAAAGAAACTACTTATAATATTAAAAATAATTTAAAAGTTATAAATAAAATGGATAATTTAAGCGATACAAGCACTGAAACAGAAGATTTTAATGGAGATAATTATGATCAATGGAGTTCAACTTCAGATGAAGAAGAAGGACAAGAGCAGGTGATCAAACATAGTATAAATAAATTTAAAGATGATATAAACAAAGCTAAATCAAATGAAGTTGAGAATAACAGTGACAACAATAACAATAGTAATAATAATGAGAACAATAAAAGGAATTACTTTAATTATGGAATGGAATGGAATGGAAAATATTTGAATCAAAACAAAGAATTAGAAATTAAAAAAGTTAAAAGAGAACAAGTAGAAAATGGAGTATTTTGTAAGTTATTATTGTATTTATTTTTATATTTATTTTTATTTTTAGTTCGTCCTATTATAATTAAAAAAGAGCCATTAAAAGTAGAGGATAGTAAAAATTTAGTATTTTGTTTTAAACACTTGCTAATGTTGTTTAGAATCAGATATAAAAAATAATGAAAATATAACGTATAGCGAAACAGATGAAAAAATAGTAAATGTTTCTATAACTAAATTAAAACAATAATTAATCAAAATATTTGATAGTCAGATAAAATAACAATTAATAATGGGTTTATAGATTTTATGAAAGAAATGAACAATAGCAATTTAGTTTATATGTCTCATCAACAAGAATGGGAAGTTCTACAAAAATTACAAAATAGCACTCAGCCCTTACCAAGTTATGGTAACAGGATGTTAAGAAAATTACAATTGAAAAGGGTAAATAATAAATTAAATCAATCAATTTTGTTAATATTATTTTAGAATAAGAGAGCATTAGAATTAAAAGAATTTAATATTGATAAATTTATATTTAATTATCTACATAAAGATAAAGCAACTATACCTTTGGAAAATAACAATAGTGGAATTGTTAAAAATAATGAATATCAAAAAGCTATTGATGAATTTTATTATGGTAAAAGTAGTATGAGTAATATTAATAAGAAAATCAAAGAGTTTAAGGTAATATTATTTTATATTACTAGAATTAGAATTATTTATTGTAATTATTTATTAACGTATTTATTAGATCAATGCTACTCCATATTCCAATTCTTTTGCATCTAGAATATATGGAAATATTAACTCAATACAAAAACTAGAAAATCAAAGTTTAAGAATATCACCTTACAATCAAGTAGTATTACAACCATATATAAGAAGAGTTTATAAATTAGGACCTAATAAATTACCTGTCTATTTAAAAACATTATATTTAATACAAAATCATCAATATAAAAATCATAATTTAAATATATAGTAAGTTGCTATTATATTATATAATAGATATTTAATATTAATATATTTTGGTATTAGTGAATGGGATTTAAAAATACCTATTGATTTTTGTTATATGGATAACAAATATTTAGATCAAGTTAACACATTTTTACAATCTATGTTTTGGCCAGGAATTGATAGTAATTAATATTTAATAATCCATAAAAACCATATAATATTAAATTTCCTTAGTGAAAGAAAGTTTACAATATCCTGAATATTCAATTCTTGCGTTTTATGGTTATCAACTAATTGGAGTTGGGTTCATGACACCTGAATGTTATATAACTTATCTTGCTGTGGACCCTAAATTTCAAAAAATAGGTATAGCTAAATTTATGTTATATCATTTAGCTATGTCTGCAAAACATAAAGATTTAACTTTGCATGTATCTGCTACTAATCCAGCTCTTATTTTGTATCAAAAATTTACATTTAAACCGGAAGGGTTTCAAGTGGGTTTTTATGGTCGATATTTAAGGGAGAAGGTGGATCATAATGCTTTATTTTGTAGACTAAGGATGTAAAATAAACACTTTTAAATGTAAAAGGCTGTAATGAGTTATATTATTTGAAAAGATAATCAAGTTATATAAAGGATAATAAATGACTATAGATTTGTCTATAAAATTTATTAATATTAAAGTTCCTACGCTGTTTTACTATTCGTCTACTTTTCATCTAATTCCAAATTTAAATATTAAAACAAAATTATTCTCTATTTTTTTAGATTATATATTTAATCCGAATCTGGATGATAAGCAATGTTGGTTTAGTGGTAAAATTGCCGCCTGCCACGCGGCAGCCCCGGGTTCGATTCCCGGACATTGCAGATATATATCTAATTTATGGTTGATGTATTTTTTCTATAAACTCTTCTAAAAGTTTTCTATTCATTATTGCTCAAAAAAATGGAAACTTGATCAAACCAAAAAAGATATCTTTGTAATAAAGTATAAATAGGAGTACATTATTTTTGTATGGTTTAATATAGGAGCTTTTAATCGAATTTTTGGAGTTGTCTAAGTTATATAAAAAGCTATTGATCGTTAATGATTAGTGCAGGACCAAATGTTTTGTAGAAGCTATTCATAATATTTATTATTAAATCAATGACCATCTAATATTTATTATAAATATGATAGAAGCTATACCTGTGACCAAAAGTTAATTTGGTAAAACATTTAAGTGAAATTGTCTTACACACATTTTAATATCTTATATTTAACATTTGTGATATTATAGTTAAACTATATTTATTTTATTTATTGCAATGGAGAGTGGGCTTAAAATTCATTGAATCCAAAGCAAACAATTAAAATTTGCAGTAAAGCTTGAGCTGATGACGTTTTTCCAAAATAAACCAACTTCACTCAGCAAAAATCCTTAAGAAGTTTTAGTTAAATAAACATAATATAACAAAGATGGTAATCAAGATAGTATGGCAAAATACAATTTGAAACTAATAATTACTTAGTCGATAATGGAATATAATGGATCAGCCATAGTAGCTATGGTTGGTAAAGGATGTGTAGCTATTGCTTCAGATAAAAGATTGGGACAACAAAATATGACTATTAGTTGTGATTTTAAAAAGATATTTGAAATTAATAAACGTACTATGATTGGTTTATCAGGGTTAGCTACTGATGTACAAACTTTGTAAGCATTCATTTTGTATTAATTTGACAGTTTGAAAGGAGATTTAAATGTTTTATTCAATATTTCAATGAGTGATTAATTTACGGATTATTTTTTAGAAACGAACGTTTTAGATTTAAAACAAATATGTACAAACTAAAAGAGGAACGTGAAGTTGAACCAAAAATTTTTGCACATATGGTAGCTTCTACTTTATATGAAAAGCGGTAATTTATTTCTTACTATGAATTTATGTTGTATTAAATCACCAATTTTAAGCTTTGGTCCTTATTTCGTAGAACCAGTAATAGCTGGTATTGATAAAAATGGAAAGCCATATATTTCTAGTACAGATGTTATTGGATGTCTTTGTGAACCAGCTGATTTTGTTGTTGCAGGTGTAGCTTCTAACGCTCTTAATGGGCTCTGTGAAGCTTTTTGGGAACCTGATATGGTAAGTCACTATTATTTGATCAGTTTTTTAGCTATGTTTTATTCAAATTATAATATTAATATAATTATTTAAATAGAATGAAGATGAGTTATTTGAAACTATATCTCAGGTTATGCTTTCTGCTTTAGATAGAGACTGTCTTTCTGGATGGGGAGCTGTTGTTCACATCCTGTAAGTTTATAGAAATAACTCAAATTATCATAGGTTAATTTTAATTAATTTATTTAGTACCCCAGAGAAACACGTTGTAAAACACTTAAAAGCACGCATGGTAAGGTTATTTATATATAATTCAAACTTGATATTAATTAACCTTAGGACTAATAAGATGGTATTCCGTTCTTTTATTAAATCTTTTTTATGAATATATTTATCTTTTTTCATAACTTTTATGTAAATTGTCGCGTTTATTATTTTATTACAAAGCTGGCTTATAAAATATATTTGAATTCTTGTTTTTATTATATTCAATTACTCTCTCTGGAACATAATAACTGACATATTTTATCGCAGTTTTCATGTTAAGCTTACTATATTAATAAATGAATTAGCTAAGTTGGTGTAAGTATTTCTTTTATCATTTTAAGCATCTCTTACCAAAGTTTATTTTCATATTGCCTCTTGCAGTTATCCAGAGGTCTTAAGTAAATGGATTATTACAATATATTTAATCTTACTTTAGTCTAGGATATGGGACAATATTGTTCCTTTTTTTTTTGCTAATAAGTATGACATTTATTGTGTTCCGAAGGGAGCATTAAAATAACTTATTGTTATTTATTAACTTATAAACTTAGGTGCAAATAATACTATTTGCATTAAATTTAATATTTGCATTAAATTGAGGAAAGTCAGCTGATTTGAATATAAAAATCAAAAGCATATTTAGATCACTAAGTTTTTTCAAAAAAGGTCAAAAAGAAGTAGAAATTAAAAGAATAAATGGATTTATTAGTGAAAGGAGGGCGAAGTGTATTTTATAGTACCAGTTTGTTTGGGCTATGTTGTGTGCTTAACAGTTTACAAATCTTTAGCATACCATTATGGCCATTCTCATCCAAATTAAGTTATGATATCAATTCTTATTTACTTAGTACCATGTGGCAAGTAATGCAATATATTTTTGAAGATAAACGACAAGCTAAAATTACGTTTTCCGGAGATTTTATTCCAGATGATGAAAGTGCAATGGTAATAAGCAATCATAGGTCTTGGTCGGATTATTATATGATCAATGCTGTTGCCAATAGAAAAAATATGTTAGGACATATAAGATATTTTATTAAAGACTCTCTAAAATATTTACCATTTTTTGGATGGGGTATGTATTTAATGGGTATGTTGTTTTTAAAAAGAGATTGGAGTAAAGATGAAAAGAAGATTGATGCTACATTTGGTAAACTAATTAGAAATAAACATCCAGTATGGTTAGTATCATATTTAGAAGGCTCAAGGTTTTCTATGAGTAAATGTATTGAGGTATATTTTATTTTCAATTTTATTTATTTAATCAGATTTAATTTTCTTTATTTAGAGTCAAAAATTTAGCCAAAAAAATCAACTACCGGTATTGAATAACGTTTTATTTCCACGTACTAAAGGGTTCTTAATAAGTTTATCTAAATTACGTAATAGTCATATTGAGCACGTGTACGATATTACAATGGCATATTCTCATCGTACTAAAGGATTTGGGGTTTATCCAAGTATAGTGGATATTCATACATTATCCCATTTAAGAGAATACCAGTTCCACATCCATGTAAGAAGGTTTAGCATTAATGAACTACCAGAGGAACAAGAGAAATTAAGACAATGGATTATTCAGTTATTTGTTGAAAAAGACGAATTATTAGAGAGGTTAAAATTAGGATGGACAAATGCATTAACTCAAAGTGAGCATCTTAGAACTCAATTATAAAGGGATGAAATTTCAAATGTCAACTTGAAACATATTCTATTATAGTAACAAAATATAATTCTTAAGCTTAGCTTTATTATCTAATTATCATTTTGATTTTCTTTTATCATTAGTTACGTTTTATCATTATTTGTTGATTACTGTACCTTTTGTTATTTATGGCTGATATGTTTAGTTCATGTCAAATATTTTAATATATAAAGTAGTATGGCTTAAGTGTTTAACGGAGCTATTTTTTTAATCAATATTTTAGTATTTAATATTTAGTTTAGTATTTTAATGTTTAAATTTGATTTAGCATCTATTGAACTTTTATAATAATTTAATATTTTCAAGGATACTTGACATGAATATGATAAAAGATAATGTTCAACGTTCTGATATAGAGTTTGATTATAAATAAAAAAAATCTTAATATACTAATTCCATTTGGTTATATTATAATATATACAGATGCTTATATTTTTAAAACTGTACAAAACTATTTTATGTACGAGTAATCTAAACAACGTATATATTATAACATAAAGCTATTTTAATAAACTCAGTAAACAATAGTATTTAAATTACGAATGATGTAATGCTAAAATTAAAAATTAACTTGCACCAAACTTTTTATTATAATGAACAAATGAAATGAAGATAATAAATGTTCTTAATTCAAGTTAAGCTAAAACATACATAAACCCAAAGCAGTTTACTAATTAAAAGATTAAACAAAAAAAAAATAAGTTTAAAAAAATAACTTACATAACCAGCATCAATTAAGTAATCAGCAAGTTTTTCAACAACAATTGAGGCTTGTCCAGGTTTAACAGTATCATCGTATACACCTATGATGATAGACATACCTGTTTTAACACAGAAAACACCTCCTTCTCCCTAATAAGTTTTTACTTAGAATACTGTTTATTTTATATTAAATTATTCAACTTACAAGCTTCCCGTTAATAGTTCTATCATCGGAACGAATATAAAAGTATTTTTCACCATTTAATTTAATTCCGCTAGTAGTAAGTACGGAAACATCACTATACCCTTTAAGAATAGTTGAAGCTTCCTCTGGTTTTACCTAAATCTTTAGTCAAAACTAATTTAAAAAAGATTAAAAAAAATACAGTGAAACCTTCGGAAGCAGCCCATACACTACCATCATGACCGATGATAGCAGCTTTTGTAATAGAGCCTGAACCAAGTAAGGAGGAATCAATATAAGCTTGCCAAGACATATTTTATTTTTCTATTATAAATTAAAAAAGTTTAACTTAAAAAATTGAATTTATAGATGATGTGTTTGCTTTTAATAAGTTAAACTTTAGATTCACTTATTATGGCCAATAAATGATGATGTATTGTAGACTTTTTTTAATATTAATTGGTTGAAACTACATCCACTTTCTAATTTCTCCAAACCATTTCTATTGGCTTTAACTATTTTCATGTTCTTTCATTTTATTTCTCTTATTTGTATTTTATTCATTGACAATAATAATAGTGTTAACACTATAACTAAATCAATAAATATTCATAAATCTATTCCAACCAATAACTTAAATTTATATTAAAATCAGTCTTTAAAACATATTTAGTATTGTTAAGTATTAAGGGGTTTTATTCTACAAATTATACACTAAACATATAACGCTAAATCTAAAGAAATACCATAATAACATCATTTAACTACAATGATACATTTATTAAAATAAATCCTTTTAAAATAAATACATACCTTTATCAGCCCCCAAAAGTTTTATTAAACTCCATATAAAAGTTATTTTTATATATAGGACAATTGCTCAAGAATGACTAGAAATTTAAAATCGGAAATTTGTGAAGTTGATTTTCATACTTAAGATTGTTTTTTAGTTACATTACTTTTTCCATTTTTTAAGCGCTATTTGAGTGGAAAGATTGTTAGCAAAATTCTTAAACAAAAAAATATACCCCTTTGTATTGTTCTTAAGTTTAGCCCCTTTTCACTGTAACATAACTATAAATAGCTTCAAACCTTATCCATAGTATGTATCTTTAAAATTCAATCTAACAGATGAGTATTTTTTGTAATCCAAAAGCGTCGCAATATTTTGTTTACATTACCATTAACACAAAAAGATATAGCGTGAGTACTTTAAAGTTGTGTAAGATAATTTTTGTTTGTAATATGTATTTAAAGGTATTGATAATATTTTTAAACTTCAAAGGACTTAAAAGGCTTTGTATTTATTTATCAATTACTTTTAAAGGCTTTTATTTATAAAAAACTTAAAATTTAATTTAAAGATTAAACATTTTACTTTTTTAAATTATTAAAGTTATTAATACTTAAGACAATATAATATATGCTATGGATACCGGTGATTTGAGGGGGATTATAAGCACAAAAGCACGAAATAAAAGAGCACTAATATCAGTATAATAGCAGTAAACTATATAACCCATGAATCATTAATTTGTGTATAAAAGTAATTATGACTTATGTACACCAATAAACACTTATATGCAAATATAACAATAAAGATATACATGAGATATGTAATTAGAAATCAGCAATGGTTATAGTATTAAGTACATAAAAGCTATACACGTATAATATTTACATAGTTTTAAATAGTAACTTAAAGTTTGGGATTTATCAAATTTAACGTTTTTAGATAAAAGTGTCCTCAGCTGGGCTTCTAATTCCTTTATTTTTAGAAGAGATATTAAGATATGATTGGATTTTTTTCACTAATGGCAATAACTCTATATATATCATAAGTGCCCTATTATTTATGTCGAGCATCTGTCTAACTACAAGCTTTAAATTACTATATCTAGATTTCAAAATGTTAGTAATATTATTATTCTAGTTAATGTAATAGGACTAAATAACGATTTAATAACAGCAGAAGTGAAAATGCAGAAAAATTTGAACTTAGTATCAAAATTTATTATAACTTTTAAACTAAAAAACAATATCATGTGTCTAACCAGAAGATTTTATATTATCTTGCTTTATTTTAATAGCCTTCCGATGTTATGTTTTAACTCACTCCCCTTCTCTGTATTATCCCTTACAAAGCATTGTTCTAAGTCCCTTATCAATAAAATGAAGGTAATAGAAAATAAATGGAAACAAAAAGAGTGTAAAAAATGTGGTTTTTAATTAGCTTTTATAAGATTTCAACTGTGTATAACTTAATTCAAATAAATACATTTAACTATTACTCATTAGCAATGTTTTAATAAATTATAGCTCTTTTTAAATTTTGAAGTTTCCCAATCTTAATAGTGAATATTGTTAATAGCTTCAAAAAATGAAAACTTAAAACCTTGCATGGGCAAAAAGCACTTGATTTATTTAAAAAAATTGATCAATTAAATCAGGGAAATGAAGATCCTGATTGGCTTTAATGGGTAATAATTTTTTATAATAAGCAAAGCATCCATCAATTTAATATTCCTGATTTAATTGAACAGGAGTTAGTACAAAAATAGGAAACTTTTTAAACAAAAACTACTTCTTATATTAGATTTAAATACATTGCCAATATAATATAGTTTTACCTTAATTTATCTCAATTTTTTTTATAATTATCAATTTACTTTTAAGTGTAAAATAAATAATTAAAATAAACTAATAATCAAACTCAAACTAAGCATAAAAAAGCAATAGACTTAGACAATAAAAGTATTTTAATAATAGAAAAGTAAATCTTAAAAGAAGTTATAAAACAAAATAATCTAGTTCTTATAAACAATTATGTCTTTAAAGCTAATTTTTTTAAATCTGTTTATCTTAATTATGAAAAATCATATAATACATTTGAAAATAAAAATGAAATATTTCTACCATTAATTAAATCCTTGTTTTTATTACTAACTATATTAAAAAATAACTCAAAAAGCAAAAATTAAATTAAACCAACTTGTAATAAAAGCTTTAAGTTTCATTATAAGTCAAAGTTGGAATTAGATAATTATAAGTCAAAAAAATAAAAACAAAATATGACTGAAATAAAAGTAAATAACTGTGATAAAAATAAAAATAAAAATAAAAATAAAAATAAAATGACAAAAAAACAAGTATCAATTTTAAAACTTTATATCAGTTTTTGAATCATAAAGATTAAAAAAAAGAATAACTTTAGATATTACTATATTAAACCAATTTAAAATATAAAACTTAAAGGATTTTTAAAATATGATATTACCTTAAAACTATATCACCTCTCTTTCATTATATATTTTTAACAGTTATGCTAACATATTTAAAAATAGTAAGCATTCTGCTTCAATTTCAAACTTAAGTTTACTATATATATATAATACTGACATGTTAAAAGTAAGTTAAAATGTTTTAAGCCTAACGTAAAAATATTAAAGAAAAAACAAAAATAAAAAAATCATTTAGACAATAAAGCTGAAAAAGCTATTAAAAAAACGTATGAAAAAAATCCGATTTATTTAAATAATCATTTAAATACTTCAACTTAACTTTACTAACAGCAGAATTACTTATTAATAATTAACTTCCAAAACTAAGTAATGGTATTTATTGTAATAAATAAGAAAAAGCTGAAATTTTGACTAAAACTTCTTAAAATAACAGTAGCAATGCTATAATAAACAATACTACAATGATAACAATTTTGTTATTTTTCATGCTATTATTTTTATTTTCCCTATTTATTAAATTCACACCAACTTAATCTTTAAAAATATTTACCAAATTAGTAAACATATGAGGGTGTATTTTTTTATTTTTTTATTGACATTTGTCTAAGTTTATTATTTATTATTTTTATAATATAGCATTATTAATGATAATAAGACTTATTAATATGTTCAGCTTTCTAAATAGCTAATTTCTGATACAACACTATTTATTTATATTGTTAGCATTTAATAATAATAAGTAAGAATTTAAAACGGAAATATTAGTATCAATTAAAGAACATTTTATATAGTTTTTGCTTTTAATAAGTGGGTCATTTAAAACTAACAGATTAGTAACAATATAGCCCAATTTGATTTATTAGGTATTTTAAGTTTTGGAATATAATTGGTTCAAAAAAATTTATAGAAAATATTCACAATACCAGAATTTCTTACAATTTCAATAAAAATAGTAATCAGTTTGGTATAATAATATTATCATTACTGGTGTTATTGAATTTAGTTTAATGAATAACCAAAAGTAGAACTATATTACTGTTTGATTTTGAGTGCATCTCGAATAAAAAATACTTATAACACAAGGTGCTAGCTTTTCTAGATGAATATTTGTATAATTTACTATTATTATTATTTTTAGGAGTAAAGATAGCATTTAACTACTAAAAAAGAAATATAATTAGTAAAATGAGTTGTTATAACACAGTGAAATGAATAGCAAAATACGCTTATACTGTAATGATAAATGAGGGGAATCTAATAATTAAAAGCTAACTGTAAAAGCAAAGCAGCTATATCTGTGAAATCTGGTACTCAGTGATTGGAGTCAAAAACAGCTATTGCCTGGTTGACTATACTGTAAGTCGAAAGGTCTTAGTTTATATGACTAAGGTATACTTGGATTATGGAGAATAGCACGTAATAGGCTATGGACCATGTAAGACAAATAAAATAGACAATACTAATGTAGAATCTACGTAGAATACTATTAAGTAAACTTAGTGACTTTATTAAATGTATGATATATCAGGGAATAACTTAGTTAAAAAGCCTCAAGCTACCATGTTCTAGAATCTCTTTTATACTCCGAAAAGTATAGATATCAAAAGGAGAAGACAATATTCTTTGAGACGAGGGTATAAATTTCATACCAAGTCAAAATAAGAGCATGAGATTGATTGTCTCTGAACTCGAGAACACGACAGTTTAGGGGATTATTATGCTATAATTAACCATGGGGCTGACAAGCGATATTTCACAATATCAAATGGTTAAAAGTATTACCTATTTTTTAGTCTGAAACAAGTAGAGAAGAATCGATTTATGTAGGAAAGCTGATACTTATACTAATTTATAGTTAAAGAGCTAAGTTATTCCTTAAATAAATTGTATAATATAAAATTTGTAAAGCTTCTAGATATGTAAAATGTATGTAAAATGTATGTAAAAGGTACGGATTTACCTATAAACTAAAATCAAATTGGACTATATATAATGTAACAAGCTATATGTAAAAAGATAAATTTTTTATGCTACATAATCTTAGTTTATAACACAAAGCTACTAAAAATTTGTATGTAAAGGTAATTAAAAAAATCATCATATGTAATGCAGCAACTGAATTTGGATGTAAATGTTATAGAAATAAGTATGAGGAAATGTTTTGTGTATAAGAAATTAATATATAAAATTATGCTTAAAAAGTGAACAAATGCTTGAAGGAAAAATAACGTTTCATATATATACTTTTTCTTGTACAGAAAAACATAAGTTTTCGCATATTTTAAATTTCAAATTAGTATTATAGTTTTGACAAACGTAAAATTGAAGCTTATCATAAACCTTTTCTAAACAATGCTCTAAATAATATTTTTATTTTGATATTAATTAGTTTGTATTTTTCCTACAGTAAATTTGATTCAATAAGGATCAAAAAATAAAATGGGACACAACTGTTTAACTTAAATTTTAAAAATTTAAAATGAAGAAACCAAATTTTTAAAACATAATGAATAGATTAGCTATAAAATTGGGAACAAGAGTAGCAAACTATAGTAGTGTAGGTACAGCTAATGGAAAAGCTAAATTACAAAAGGGTTATGAAGCATCTATAGAGTACCTTAATAATTATAAGGAACGTCATTTAAAATTAGCCGAAGAATATAAATCTCAATTAAACGCAAATAAGGGCTCAAAAGAATTAGAAGATAAAATCAAAGCTTGCACTGTCGAAGCCTATTTGCATTTACCTGAAACAGAGAAAAAGTTCCAAACTGGCGAATATGATATCAAAGAAGTAGTATATCAACACATGTTAGAAAAGCAATGGAAAAACGAACAATCAAAAGTAGTATTACAAAGATTAACTCAAATGTATGTAATTCCAGATGTTTTAAAACCTGACGTGTCTTTGAATTTCGATTTAAGTTTATCTTTCAAAGATAAAGCGCAGTGTGGTCAAATTTTGGACTGTGAAACAGTTATGAAAGAACCTGAAGTTAAGGCTACTTTATTACATGAAGATACCCGTCTTTATACTTTAGTTTTAACTGACCCAGATTCTCCAAATGAAGCCAATAAAACTTATAGAGAATGTATCCATTGGATGGTGTAAGTCTGGAACTATACTTTAAACTTGACTAAACTAAAATTTTATAGCTCGAATATACCATTAAATAGTAACAGTAAAAAAATCGATTTCAGTCAAGGAACTGTAGTTGCAGATTATTTACCACCACATCCTCAATTTAATACAAATTATCATCGCTATACTGCCGTTTTATTAGAGCAAAAAAATCCAATAGAAATAGAAAAAGTACCAAGCCATGAGTTTGGAAAGGAAGTCAATGAAAAAAGGTTTTTATCGGTACGTGATTTGATAGAAAAGAACCAGCTTCAAGTTTGCGCCGCTTCATTTTTTAGATGTAAACATGATAATACTGTCTCAACCATTTATAAAGACGTTTTAGGTAAGTATAGCTTTATTTTATGCTATATGCGATATTAATTTTTTCTAATAGGTCTATCTGAGCCCGAATATGGTCCTAAACCCAACGTCAACCCAAGAGTCGGATTAGATGGTAGAGTTAGAAATAGATATTTAAATCTCTAATCTTACTAGTAATAAAAAATTAAATCAAACTTTAACACTGTTTTTATAAGATTATTTTTTAAGCCTGTTTTTGGGCAAATCTATTTGTAGTTTTATATAAGATATCATTCTTATTATTTAGCCAATTAGATCAAACCATTACATAAACAATCCTAAGTTACTTTTAAAATATCTCTTAGTTTATAATGAATACATTAAAAATCAATTCAAAATTAATTCGAGCTGTAAGCTTACGAGGACTTCATACCCAAAGCGTATTATTCAAGGAAAATACTGAAATTAAGAGTGAATCACATGATGCTTCTTCAATGAGTTGGACAGATTACTTTCAATATAAAAAACAACGTCAGCTAAGGGATCAATTACTTTCATACCCTTCAGCTTTTATTGCAAGTGGAGCAACTGGATCTTATTTAATGACTAATGTTACATTAGATCCAAGTAGTGATTTTATGATCTATGGTATGGACCCTATGATTGTTTTTATTTTGGCTTCAGGTGCTGCTGGGTTTACTGCTTTTTTAACTACCCCACTTTTGGGTTCTCTAGCTTTTAAATTATTGAGACCTAAAATTAATGAACAGCTTGCTTTGGTAACCATTTATTTAATAATATTTAGATCTAGAAACATTAGTTTAATAAGATAATTAAGAGTTTTATTAACCTTAAATTTTTAGAAAGATGCTGATTTTTATAAAAGAATAGCAAAATATCGTGTAAATATGGCAATTCAACCTAGATCAGTAACTGCACCACCAGATTATTATGGAGAAAAGATAAAAAGTATTAAAGATTACCGTCATTGGCTCCGCCGTCAATTTGATTACAAAAGACAAATGGGCATCTAAATTTTAGAGAATAATAAAATTGATTTAAATTGAGATTTTGATGTTTTAATATATGTGGATGTACTTCTTTGTTTAAGAATTTTACTAACAAATTTTCCGCTCAAATAGCGCTCAAAAATGGAAAAAGTAATGAAATCAAAAAGAACTATCATATGTACATATTTAATAAAGAATTTGTTTGAATATTTGATTTTAAATTATATAAAATGCTATATAATTATGATATTTGACATGTCTTGTCTTGTATTAATATTTTGTCCAGTTTTTAAGCAGCCTAAAGTATCCAATATTTGCTAAATACCAAATGAAAAAATATACCACCCCATATTCAAATTTCGATTATTTTTCATACTTTCATTTTTAGTCATGTGAAAATTAGTTGTGGTTCGTTACAAAGACAAAACTAATAAAGATGTAATTTATTGTAAACAGATAAAAAGATAAAGGATTAGTCATCAAATTCTACAGTACCAGGTAACGAATCCATATTTTGAACAGGTGAAACAGGGTGCTCTACTTTAATTCTATCACTAGAGGTTGGAGAGCCAAGCATTTCAGAACCCTTCGATGACATGGGTCTAAGTGGGATAGCTTCTTGGTTTTTGACTGATTCTTCTAATGCTTTTCTAGTCTGATTGTATACTTCTCTAACAAGAGCTTCAATAACTCTAGTAAGTGGGCCAATGAGTTTTAAGGTCCATACTGCATAAAATGCCACTCCGCCAAATATTAAGAATAAAAATGACATGGGCGTTGATAACACATACATTATTTCGTTCCACCCTAATACCAATATTAAGCCTATTACCCAGTATGGTACCTTGGCCGTAGTAGATACAATACTACGCTTAGCTTCTAAAAACAAAGCATCAGCTTCTCTTTTAAATCTTGCCTCTATATCGTTAATTTTGGCATGACTAACTACGTTTAAACTTCTATGGAAGTCAATATTAGTTGTAGCCTAAAAATAAATAATCAGTATTATTTTTATGCAACTAAAATATACATACTCCATCAAAGAAAGTATCTGGGTTGAATGAATTATCGAACTCAATTTTAGACAATAATGGGATTAATTCTAAAGACTAAACAATAGTATAAATATCATGAGTATTATAAAACTATAACTATAGTTTAAATTACCAAATTCTTTGCTGTTTTAAAGTAATAGTCAATATCGTCCTCAGGTTTCCAAACTCTAGGCAATCCATCTGCATCATATCGGAAATTTTCTTCTAATCGATATCTTAATTTTGCTAACAACATGGTATCTGCTACTTCGTCTTTAATATGTTTAATTAATGTCTCCCAACTTTTAACCCTTAATTCAGCAACATTTTTTTCTATTTCTTCATCATTAAGGTTGAATGCTAAAAGATTACTTTAATTTATTATTTACGAAATAGAATAGTTATTACCTGAGCATCTATCCTTTAATTGTTTCGTAGCGCTATCTGTATAATCTTTATAATATTTTAATACATTTGGCCAAAGATCCTCTTTAGCATTATTAAATAATGGCGATAACGTATCAACAAATTGATTGGATATTGAATTAGTTAGATTTTGTTCTAATTTAACCATTTCTCCTTGTCTTTTATTTGTAATAAAATCACTAATGTTTTCTTCCAAGGAATGTTGCTCTTTAACAAATGCCCAATCTGCACCTTTTAAAACGATTCCACTTGCTAAATCATTAAAGGTCTTTTTAGCTTCTTCTGATGCTTTGGTAGTAAGACTAACAAAATCGTAATCAACTTGCTTTAATCCTTGTTCGATAACTTTAGTGAAGTTACTATAAGATTGGCTACTAAGCCCATCTAATTGTGCTTTAAAATAACCATGGAAATAGTCATGAATTTTTTCTTCCAATTCACTGCGTTTTTTTGAATAAACTTCCTTATTATATCTCCCTGCTTCATCATCAAATTTATTTAATGCAGTACTTTTAATTTCATTAAACACTTTGCCTAAATCTGCTACTATTTTACCAGAATCTATCTCATCTCTATAAGGTTTAAACTCTTTGTGAACTTCGCTATTGATTGAGGATGCAATTTCGTCACATCTGAATTGGGCTAATAGCTGTTGTTGCGTAGGTAAATCTAAGTTTTTATTCGTAATAATTTGCTCCCAAATACTCTCAGCGTATACCTTGAATCCATCTGCTGGAATTCTCTTATGGTATTGTGGTCTAAAAACATAGTTAGGATGGGATGGGTCATAAAAGCATTGTTTAAGGATTTGTGTTTGCTCATCGAACTCTTCAGGCAGTAACACTTTATGTGGTAATCCGAAAAACATAAAGTCAAAGAAATCAGTAATACTTGAATTTTCTAAACCTTTTGGTTTAGCGAGTTCATTCCAGCAACGTTGTAAATCTTGTTTCAAAGTTTCTGACAAATGAGAGAGTGGAACTTTGCCAATATGATCACGGATTACGAAAAATAGCAACGTCTTTCCTTTCCCTTTTTGTTGAAATAATTCCAAGTTTACTTCAAAAACGGTTTTGAGTAGGCCCATATTGGCACCATTGTAAAGTCCTATTTGATTCTCCCATAAATTAACGATCAAAACTTGAGCTACTGCTAACGAGAAAAGAGCACTTTTCCGTTCAAAATCTTGGTCCTCACCACGCTCTCTACCATCCACACCTTCTACGTCCATAACCAAAGTATTTGAATCTTTAGCTAAACTAACCCATAAACCTTTAGTAGTTTGTTGACGGTATCTTTCACCCATCGTATCAAATTTGGTCTTAAATAAAGCATTTAAAAGAGTACCTTAAATTTATTTAAATAAAATTCAAATTCTATGTTAAAAACACTTACTTTTTCCTGTGGATTGAGATCCAAATACTGCTACTAAGTTATAGTTAAAACCACATTTATCTAATTGCCACACATCTTTCATATAATGAGTAAGCTCCTCACTGAAGGCTTGGTGTTCATCAATTACTTGAATTTGGCTTGTTAGATTATCTTCTTTATTTTCAATGGTCATTTCTTGGTCACTTAAAAAATCGGGTTGATTTGATTCTACTTTAACAAAAGCTGGCGATTCTATCGATCCTTCACTTGAACTTTTATCCATTTCTTTCTACTACTTATATATTTTATTAAAAACTAATTAAATTTTTCTATTTCCTCTTGGGTTTGGTGCCATTCTTATTTAATTTCATTTTCTGCCAATCAACTCTTTCTACATAAGTTTACTGAAACTTAGGTCATTATAACTCTTTTTTTTATGCTAACAAAATTTCCCTTTAAATCACACCCTCTCCATTTTTTTGTTATGGCTCACTTTATTAACTGACAATCAAATTAAAATCTAGAGAGTTATTACTTTAATTTAAATTTGTATGTAACGTAAAAGTTTCATAATTTTAATTATCATATTTACTTCATCTGATATTTTATAATAATTCTTTGATCATTTTAAAATATTGTTTGATCATCAAATAACGATAGCTTGATATTAAAAAGTTGTCAATTTGACAATTGAATTAAACTTAACTTACAAAGTATCAATAAAACATTGCTTTAAAGCTTAAAGACTATATTTCTTTTCAGAAAAAGTTATTAAAATTTAATTATTTTTAAATTATTGAAAATTGAAATTAGAATAAGACATTGTTTAGCTTAACTTTTTGATCAAATTTAGCATTTTTAGTCAAAGACACCTCAATTCAATAATCACAATTATCTATATGGGTGTGATTCAAAATCGCAAAAATGCTTCAGCCCAGGTTCGAACTGGAGACCTTCACCTTGTAAGGGTGACGTGATAACCAACTACACTACCGAAGCTTATCTTATAAAGGCCGTTGAACAAATATAATATAATTTTATTATCAATTTAATACTATAATAACGAAAGGTAAAGATAGTAATCCATTACAGAATCGTTACACTGTTATAATAATAATGTTTAAATCTACTTTGTGAAATGTGTATTAAACAGGTAAGTTTAAAAGTTTGGTTTAATTTAAAACAAACTTTTTAAGCTATTAAGTAAAGCTGAATAAAAAACGTCACAATTTATGAGTTTAGAATTAAGCAAAAAGCGACATTTCTATAACACTTGGTATTGCAATTTTTGCTAAAAAATCAAATTATTTTTCGAACTACTTTAAACTAACCTATATTAAGACTTAGCTTTGTTTTATATATGGGAATGTATTTTTGTGTTTAATTTTACTAACAAATTTTCTGCTTAAATAGCGCTTAAAAAATGGAAAAAATAATGAAGTCAAAAAAAAACACTCCCATATGGTATTTGTATCAAGATATCATCTAACGATAATAAGTTAATTAGTCAAGCATATATGGGTTTTATAATATTCATGTGTGAGTTTTAGTTACACAGATACTAATATACCTTTAAGATATATGTATACTCTTTATAAACTATATAAAGTGTATAAAGATCCTAAGATAATAGATAAATAAACATATTGAATAAATTTAAATAGACATGATGCTTCATTTTGTTTTAATAATTGTGAAATACTATATGAGGATGTATTTTTTAAGAATTTTACTAACAATCTTTCCACTCAAATAGTGCTTAAGAAATGGAAAAAATAATGAAACCAAAAAAAACATTCCCATATTTAGATAATAATAAAAATAACCAAATTTAATAATATTTATCATAATAATTTGTGTAAATTGTTTTACTACCTTAAATTCTTTATATAAAGGTACACTTATAGGAACACCAAGGACGAATACAAAGAGGAGCTTGTAGCTTTTGACAAAATAAGATAGGTGCGAAACCCAGATATTATACTTTCAGGTAGCCTTGAATTTATTAATTTATATAATTTTGTTGATATATTTAATTAGTATATTTGGATAGAATAGTAAAATAATAAAACTTTGTATTTTTTAATTTAATTTTACACTAATATTAATTAAGGATCAAATATTAAGTACAATATATTTTGAAAAACGTTTTAATTTTATATCAGAAATTAACTATAAAAATAACTAATAGTAAAAGCTTTATTTAAAACAAATGATTATTTATACAAAATTAATTTAGTGACTAATTTATCTCTTTTTGAAATGAATATATTTAAAATTTCAGACATATAAACACTTAGTAACAACTTTATTGTATTAAACATTTTAATTTAAAACTTGACTTAATAGATCAAAGTTAATAAACATATTTAAATTTATAATAGATAAACGCTTTAAAGTTTAAGGAGATTAGTAGAATCAATATAAAAAGTCAAAATTTTAAATCAAAATTTTCAAGCACTCAGCTAAATCTTTCTGTAATAATGTGCATAAAAATCAAAGTGCTAAACTTTATTATATTAATCAAATGAAATTATAGTTTAAACAATCTAAGCATGTTTTTAATAATATAGCTGCAATAATCGATGTTTCAATTTAGTTAATCGCATCATGGAATTCATTTATAGATTCATCACTTTCCGAATCAGAAGAAACATTTGTAGAAGGCCTTGGGGAGACAAATTTTAAAAATTTATCCTAAAAACAATTAATACAATATATATTTTATCTTATACTTATAATTACCACAATGTCTTCTGCTCCAAATCTATGTGCAAATCCTCTGATGATTTCTTGAGATCTTTCTTCCCAAATTAATACAAGGTTGGTAAATTGACTTCTTAGTTCTTCTACTTGTTTTTGCATCATCAATTCTTGTGCCTAATAATAGGTTAATTAAAAAAGTTTTTTACTATACTAAAACTGTTACTTTAAAATAGCTGATACCCAGCTCTTTTCTGGTAACACCTCTCTCTAAATTCCTCCTTAGATATTTGTTATAGTCTTTAACTACCCTAGTAATCAAATCAGAGGTTGAAATGCCATCGGTACGTTGAGTTGGTAAAAAACGCCCTTGTGCTTTAACAAAGGCATAAACATCTTCGCTGTCTATGGATTTGTATGGTATATCATCATGAGCCACGTAATCTATCTATTAACTTTTTTAATATTTTAAACGGTTATCAACTTTAATTTACTTCATGCGTATCTAAAAACTCTTGGTCAACTATCCAAGGGGCATCAGTTATGATTTCATCAATCCAACGACAATGTAAAAGTGATTCATATCTCTCTGTGTCTTTCATTACTGTCCTTCCTTTTCTTGAATGCGTATCTTTGTCATTACATACTATATTAAGTTTGGCCTATTAAAGCATATCAAAAAGTATAAATCAAATGTTACCTCCTACTATGAGATGCACTGAGCTAAAAGAGTTTTTGGCTTGTTGTAATGCTTTTGCGTGGCCAAAATGAAACAAGTCATAAATACCGTCACAATAAATTCTAACAGGTCTATCCATTGGGGGATGCTTTAAACTATAGCCATAAGTGTTTTTTACATGGTTCATTACTTTGTCAGCTTCCTCCTTAGTCACCAGGTTTTTCTGGGTTACAGGTTCCGCTTTTATTACCCTTTGAAAATTGCTCATTTTAACACTTTGTTTTTCTAAGAAAAGTGGCTTTCAAGAATTAAATTTCTGTTAGTTTAACCTTTTCGTCTTTAAACAGTTAGCAAACATGGAAGCTTTTATTGGCTAGTATTTAATATGGGAATTTCACGGCAAAATTTATTTCAAAAAAACTATGCCTTTTTTAGCCATGACAAAATTTAAAGTCAAATCTATTCTTTGATGTTATTATCAGCTTCTCTCCTTATGTTATGTCATAATTATTCAATTAAGCTAGTATGTAATTTAAAGCTATAACATAAATATTATATAAGCTTAAACTTGGTTCTAATCACTATTTTATGGTTAAAATGCTTGAAACGAAGTTTTAATTAAAAAATGATGAATATCAAGACTTTAATTAAAGATAGCTTGAATTCATAGTTTCGAGAAATTTTGCATTATTGAGTTGGTTTATGCGTAAATCTAATCCTACATAGTGTTTATCCGCACGATTCTCCGTAAAATCTCCACCATCTAATTGCAGATTGGTTGCCCTAATTCCCGTGTAATCATAAATATTTATCAAAGTAAATTGTCCAAATTTACTGTAAGAGTATTTTCCCATGTATTTCTTATCTTCGTTTTTTATTTTCGTATCCTGATATAAATTTTCAGCATCCAAATATACGCTACACTTATATATTCACTTTGCCATAATAGTGAAACATTAGCTACTTGGTTTATATATGTTTAACCAGTCGATTAAAAGTAACAAACAGCTTTACATTCTAAAATATTGTTCAATTTGGTATATTATATCTACCAATTAAAGTTAAAAATCTCAATATTAAACAGTGTTACAAAAAGTTGTAAGTGGCAGTGAGTCATTTTAGATCTGGAAAAATAAAGTAATAAGTTAATGAGTATTCGAGTAGAAATATACTTTAAAGTCATAGTTGCTATAGTCAAAAAAGTAATAATACAAATTTATTATATTAATTATTGAAATGATACTCAATTACAAAAAAAACTTTTACTCTAATTAAATTTCTTTGGCAGATATTCTGTTATCTAACAAGTTAAGGTGTAGATACTTGATATCATTAACAAAAAAGTCATACCAACGTGGTATAAGGAAAATAGTAGAGAAATGCCAAATAGAATGGGCATCAAATAAACCAAATACAGCTGGGAAGTCAAACAATTCCATGCTCATAGCTAAAGAAATAAGGAAACAAACAATAGAAGGAGCCCAACGGTTAGGGTGCTTAGGCTGATGAAAAAGCTGATTAAAGGTAGACCAAAAAAACCATAAAAGGTTATTAATACCTCCGGTAACTATATTTGCTAACATATTATAATCATAATCAAATTTACCACTTAAATAAGCTACATGTCTTGCATAAATAACTAAACAAACTAGACTCCAAGTAATAAAATATTTCGGATGGGATACATAATTGACCCTAAAGACTCTCATTGAAGTCATGTAAAGAGTATAGATGATTGACAAATAAGCAGAAAAATAATCCATTTTTTCAGTAAATATTTTATCTCTAGCATGAAATATAGTTGACCAAACCCAAGTATTCAGGGATATACATGCGTATATCATATATATGATTTTATATGGGGAAAAAAAACTGATTTCATTTTTTAATCTCATTAAACCTTTGAAATGCTGATAACCATTTAAAATGGAAAAAACGAAACTAGCTATCTCTTGAATACCAAACACTCTATAAAACGGCCATTTGCCATAAAATTGTTCAACTTGATCATTTTGTAGCATTATACTGTAACTTTTTTGCATGCACTGGTATTTACATTCATCTTCGCAATTCCAAAATGTTAACTGAAGCTGTAACGGAAGGGGGGTTTTGCTATTTCCGTTTGAATCGCATTCATCTACTTTACATTTGGTTAGACAATTGATAAACTTTGGCTGGTTATCACCTCTGCTTGCTAAATAAATTGATACTAATAGTGAAGAAAATAGCAAATTTATAAATTTAGTTGGTAGCATTTTAAAAAAATAGAACCTCAAAACAAATACTTTGTGAAGCTCATTTTCCAATAATGATGTCAACTTAATTCTGCAAAATATTTATGATGCTAATAAGTTTAACAAAATATTAATATCTAAATTTACGCGTGAGAAAAATACATCACAAAGGTAAATTTTAATGTCAAACTTTTAAATATTGACTAACACATGGTAGGTATCGTTTCGGTTATAGCAGTTGACACCAAAAATTATCCATGTGGGACATTTGTAGATGATAAAGTTTCATTTGAGCCATTAAATGAAAAAATAACCTTAATTTAACTAAAACACTTGAAAATTTAGCATAAAAAGAAATTACAATAAAACACTTATATAAGAGAATTCTGAGCCCTTTTTAATTAAATTTGTTAAAATGTCAACCGCAAATGAAGTTAATAGTCCTTCTTTATCTAGGGTACTTTATGATGATATGATAAAACCAGACAACGATAGTAACCAATCAACCATTATTACACCGGATATAGTCATTGAAGGCGAAACAGCGGATACAAATAGTGAAAATGCATGTTTAAAGAAGCATGAATATATTCAAGATTTAATAGAGCAGCTAAGCGAAAGTGGGGAAGTAATTGAAAATAATGACAGTGATAAAATATCCTCATTATCGCCTGAAATATTAGCCTCAGAAGAATTATTAACAACGATGATAGAAAATGTTCAATCAAGATTAAGTGGACTGGGAAAAGCTAAGAAGAAGGAATTAAGGCTTAATTTACAGACATTAAAATCGGCCCTAGTTGCAGAAAGATCACAATTAAGAGCAGCGCGACTGGATCCATTAAGATATGAAGATTGTGATGAAGATATAGAGCAAAAAGCGGAAATACAAGTATATAGCCCTAGCCCACAAACCATCAAAGAGCTCTTAAGCAGTGATTCAAAATTGGAATACGAAGAGTCTAATAGTTCAAACTTCTTGAGTTTAATAAAAGAATTGCCCAGAGCCTCTTCTCCAACTTCTACGTGTGGGGCGACTATTGGAGAAGATATAAATAGTATAGTAAGTCCTATACCTAACCCAAATAGTTTAGTAGATGGAGATGGAGGCCTTAGAGAAAGAATGGCTCGACAGTTATCTTTAGATGATGGCACAAAAATTGGCCCAATTACTGGGTCAGGAGATTACCAGAATGAAATCTTAAGAGAAGTTGAAAGTATCGAAAAAGAAGCAATAAAAATAGGAATGACCAATCTATTAAGTGATAAAAAATTTGTTGCTTTTGCTTACTGTTCATGGTGTTTTAAACAGACCGTGCATGGTAGAGTACAGCGTAATTTATTAAGAAGATCAAGGTATAAATGTACTGAATGTACTCAAGTTACTCTAAAATGTCGTACATCTTGTGGAGCTATGTCAAGGGGTCATCAAGATTATGATGAGGAATTATGGTAACTATTTAGTAATTTTTCAAATAAAAACTTATATTTTTTAGTGCACGTTGCGATGGTACCATTAGTGAATGGGGAGAAGAAAGGCCGTGTAAAATGGGATATTGTTCATCTTGTTTTCATTACTCGTCTCATTATTTAATGCATAGAGGGTATGTATTGCATGATACCTATCGTTGTAGTTATTGTAAGTCGTCAACTTTTTTATGTGCTACATGTCACACAGATTTCGGGGCATTTGAAAGTAACATGGTGGTAATATCAGAGCTTTTGCATTATACTTGTGCTAAATGCGGCGATCAAATACTAAGTTGGGAAGATCCCACTCCTTGTGGTCGTAAAAGTAGTGGCAGCGTTGAATCAATGTCAAGCTCCCACAGAAAACAACTGCTTAGATACCAACATCCTTTTGAATCATTTGCTGAGGTTAGATCACATATCGCTTGTGAGGCATTAGTTGATGGCAAAGACTTTTTTGATAAAAGTTTTTCTTTAATAAACGATGCTACAGATTCTATATTTATGAGCTGTTGGTGGCTTAGCCCTTTTATCCATTTAAAGAGAGACTCATTGCCACTTAAAGATGAAGATAGACTATGTAACCTATTATGGAAAAAAGCAGACGAGGGAATACAAATATATGTTATTATATGGAATAATTCTCTTTTTTTAAGTTTATGTTCGGAAGAAGCTAAAGAAATCCTTGAAGCAGACCATCCAAACATACATATTATGAGGGACCCAGCTTTTAGTTTACCAAACTTTTTATGGTCTCATCACCAAAAATTTACATGCATTGATTTTACTAAAGCAATTGTAGGGGGCTTAGATTATGCAGTTGGTAGGTATGACACTTTTAATCATGAATTAACAGATCTAGGTGTACCACCTTCTTTAAAGCCGAAGACTCCTCCACCTACTTCTCCTTCTTATAGATTTACTGGACCTGGACTTGGAAATATATCACCGTTGAATGGATCTCCCAATTTTTCACCTAACTCAAATATGACAAGTCCGGGTCCTTTTTACTTCCAACAGCAGCTTTAGATCTTGATGATTCAAATGAGAATACAGAATCGAAGCCGAAAATTAAATATAAAGTAAACCAAAAGCTAGAAAATTTAAGAGGGATGGCAGAAACTTTAACTTATTTAGAGCTTAAGAAAAACAATTCAAAATTTGAGCCCAATTATGTTTGGCTTGGACTAGATTACTACCAACCACAGGATTCTAGACCAGAAAGTTACAGTGAACCAACAAAGGATATAGTACATAGGTTTTCTAGATGTAGAATGCCATGGCATGATGTCTCAGTAGCTATTGAGGGCTTAGCTGCTTATGATGTTGCAGTTAATTTTATAGAAAGATGGAATCATCATAGAAAAAGTCATACTTTTGAGCATTTACCTAAGATCGGACTCCCAAAAGCCCCTGCTCTTCCCCCTTCAGGTATTGCTGGTAGAGGAAGGTTTACATGCGAGGTTCAGATTATTAGATCATTAGGAGATTGGTCTGGATTACAAGGAAGAACTACTGAAGCATCTGTCTATGGTGCCTATATGGCAGCCATTTCTAAAGCTCAACACTATATCTATATAGAAAACCAATATATAGTATCATCAACAGCAGGTGGTGGGGTAGAGAATCGAATTATTGTAGCTATTTTAGATAGGATCAAAGATGCCATAAAAAACAAAAGAAAGTTTAGAGTGTTTATTATGTTCCCTATTCCAGAAGAAACTGGAAAACCTGCTAACCATATGTTACAGCTATCATATCAAACACTCTTCCGTGGCGGACTATCTTTGCTTGATCAATTTAAACTAGAATTCCCCGATTTAGACGCATTTGATTATGTAGGATTTTACTTTTTAAGAACCTATGGTATCCTTCCTTCTGGTAAAGAAATGTCTAGTAATGATAACACTCAAGGAGATGAAGAATTTGAATGGAAATGTGTGACTGATATGGTGTTTGTACATAGTAAAATAATGTTAGTAGATGATGAGATTGCAATCATTGCTTCAAACAATCTTAATGATAGATCAATGCTTGGAAATCGAGATTCAGAATTAGGAGCTGTTGTTTTAGACACAAAAAGGGTTTCTATGAATATGGACAACAAAAAGTTTACTGGAAGGAGATTTGCTCATGATTTACGAGTCAAGCTTTGGAGAGAACATTTAGGACTTTTGAACAAGGTGTATGATCAACACCCTTGGGTCCAACAACTATCACAAGATCCCATATGTGATGCTACCTATCATGGTATCTTCAGGAAAGTAGCCAAACTTAATACTGGGATATTTAAGCAAATTTTCCCTCATATACCTTCTAATTCATTTAATACTTTTCAAGAATGGGAGGAATTTAATCTTCAGGTAAAAAATGGAAAGATTAAATCTCCAAAGAATGAACTATTATATAAACTTAATGATTTGAGAGGTACTTTATGCTTCCATCCCACTAGGTTTTGTCATTCCGATTCTCTTGATTGGTCAATCCTTGAAGACATTATGGGTAACGAGTTAGTCTCATAATCTATATCAAGTATAATTTATTGATTCTATTTATATCTAATATAATCCTATTTGTAAATTTTAACCAAGTCATTCAACTACATATATAAGCTTTTCAATTTTATAATAAATATCCAAAATAGATATAGGTTTTAAATAATAACTAAGTTTAGTAATTTCAAACTTAATTTGTATAAGAGCAATTTTTTATACTCTAATTGTATAATACTTGGTACATATATTTCAATATTAGCATTAGAGCATTTAGCTATATAGCATACAAATTTTCCTTAACAAAATAAAATATCCAAAAAGTACCCCAGGCAGGACTCGAACCTGCAACCTCCGCTTTAGGAGAGCGACGTCTTATCCATTAGACTACAAGGGCTCGCACTACGGTTACTTTAGTTTATTGATTTTATATAAACTTGTTCAAAAGATACGTGACATTTTTTAGGTCCGCTTTTATCCTTGGCCCAATTAGTAAGAATATATAATTGGATCAGTAAATTGAAAAGTGAGTAGAATTTAGTTTTTCTCGACCGAAACTTACAGGTTTGGGAGCTTCTAGATAATTTGATAAAAGGAGAATAAATCAATTTATGTACATAAAAGGAAACAATGAACAAAAAATTCCTTTTTATCATCTAAAATATTTTTTAGTTTATTATAATGCTAGTTAAGGAAAAAGAAGAGGGAGGATGGGAAACTGTGAAAGGACCAGCTGTCAAAGTTGTAGACAAGGCTGTGACTGAAGAAGTAGAAAATAAAGAAAAGACAAGTGAGTATGAAGATAGTGAGAGTGAAGAGGAATACATTAAGTTTACCCCAAACCCAATCAAAATCAACTGCCCATTTGACAACTGCAATAAAAAAGTGTATGAAATAAGTGGGATTAGCAATCATGTTAAAAAAGAGCATGGGTACTTTTTCAAGAATTTAATTTATTGTCGTACCTTTTTAGACGAATACTTACAGTACTGGGCAGAAAACCAGAGTATTTTAAATGATGATAGGCATCTCCCTCCAATTAAAGATAATCAAGGTATTTTGTTTTAGTTTATAAGTATTTTTCTAACATTTTATAGAGGGGTTTACTTATAAGATTATTGATAGCCATCGATTTCATAAGGATGGGAAAATTCGTACCAAATTACAACAAGAAAAATTAAACTCAGTGTTACAAGAACAAGAAAACGAACGCAAAACTGAAGCAAATGAACCAAGACAGTGTCTCTTTTGCTCTCTAATATTTGATAATCGCTCCAGCCTCTTTCAGCACATGTACCAAGAGCATGGATTTAATATAGGATTGCCAGATAATTTAGTATATGTTGAAGAGTTCCTTTCGATTTTAGAAGACAAATTAAAAAGAAATGTGTGCATTTATTGCGAAAGAACGTTTACGAGTGCTATAGTATTGAGAAAGCATATGAGGAAGAAGAAGCACTTTAAAATTCATAGCAGAAATCATGGATATGATCCATACTATATTGTTAATTATGCGGAACCTGGCAAAGACTGGAAGCAGTTAGAAAAGGAGGAGAATGACGATGTATTAGATGACCAAGGAGACTCAGCCTGGATGCAATGGGATGAAATTGAAAAGGAGCAAACACATTCTCTTTTCGATAACCAAAGTTTTGATACAACTACTGGGTGCCTTAATCATATGAAAAAGAGATTCCGGTTTGATCTAGTTAAAATTCAAAAAGATCTCGGTAAGTTTGCACTTGTAGTTTATAGCTTGTTTATCGTTAAATTATTATTTTAGGTCTTGATTTTTATCAAATGGTTCAATTAATTAATTGTATAAGATTTCATAAATTGCAAAACAAATGTTTCTTGTGTTCAAGTCATTATGAATCTCCAGATAACCTTGAATCTCATTATCTAAATTCCAACTGCCTAGGATCCGAAATACCTAAAACAGCCAAATTTTTTAAAGATCCAAATTATTTACTACCAATTTTAGAAAACGATGCACTTATTATGTTTGTAGATACTTTATTTGAGGAAGAAGGGACGACAGATGCTGCTACTAAGGAGGAGGGAAAGAAAGGGGACAAAGTCGATGACACTGTAACTTTAGATCCTTCTCAGAAAGATATGCTTGAAAAAATAGCACAGTTAAATATTGACCAAAATTAACTTTCTGATTTTTAAAAAAAATAGATCTTTGTCATCTTTGACATACTAAATAAACTAATTTTTTAAATTATAGCTCATTTTTATCTTGTGAAAGTTGGCTGAATTGCTCTTTAAGAGATAGTTTTAGTATTATTAATTCAAATCAATCATTCAATTTATTTAATATATTTAAAAACAATTTAAAATATACGATATAAGAAAATATCAATATTTAAGTAATTTCATTTTAATATCATCAAAATGTATAAATAATGGCCGAATGTTGTAAAAAGTGTAACAAGAATCAAAAGTGGTTAAGGATATAAGATGCAATTAAATAATACACGGCTTTGAAATCACCAAGTCACTAATCTCAAAGGCTGCCTCTTCTAGTCTTCCTGGCTTCAATTTCATATTGTTAATAAAAACCATAAAATCTTTAATTGATTCTTTCAGACTTGGATCTAGATTTTGTGCAATTGCAAACATAAAATAAGCTTCCTCATCTTTTCTCTCATAGCAGTAAATTCTACCTAATATCACACGAGCGCTAGCATGATTAGGGTAAGTTTTGAGTATCTCTTCTAAAATAGCCTTTGCTTGAGTAAATTTCTTGTCATAAGCTAACATAACAGCACGATAAAACGAAATCCCGGGTATATCTTTATCTTTATCAGTATATCGATTTAAAATATCTCTCACTTCATCATACTTTCCAAGTGAAAAGAAAGTTTGAAGTGCTAACTTATTAATCGATAAATGAGAATGAGATAATTTAATTCCCATTTTAATAAGGTCTATGTATTCATCGAAGTTTCCTAAAACAGTGGAAAGAGATAAGACCCCTAAATAAGATTCAAAATGACGAGGGTTAAACTTTAAAGCAAGCTGAAAATTATCGTTTGCTTCGTGGTAATTTTTTAGCTGTAAATGTCGTAATCCACCAATGTAGTATGGTGCCCACTCCCCGGGAAATAACCTTTTTGTTTCTTCTAAAAATTCTACCCCAGTTTCATCATGACCTTGCACAAAACATTTAGCAGCCTGAGCAAGGTGCGAAACCATAGAATCCGGGGCCATTATTTCAAGTATGCTATTAATACCTGAAATCCCGCCGAAGTCTTTTTTCTTAAGTAAAAATCCTATATAATGCTCCATATGTTCTATTAAATGTGGATATGAATTGAGCATTTTGGTAAATTTATCTTTAGCACTTGTTGTTTCCTCTTGCCTGAGTAAAACCTGAGCATGCATCCCAAGAGCCCATTGGCCCTTTCTAACGTTCTCTGGAAGTAAAGCTAAATGTGCCTCGCCCAATTTTGATTCACAGAAAGTTAAAGATGCTTTGATAATAAACATGTCACAGAAAATAGCGTCAATGATCGATTTTTGTTGACTTGATTCATTTTCTGCTCTTTTATTAGGATCATCTCCTTCATGATCATCACGAAGTCTTTTTGAAGATACAGTTTCAGTGTTAAGTTCAGAAATAGAAAATGTACCCAAAATTTCATTATCTATTTCGTTTTCATTAGGCCAAGAAATAAAATTCTGAAATCTTTGAATATGATAGGGCTTGGATGAAAATTTCACTTTATGGTCAAGAGAAATACCAAGATCATGTATCAAAGGTAGTGGGGATCCACTCTCAGATAAAGCACCATTTAAAGGAAGCTCTATATGGTGTCTTTTTACTTTTACTGGAGTGTTGTTTAGTGAAATTGTTCCATTTTGGTTCCCATTAAGGGCAGAAGATTTAATTGAGGAATTAAATGTTTTTCTTATCCTATTTATAAACTTATAGACATCTTGATTTAGGCTTATAACAGAGCATAAGGAGTTGTAAGCAGAATATGAAAAAGCATTAAGTTTCCAAGCGCGATCAAAGTGTAATTCTGCTTGATCTTTTCTATTTAAAAGGTTATACACTTTACCAAGAATTAACTGTACTTGATAATTATTTAAATCCTTATATTTTGATAATATTTGTTCTGCATCAACAAAGTTGTTTAATTTCAAACAGATCTTAGCAAATAAGATGCTAGTAATTATATCCATTTGATCTTGGAGAATTTCTTTTAATAACCTATGCGCCGCATGGTAATTCCCCAAATGATAAAGAGATTTGGCAACTAAATATTTTGGTAAATCACGTTCGGGATAAAGATCGTTCATAAGATTAGCTATATACAATGAGCTTACATAATCTTCCTCTTGGATGAATGTTTCTATACTCAATTTAAGTTTTAAAAAATCAGGATCGAAGCCTTGAGTGTCATTTTCTTCAGATTCAAAGTAAGGAGATTTAAATTCCGCGTATCCATCAGTTGCTTGGTCATATTGATCCCAACAAGCAAGTTGTTCTTTTAAATTAGGGAGTTCCAAATCACTCATATCGTCAGTTGTAACAGCTTTTGGCATCTCTTCTTTTATCCTTTCGATTGGTTCATCAAACATTATTTGTTCAGTTTCAGCAAATAAGATATCAAAGTCATCTAGCTTGTCATCCGTTTCATCTAAACCATCTGAGGTGTGCATAATGTTTTTGTTATTGGACATTTTGATCAACTTATTCTATAATGAGATGAAGTGCAACTTTATATTGATTTATACTTCTGATTACGACTAAGTGGTTTATTAGGTTTTTCTGTGTATCTCTGTCTCAAAAAGTTAAGAATTTTGCAAAAAAAATTCGTAAAGACGTAGGTTGCAATCCCAAAGGTTATTTTTTGCAACGTTGCTACTGTTTTTAAGAATTGCAATCAAAAAAATATGGATAAGTTAATTTATGTCATAGAAAATTATTTTAGGTGAAACTTAGCTTTTATTAAAAAGCTTAAGAATTGAAATTAACTGTTTTAGCTAAAACTATTACTTTTTAGAATTAAATTCTGTTAACATAATATAAAAAACCTGTCATTTTGATACAAATTATTTTAATTATAAAAGCATAGGGATCAAACTAAGTAAACTTTTGAGGTTTAAAATTTAGTTTAAGAAAAAAAGTTTGTAAAGTTTTTTAAAAATAAATTTGTTAAAGTTAAAATCAAGGTAAAAATAGAAGTTGAAGAGATTAAGGTTAAGGTTAGAGTTAGCTTTACTTCTAAATATGATAGAGCTATCAGTTAGTATATTTATACTTTATATCAGTTTTTAAGCAGTTTAGTAAAAATCAAATTTTACAGCTTTGAGACTTAAAATTTAAGTACTTTTTAAAAAATAATTATTAAAAAATAAAAATAATTTAAAGTATGTGTTGATATATATACATTTTAAAAGATTATATGATTAAATAATAGCATATTATTGAAAAACTTCTTTAATTAATATATAAAGATACTTAAACTAATTAAATTTAGAAAGCTTGAAAGTAGAATTTTATTTTAATTGTTTTATTTTTTTTAAGTAGTTAATTTTTCTAATTATGTATTTTATATTATTTTTATTAAATGTTTAACATATAATGTATATATAGTTATTTTTTATTAAAACAAATACGAAATGCAAGCTTTTTAAATAAATTTCAAAATAAATTTTTAAAATTCTAAAATAATATCATATAAAATATTCCTTTATCAGCTTTATAATTATTTATAATATGGGAGTGTTTTTTTAACTTCATTACTTTTTCCTTTTTTAAGCGCTATTTAAGCGGAAAATTTGTTAGTAGAGTTCTTAAACACAGAAATACATCCCCATATAGTATCATCTAACTTATCTATAAAACTAGTTCCAACTTTATGACTATTTTAGTCATGATTTATATAACTAATTGAAGGCTTTTTATTTTGATTTACTATGAGAATTCCTTCCATCTAGTTATAAAAAACATCATCTCTTTTTTCTAATATCCATACTTAGCAACTATAATAAAAAATAATGATAGTAAATATTCATCAGATAATATATATATTAAATAAAAGTAGAAGAATGATATATAGTAAACATTTGAATGATCTAAAAGATAAAGCAGTAGCTAGGTCAACATTCTTTAAATATATACCAAGTAATTTCAAAATCCAGCAAAAACGGATCTATGTAATATATGTGCCCAGTATACAATTAGAAAAAAGTTATTTGAAAATAAAATAAAATAAACACAGCAATAAAAAACAAAGCAGAGATAGAATAAATTCTTAATGAAGAAGAAAAATTATACAAATTACATAAATTCTGTGTTGATACTCAAAAAAACACATTTAATGAAACTATTAAAAAATTAAATAACAAAAGTTGTATAATAGTTTTAGATTTTAAACAAAATATGGAAATAGGAACAAGATCAGATTCAATAACTTTAGATTATTATAATAAACAAGCTATATCAGTATTAGGTTTTGGTGTATTATATTTAAAAGATGATAAAACAATAGGCAAAGTTTACTTTGATTATTTATCTGAAGTATTGAATTATGATTCAGCATATACAGGAGATTGTTTAATCGATTTAATCTCTACAGAACTTTCATTTAAAAAGTTTACAAAAACTAATATATGAGCAGATACAGGAAATCATTTTAGATCCCAGAAGTTCCTACATTATATTGGGGATATATTTTTGTGTTTAAGAATTTTATTAACAGCTTTTCCACTCAAATAGTGCTTAAAAAATGGAAAGAGTAATGAAGCCAAAAAAAACATCCCCATATGTTTAAAGAAATTCATAAAATAAATAGTAGTTTGAATGTTAATCTTAATTTTTTTGCTGAGCATCATGGAAAAAGTATAATTGATGGACATTTTGGAAACCTTTCAAAATGGAAAAGTAGTTTTGAAGCGTTAGGTAAAATAGAAGATATTGATCAATTAATCTCAAGATTTGAGGCTTTTATTTGCGAGCATAATAAAATTAATAACTCAACTGTTAATAGAGGGAAAACAGATATAATTTTTAAAAAGTATAAAAGAAACGAAAATACAAAAATAATAGTAGACATGCAAGGCATTAAGAAGTATTTACACTTTATTAAACATAACAATAAACTACATTATTATCCAGTATCCGATACATCAAAAAAAAGCGATATGGGGTTGTCTGAATTAGTTCCATTATTTTATCCAATTTTTGAAAAATTTTGTATTTTAAAAACTTCGCTTAAAATTCTATAAAATCACATCTTTTATTAAAACAAAAGTACCCAAACACAGTTCTAAATCATTCTATTATAGCTCATACTGTAAGTTAGTTGAATTTCTACTAGATCTTAAATACATATTCTTATAAAGCTTAATTGAGAAATATTTATTATCAACCGCTTTATAACCAACATTGTAGATTTATTATCAAATAAATAAACTATTTTAATGTTATAATTACATTACTAATATATTGCCAAGTTAATAAATAGCTGCATGGGAGGGAGTGGTTAGCCCCAAAACTATAATTAACCATCCCTATATAGTACAAGTAATAATAGTTTTTACATATTATTACAGTTACTTGTTCTTTGACTATTTATTAACTTAGCTATTAATAACTTAAGTAATCCTAACATTTAACAATCTATTTCTATCATTCAACAAACTACTTACTTGCTTAGTAAATATCAAAATTTTTAAATTCTCTGTTATCTTCGTAAGGTAAGCTGGGATCGATCTTTTAATCCTTATATTTTCTATAGACTCTATAACTTTAATTGGGACTATATCGCTTTTTTTTGATGTATCAGATACTGGATAACAATGTAGTTTATTGTTATGTTTAATAAAATGTAAATACTTCTTAATGCCCTGCATCTCTATTATTCTTTTTGTATTTTTGTTTCTTTTATACTTTTTAAAAATTATATCTGTTTTCCCATTATTAACAGTCGAGTTATTAATTTTATTATGCTCGCAAATAAAAGCCTCAAATCTTGAGATTAATTGATCGATACCTTCTATTTTACCTAACGCTTCAAAACTACTTTTCCATTTTGAAAGGTTTCCAAAATGTCCATCAACTATACTTTTTCCATGATGCTCAGCAAAAAAATTAAGATTAACATTCAAACTACTATTTATTTTATGAATTTCTTTAAACATATAGTGTAGAAACTCTTGGGATCTAAAATGATTTCCTGTATCTGCCCATATATTGATTTTTGTAAACTTTTTAAATAGAAGCTCTGTAGAGATCAAATTGATTAAACAATCTCCTGCATATGCTGAATCATGATTCCATATTTCAGATAAATAATCAAAGTAAACTTTGCCTATTGTTTTATCATCTTTTAAATATAATACACCAAAGCCTAATACTGATATAGCTTGTTTATTATAATGATCTAGATTTATTGAATCTGGTCTTGTCCCTATTTCCATATTTTGTTTAAAATCTAAAACTATTATACACTTTTGTTATTTAATTTTTTGATAGTTTCATTAAATGTGTTTTTTTGAGTATCAACACAGAATTTATGTAATTTGTATAATTTTTCTTCCTCGTTGAAAATTTCTTCTATCTCTGCTTTGTTTTTTGCTGTATTTATTTTATTTTCAAATAACTTTTTTCTAACTGTATACTGGGTACATATATTACATAGATCCGTTTTTCTTGCTGGATTTTTGAAATTACTTGGTATATATTTAAAGAATGTTGACCTAGCTACTGCTTTATCTCTTAGATCATTAAAATATTTACTATATATCATTCTTCTACTTTTATTTAATATATATATATTATCTGATGAATATTTACTATCGTTATTTTTTTTATTAAATCTTGATGAAATAGTTGAATCATTTAGTAAATATTGTATGATAGTTTCAATTTGCTCATCTTTAATTCTTTTTGTATTTTTAATAATAGGTTTTAATGTTGATATTTTATTATTATTACTTGTTTTTGAATAATCATATTGATTTCTATTTATATTAAACCCAAAACTCTTACATTCATCAAAAGAATATACTGAAGCTATAGTTGATAATAACGCTACTTACTGATTTTTGTTTCCTGTTTCCCTTAAAGCACTAATTTTATACATTACTTGATTAAGTTTATTATTATCGATAGTAAACTTTGATAATATATCTTTTCTTTGTTTTGTTTTGTTATAAAATTCCATAAACCTTGGGTTGTTATAAGTAGCTCTTAAAATTGATGTAAATGAATTACAATGTTTATATTGTGTACTCCTCCCTATTGTATTGAAGTTTTCAAAAATTCCATTTCGAAGTTTAGTTATGAAAGTTTGCATTTTATTTTTATTTCAACAAAAAATAAAGTCAAATAAAGTCAAATAACTGTGTTTATATAATTATATAATCATATAGTTATATATTATATATCTGTTAAATATCTAACAGAACTAACATAAAATATATAGTTAGGAAAATTAGCTATTTAAGAAAAGGAAACAATTAAAATAAGTTTTAAATAGAGACATTTAATTTTAGGCTTTTTAGATTTAACCGTTATATTGGACACAAACTTGAAATTTTAAATTTGGATTAATTTCTAAGTAGATTCTGAAACCAATTAGGACAGCCCCATATAGTTCCAATTAAAGTTATAGAGTCTATAGAAAACAGAAAAATTAAAAGATCGATCCCAGCTTACCTTACGAAGATAACAGAGAATTTAAAAATTTTGATATTTACTAAGCAAGTAAGTAGTTTATTGAATGATAGAAATGGATTGTTAAATGTCAAGATTACTTAAGCTATTAATAGCTAAGTTAATAAATACTCAAGGAACAAGTAGCTGTAATAATATGTAAAAACTACTTTACTTGTACTATATAGGGATGGTTAATTATAGTTTTGGGGCTGACCACTCCCTCCCATGCAGCTATTTATTAACTTGGCAATATATTAATAATGTAATTATAACATTAAAATAGTTTATTTATTTAATAGCAAATCTACAATGTTGGTTATAAAGCAGTTGATAATAAATATTTCTCAATTAAGCTTTATAAGAATATGTATTTAAGATCTAGTAGAAATTCAGCTAACTTACAGTATAAACTGTAATAGAATGATTTAGAACTGTGTCCGGGTACTTTTATTTTAATAAAGATTTGATTTTATAGAATTTTAAGCGAAGTTTTTAAAATACAAAATTTTTCAAAAATTGGATAAAATAATGAAACTAATTCAGACAACCCCATATGCTGTAAGTCGAAAGGTCTTAGTTTGTGTGGCTAAGATAGACTTGGTTTATAGCATATTACTTGCTATCATTCATAATCCATGTAAGACAAACAGAATAGACAATACTACTGTAAAATCTACGTAAAATACTACTAAGAAAATTCAGTGGCTTTATTAAATGTACGAGATATCAGGGAATAATCCAGTTAAAAGGCCTTGAGCTACTATGTCCTAAAGCTTCTTTTATATTCTGATAAGTGCAAATATCAAAATAAGATGTTAATATTATTTGAGATGAAGCTAGAAATTCTCATAGCAAATCAAACTAAGAGCATAGGATTAATTGCCTCCGAACTCGAGAACATAACAACTTAGGTGGTTTTTATGTTATAATCAATCATGGAGCTGACAAAGCGACATTTCACATATTTGACTAAAAGTATTAATTTATTTTAAAAATATAATGGGAGTGTTTTTTTTGACTTCATTATTTTTTCCATTTTCTAAGCGCTATTTAAGCTGAAAATTTGGTAGTAAAATTCTTAGACACAAAAATACGTCCCCAATGCTGTTTGTAATATATAAAACAAGGTAACTAATAAGTGTTATAGCTGAGTTTTTAATCAATGTGTTTATTATGACAAACTTTAAAGCAATAGTTTTATATAACAACTATATATGTGTAATAAATTTAAAGTTTTTTAATAAAAGCAATAATAACATAAAAACATATTTGATTTTCAACTATATCATTTAGTTTTTTATAAACTTATGTTTATGTTGATAGCCGCAATTAATAATACTGGCAATCACTTGTTTAAAAAAGTCCAAATAGTTTTTAAAAACTGAATGCCAGGATTGTATAAAAATAGATACCTTACAGCTGCTGCAACTCTTATCCGACCTAATCAACTGCTCACTTAAAAAATAACTTTGTAATAAAATTTACTTGATATATAGACTAGGTCTTAAAAAAATTGGCTATATAAATAAAAAACGTAAGAACCATTGCTAAAAAAAGTCACAACAAAGTTTCAACTGTAATTTAAATCAAAAAGATTAAAGGTTATTGATTATACTAATTCTAGCTCTTAATAATGAGTTGAGGTTACAAATACATACAAAAAATGGTTTACAAATAGTGAGGAAAATATCAACATTAATATTAAAAATCAAACTTCAAGTCAAAACAATATATCCAACTATGAAATTCATTTACTTTATCACTGTCGTTGCTACTTCTATTGCTGCTCAAGATTATGGCTACGATTATACTAAAAGATGCAAGGATGTTACTTCCTACGCAACTGTAACACTACCGCTTATACTACCGCTACTACCATTTTACCTTGCCTTGGTTATTATAATAATCAAATCTTTAATAAGGCACCAGAAAAATTTAATCAATTGACTTATTTTGTTTTTTAGACAATGTAGTTATTTTTTTTTGAAAAGCTTGGGCTCAAAGGAGTAGATAGTATTTATTCGATTTAAAGAGTATGAAATGGTAAGAAAAAGTGATTGAGGAGTGACTTTCACACCGTTAGAGCTAGAGAAGAATCTTTTGATAGCTGAGCAATAATTATTATGTCATACAATATACTATTCAGCATATAAATAAGGAGCTGTTTTATCTAAACCTAGGTCATTTGGGAAACAAATACATGGTTTATAAGTAGCCATTTATCATGTTGTTAAAAATGACTAATATATTTGATATTTAGATATTAAGCATTATGTAAATTACCTCAGTCATTGAATTTATAAAAGCTAATGGAATATTAAAATTTGATAAATCTTTATAATAATTAAAACATACAAAATAGAGAATTCAATAATTTATTTAGTAGTATCTTCTTCTAGAACAATATACTTTTTTAACTGTTTTTGTTTGAGTGGCTGTACTAGTTTCTGTCAATGTAGAAGTAATAGTTTGTGTAGTACATGGGATAGGACAATCAGTTGGTTTTACGGTTTCGGTTTTAGTTCCAGTAGTAGTTTCAGTTAAGGTGGAAGTAATAGTTTGTGTAGTGCATGGGATAGGACAATCAGTTGGTTTTACGGTTTCAGTCTTGGTGTCAGTGGAAGTTTCGATCAAGGTGGAAATAACAGTTTGTGTAGTGCAGAGAGCAGGACAATCAGTTGGTTTTACAGTTTCAGTCTTGGTTTCGGTACCAACATATGTTTCTGTTAAAGTAGAAGTAATAGTGTTTTTAGTACATGGAACAGGACAGTTTGTAGGCTTTATGGTCAAAGTTCTAGTTGAAGTGCTTGCTATGATAGATGTGGAAGTAGTAGTTTTTGTACGACAACCATATGCATAGCCAGCAGATTCAATACCTTTTGATAAGTAGATAAATACTAAGAGAGAGATGTATTTCATTTTTCAATGATATATTAGTATATTTACGAACTTATATACTCTAGCTTTTTAGCAGTCGTTTACAGCTACCAAACTGGGCTTAACTCCCTTTAGTGGATATGTAGATTAAATTACTATGGTACGAGAGGATTTTTTATAAAGAGATACTTTAGATTAATATATAAACTCAGGTTGGAGAGCTTTATATTCATTAACCCACTTAATGCTATTGTTTATCTTTATTTTTACATAATTAAAGTCGTTTTTTAGGCTTGAAATAAGTTGCCAATTCAATTAATTATGCTAATAGTGTGCAAAATAGATTAGCTAAATTTAAGCAGAAAATAAGTTTGTTATATTAGTATTTGGACAATAAAAATTAGGAACTAAAAGCAATCTTATAGAAAAAGTGATGTATAAATAAGAATAAAATATTAATAAAACATAAAAGGAACCAAATTTAGATCACAATAATACATTTGACTATGAAATTCATTTACTTTATTACCGTCATTGCTACTTCTATCGTTGCTCAAGGCTACGACTATACTAAAAGATGCAAGGATGTTACTTTCTATGTAACTAGTACCACGACCATTTATACTGTCGTTAATACCACTTTACCATGCCCTACCTATTAAAATAACCAAATTATTAATAAAACATCAGAAAATTTAAACAACTACTTTTTTATTTTATTTTATATATAGCTGTATTATATGTTATAATGTAATACTAGCATTCAAAACTTACTACTACTATATTATTACTTTAATTAGATACTAAAGTTAATATTTTTAAAATTACTAGGTTTAAAAATATCAAGGTATGACCTCTATAGCAATTCAAACTTGTTAAATAATCACAAATTTAATATGGAAATATGAAAATTTTTACAATGATATCTTAGGTTGAAATAATAGATCACTATGGTTTTTATTGCTCATCTGGTACCATTAGTGTTTATTAAAATAGAGGCAATGGCATTTGTAATGTATATAACAGTGCAGCCATGAGGTATCATACAAAGTTTTAGTTGTGGATTTGCTCTGATAGTTCTAAAAGTAATTATTTTTATGGAAAATCACTTATAGCATTCAGAAACTTTAATATTTAATATAATGTGCAAGTATAAAAAGATATTCTTGTTTAATCAAAATCCTATTGTTTTGGAGTACTTGCTCTGGGCTTAATTGAGCTCAAGCGGTTTGCTTGTAGGTTAATTTAAATACAAGGCTTAACTTTACCGATTTTAAATTATTCCAAAAAAAGTAAATTAGCATAAACACTAAAATAAAAGCATTGTTTTCTGCAAAGGAATGGTAAGATTTTTTAAATTTTAAATTAATTAAAATAATAATGAAATGAAATAAAGACATATCCCCCAAACTCCTCAAGGATTTTAAAATAGCTACAATCACCAATTGTTTTTTCTTATGTTTTTCTTTGGCCTTAATAATTTTATAAGTTTAAATCTAAACCAAATAGGAAAAATATTTGAGTTTTAACTTTCTTTTAACCTCACACATGCTTAAATATCAGGCTTTGATAGATAGACGATTTAAAACTGTGCTATTTTACTATCTATAATCATATTAAAGAGCCCTTACTATATCTAATGCCATTTAAAATTATCGTTTTCTTTAACTACACACAACTTTCAAGTTGTTATAGCTTTAAATATATTTAAATTATTAGGCTTATAATTGAGTTGAGTATAATTATTTTTAATTATGCTGATAATGTACGAAAATCTGTGGCTTATTTTTAATTATTGTATAGCAAAAACTGGTATATAAATAGCAAAGAAAATATCAACATTAATATTAAAAATCAAACTTCAAGTCAAAACAATATATCCAACTATGAAATTCATTTACTTTATCACTGTCGTTGCTACTTCTATTGCTGCTCAAGGTTATGGTTATGGTTATACTAAAAGATGCAAGGATGTTACTTCCTACGTAACTAGTACCACTACCACTTATACTACCACTACCACCACTTTACCATGTCCTACTTATTAAAATAATCAAGCTATTAATAAAGGGTTAATTTTTATAAATATTAAACTATCATTAGGTTATTTTCAATATTAATAGATGATATTATGTTTTAAAATGACATCAAATAAATATTTTAGTTAAATTCAAATTTATAAATAACAAATACAATAATATTACAATTTAATAAAACAGCAATAGGATTAATTAAACAAGCTCATAAAAAGATTCCTATTAAAAGTTCTTGTACAAAAAATCCAACTTTTAACTTTAGAATCAAGTTTCTACATGATACTTTTCTAAGTCATCTGGTACAATATCAAAGTTAATCCCACTAGTTTTAATATTAATCGTAAAGATACTTCTTAGAAAGAAGAATAAATAACCATGATCAAACTGAGCTGTAAAATCGACAGGGAAATACTTTGGCGCTGATTCTGAAAAGAAATCAAACACTGGTTGGTAAATTTTAACTTTACCTAAATCTACAAATTCTTTTCTTGCACTCCTATAGAACCTGCGTGATAAATCTAAAGCTTCAATTAATACTTCTTTCAACCCTGAGCCTTCATATTCATTATTGTTTAATAATACTTCCCCACAAATTACAATATTACGATAGATAATTGCTTTAACTAAATACAAAACTGGAAGAAGAGGACGATGGATTGAATGATAAATAGTAGTTTGCAATAAGTAATTAGTGGTAGGCAATAAAGATTGCCAATAAAGAAGGGCTTGATAAACAGTCTTTAAAGCTTCATCAGCGTGTGGAACAAATGAAATACATTTAATATGAAAGAACATAGCTTGCATATAAGCTAATTTAAATTCATTGGAACTCTTATCATATTTAGTACTAATATCTTTAATTTCTTTGGCTTTAACACGATACAATTCATAGAGGGACTTAATATTTTCTGGAGTATCTCTTGGTAAAGGAGCTGGATAATCCAACTTTATGGGTTGTTCAGACTTAGTAGTATCACCATCATGAGGTGACGAAAAATTAGTATAAACCGGTTCATATGTACCTGAGTTGGCTTGTGTAAAATCCGTTGGGTGCAGACCTGATTTGATATTATCATTATGATGTTGATTATTAGGAGTACCATTTAAGTCATGATAAGGTGTTCTATCTCCTCGGTTGGCGAAATAGTTGTTAGCATTAGTACGTACTTTGGGTTTCCCCCACTTACTTTCAAAAGTGTCTGAATCGTGCAATCTATAAGCCTGCTGAGGTTGATAAGAAGTCCTTGACCCACTGTTACTATTTGTAATATAATGGTTAGATCTTCCTGTATCATAATTGGTATTAGATCTAGGTGCGTCATAATTAACAACAGGTCTCCCTCCGTTATAGTCAGAGTTATCTCTTCCTTCATCATAATTATAACTAGACCTTCCTGTATCATAGTTAAATTTATCTTCATTATAATTAGAATTGGATCTTCCTCCGTCATGGCTATGATTAGGCCCTCCTGTATTATAATTAATATTAGATCTTGGGTCGTCGTAATAATTAGCATCAAGTCTATTACCATAAGAATCTTGCCTCTGATTTTCATCATGAAAAACTTCAGCATTCCTAGTACCAGCTAGAAGTGGATGTTGCTTTACCTTTTGGATATGGAGTGCTAATGGATCCACAATGCCACTATTTGATCTTTCTTTTGCTGCCTTTTCTTTTTGTCCTTCTAACTCTTTCTTTTCAGTTATAATCCTTGCTTTAGCTTCTTCAGTAAACTTTTTAATTTTTGGGAGTTTGTTATACTCTAATCTAACACCTTCACCCTTTTCTCCAATAACGCCTTGACCTGTTCTTCCAGATTCAAGTGCCCTTTTGTCCTTTTCTGTCTGTTTTATTTCTGAATAACCATTGGCATAACTTGTTATTTCATTTTGAATACCTATCCCAGGATTAGGACCTCTTTCATTTTTATGCCTTAAATATTGATTTTCCTCGTTATAACCTTTATTACTAGATGGGTTGCTACTTTTACTAGGTTTAGTCATCGAGTTTCTACTTTCTTGTTGACTTTTAGATGAAATATTGTTAGACTTATTGAGTATTTCAGCTTTATCAATATTGGCTCTTTTGGCTGCTGGAGCTATACTAGTTTTCGATGCGACACGTTCCATAGGCTTCATAGTAAATTCACCAAGTTTTTTAAAATTAGTTTCTGACACTTTGGTTCTACCTATAGGAGCTGACCTATCATTTGAGATATCTTTATTTATTGTACGAGTAGAAGTAGCATGATCATCATTTGGCTTGTTTGTATAAGTTGCTCTTGTACTTTTTGTAGTAATATTATTAACTACAGGCTCTTTTAGTTCTACTTTACTTCTTCTTTGTTGAGCTGAGGTAGTACCATTATAATTATTTACTTCACTGTATTCTGTTTCCAAATTATTTCGATCCAGTCTTTTAAATAATATCTTGATTGCTGAGTCCCCTCTTCTTCCCTTAAGTATCTTTATGTCTCTTTCTGGATTTAACTTACTTTTAAGACCTAATTTCGTTGTTCTCCTCACTTTGGATATAAAGTCCATAATACCTTCTTTTGTTTCGTTTTGCTCAGATACCTTCTTGTTTTTTACTGGCAGACCTTTAATCATGGTATCCAACTGCTTTATCAGATAGTCTTTTGTTGGTAACTTGTCTTTACTCATTATAATAAACTATTTTAATAAAGTGTTTTGAAAATTAGTTCATTTGAATTTGTTGTCAATTACTCTTATTTTTGAGTTTATGGTCAATTAAAGTAGTATAATTATTTTTTGTCCAATTGTAGTTTAGAATCCTAATTTATTCTTATTTTATTTGTCTATATGAATCATCGCATAATTATGTTCTTTTATTATTTGGTTGAATAGATTTATTAAATTGTTTATTGACCCTTTATTAAGATTGCTTTATACATAACAAATAATGAATAATTATGTTAAATAAAAAGTTTAATTAAAAAATCATTTTTTATTTCACAAATATACTTTGTTTTTTAAAATAATAGTTATAAATGAGAATACATAATTTAAAAATAAGGATAAGAAAAATAATTTTCCACTTCAAAAATCAGAAATGAGCAAAATAAAATCAAACAAAAGCCAATCATTTATTTCAATTTACAATAATTCTTAATCAAACTAGCCATAACAAAATGGGAAAGCGATGTAAAAACTAGCAATTAATAATCAAATAAAATTAAAATTAGACTAGATTATTGTGATCATTGTAATAGATATTTATTAAATAACCGAGTCAACATCAAGCAACATAATGTATCCACTATGCATTTAAGAAGTAAAAAAGACTACTATAAAGCTTATAGTGAGTAAAATAAAAGTTAACCAAATTGAATCTTTAATAGTCTTCCTTTTTAAATATAGATAGAGAAATTGAAGGTAAACCTCCGAATTATTACCGTGGTTTTCCTGCAGAGGAAACTTTTAGAATAGTCAAAAAGGTAAGTTGAAGTTTTTTATGATTGGATATATAATGTTTATTTGAATAGCCAAAGTTGTTCATTTTGTTTGATGATTCAATGCCTTTCGAGTTGTTGAAACATAAAAACGAACTACCTCCTTCTTTAAAGCCATCGTCCATTAATGAGGATTTTACCCAACTTCCAGAATGGGGGTGAAAGTTTATTAAATTTTATATTTTATTGTCATTTTATATTTTATTTTGTTTTTTATTACAAATCAGTATAAAAAATTTGGACTGATATTACCGGCTAACCTATAGTTTTGAACCAAAAATATAAACAATAAACAATCATAAAAAAATTTAAAAGAAAAAAGCTAACGCAGTAGTTCTATATTCCTATTTAAAAACCGCCGAAAGAAAAGGGGAGAATCAAAAGTGGATGATAACTTTAATATACAATGTACACTTAACTTAAATCTAAAATCACTATTATTATCTATTTTCGATTATAATCTATTGAACTTACATCATCAATATCAACTTCCTCAGCTTCACCATCTTCAGCTTCTGAATCGAAATCGAAACCAACGTCTTCATCTTCATCTCCACCTGCATTTTCATTGATTTGAGCTAAAAAAGCATATTAATATACAAGTAACACAAAACAAAAATGTAACATTTACCAGTATCGGGAATAGCACCTTGAGATTTTAAAGCACGAGCTTCATCCGGAGTGTATTTCATGATAACATCAGCTTTATCATCTTGGAAATCTCTTAGAGATAATAGAATAATATCACCTGCTGAAATCCAAACTTTCTTGCGCATTTTTCCTCTGATCAAAGCTAACCTTTTTGTACCATCAAAACTTTGTGCTGTTAAACGTCCATTACCCAACATGGTTAAAACTTGAGCATATTCTAATTTTTTTGAAAGATTTAATGTTCTGTTAGTTATGTAGTTAGCCAAGATATTTGACTATTTACCTTGCCCTTCATCGGCTAAAATTAACTCTCTTTTTGTGTTCTCATTTTCATTCTTTCCTCTACGGCGATTCTTACCTCCCTTTTTATTTATTAATATACTTTCTTTAATAATAGCCCTTTTCTATTATTACCTTTCCCTTATTTTTAGGCATCTTCTAGATTAATCTGATTTATTAATAATAGTCATTTTTTAATTTATTCATCTTTACCTTTTCAAAAAGATGGATTTCCTTTTAGTTTTTTCAGAAATTATAATGGGATTGAGCTTATATAAATGTAGCCAATTAAATTTACTTAAAATGATTTTATCTTAATTTAGTTTTGTAAGTTTAAAATGATTTAATAGTTAATTTCATATGGAATTTATTACAATAAAAAACGCTATTGATACCTTTATTTGCACATGTTTACAGCTTCACATAAGCCGTATTATATTAATTTTTGTATTTTTTTTACTAATTCAAAAGCAATACATGTAGATTTATAAGAAATTATGTTCTGACTAATTTTTATATTAATTTTATAGTATCACCCTGTTTTTGAAAAACTAAATGGTAATTTTTATAAATCATAAACTAATTAGAAAATGGGCAAAGTATTAAAAAAAATACTCATATATATACTGATCTATTAGAATATTATATAATAGCGTTTTAAAGATGTTTAAATAATAAATTATAAAACAGCATATTAAAGCTTGGAGTAAACTTATTTGATAATAATATATTTCAATTACATCACTATAAATTATTCTTAATTCCACTATACTCAAAATAATATAAATACAAATAATATATTATAATGCATCATGATAATTGGTTCAGTTAACTAAATGTACAAATACAATTATTTAAACCTTCATACAAAAAAATTTTATTCAATAAGAAAAATAAATCAAGGCTTAATTACCATTGGTAGGACTTTTTCTAGCTTCCAAACCATTTTTATTCTCCGCCTGATTCTTAAGCTCCCTTAGATAACCTTTAACCATTTTATCTTTATTTTGTTTATTTTTATCTTCAACTTCTTCCTTTCTTTTTTTAGCACTTCTTTTACCTCGGTTTTTCTAAATTAAGATATTAACTGGTCTTTCTAAATAATAATAATTAGTCTTACTATTCTATCCTCAAGTTCTTTTTTTCTATTAGCAATAATATAAAAAATCAAAAGTTAGTAAATTGAAAACAAAAAAACTCCAATAAATACTAATTGAACAATTGGCACCTAAAACATATTGATACAAAATGTAGTTGGCATAAATTAGCCATCTTAGCCAAAAAAGCGATTTAATTGTTTTATAAATAAATGGTAAATATTATAATTGAGTTACCTTTTAAGTGCTATTTCCCTCTTCTTTGCTTCATCCTGTTCTTTTTGCATACTTTTAAACCTTTCTAAAAAACTACCATCATTTGTAAATACGTTTAAATGAGGATTATTACTAGTTATCAAAATATTTAGTACATTACTTTATAATAGCTAATCTTTATATTACGCTAATTTATTCTTTTTGGTTTCGACTTCTTTATTATATGATTTTTCGCTCATTGCTATAATTTATAGAAAAAACTTATTTAATTTTTTAAATTATTTATAAAGACTAACACGTTAACTTGTGCTTTAATTGGTTAGGAAATTAGGGTGAATTTTAACTTTTGTTTAAAGTTTGAAATTAATGAAACATAATAAAGTTCAATTAAACATTTAAAAGGTCAAATGTTTTAAAGATAAGTCCCATTCGAAAATATAGTTGAATAGTAAGTATGATGGAATTGTATTTATTATAGCTTAGCTCCCATAGAGGATCCTATAACAAGCATAGTAACATAATTTAAAGTTAGCAGCTGCATCTCATAAAATATTTTAAAACACTTACCTTAAGATATACTCCTTTTATATCTCTAAAAAGTTTTTTTATAGTATAATTTACAATATATAACTTAGTCTCATTTTATTAGATATACAATATTGTATTATTTTGTAGCACTTATATCCTAACGTTTATACATATTATTGAGCTTATCTGATAGACTTTTTTTATACTGCTAATTATGACTTTCTGAATTTCTATTAAATACCATGTACTTGATACATAAACTTAAGTCTATTCTGCTAAAATTCAGCTTCTCTTGTTATTTTGTTTATTACATGTAAGGTATCGGTTGATAACCTAGTCCATCATTAAAAATATCACTATGTTTCTATATGATTTTTGATATCTTCTTCTTTTTTGTTGAAATCTTTTTATTATAATATACTTCTTAATAATCAGTAGCTATATATATATCTTAAGATATATGATAAATATAAGGTTATTGATCTAGTATTTATTTTTTATTTTTATTTTTGTAAATTTGAACGTGACCTCATTCTAATTTATATAAGCTTGATGATTTGTTGTAAAGTATACTTACCTATGAATTTCTTATAAATCCGAAATTTTTATTTTTATTTTTAATGTTTGTTAATACATTATAACTATTATTTAATGAAAATAAGTATCAATTAAAATATTATAATAATGTTTAGTTCAGCAAGATTAAAGATTCATTTGAAACTTAGTATCAATCGAGTAAAATTATTAAGGGCAAAAAAAGAAAACTTAAGTTTAAAATTAAGAAAAGAAATTTCTTTATTATTAGCGGACGATAAATTAGAATCGGCAAAGATAAGGGTAAGCGTTTAGTAGATGAATAATAAACTAAAATGAATAAAAAATTCAGGTAGAAAATATTATCCGAGAAGACAACTATTGTGAAGCTTTAGAAGTATTGGAATTATTTTGTGAATTATTATTAGCTCGATTTTCATTGTTAGAATTAAATGGGTAAACTCAAAAACTTATATAAAAATAAAAAATTAATAGTACATAAATTAAAGTGATCTAGACCCAAGTTTAATTGAAGGGGTCCAAAGTTTAATTTACTGTTCAGCAAGATGTGGAGAAATTAAAGAGTTAGTTATGATTCGTGACCAATTTGCCATGAAATATGGTAAAGAATATGTAGTAAAAGCTATGCAAGATCAAGACCATTTAGTTAATTCGAATGTAATTTATTTTTTATAAGTAAGTAACTAATATTGAGTATACAAATTTAATTAGATAATAAAAAAACTTGATGTAACTCCACCAGGTGAAGAACTAATTGAAAAATATCTTGAAGAAATAGGCATTCGATATAATGTGTCGAGTTATTGTCAGAATGGCCAAAGCAATCAAAATGACATAAATGAAACTTCCTTAATTGATGTAGAAAACGTAGCTTGTTTTATTATTTATAGTAAAATTAAATTTTTATTCTTTATTTTTTAGGATAATGAGGTTATACCATCTCCACCGGTAACCAAACCTAAAACCAAAATTGAAAAAAATAATCTGTCACCTGACGTACCTAAAGCTTTATCTCCAACTAACAATGTAGTTAATAATGCAGTTGATACGAATAACAAATCAAGTTCTATACCCTCTTTATCTGAGTTAGAGGCTAGATTTCAAGCACTTAAAAAGGGTAGTAATAAATAATCAAATTTTATTTATTTTATTGTGTTATTTTTACTTTTTGTAACTATAAATAAGCTTTAAAAAAATTAGGCAGTTGCACATAAAATGCGTCATTATATAGTATAAGTGTAATAAATAAAAATAGAAATCATTAATTAATGTTCACCGTTGAAATGCGGACAATAAACTTCTAGTTTCATTGGTTAGAATTTGAATTTAGGAAAAGATGATAAAAAGTTAAATTGATAAAAAATTCAACAGCAATTCAACAGACAATTCAATCTTTACCATTTAGAAAAAATAAAACAAAAATGAAGTTTGCTAAACATATGGCTAGTAAAGCGGTGCCCGCTTGGAAGTTGTATTATTTAGATTATAAAAGGCTCAAGAAAATTTTAGAACGTATAAGTAGGTAAAGACAGTTTTTAATTAACTTATAAAAGAAACATGTAGTTTACATTTTTATCTACTTTAGCTACTGTGACAGTTTAGAAAATGGTCGAAATGAAGTAATGATTGAAGAAAATGCTGGTATGACTTTAGAAAACTTAAAAGAAGTAGAGGATTTATTTCAAGAAGGTTTTAAAGAAGAAGTGGATAAAGTAGAATATTTTACATATTCAAAATTAAAGCAGTGTAAAAGCATGTTTCAACAATTAACTTTACAATTTTTTGAATTGGTAATACATCCCTTTTTTATTCATCTGTTGTTTTTTTAATTGAGTTTTTATTTTTAATAGAAATATCCCACCAACCATCACATTGGTAGCTTAGATCAAAGTAGTAAACATTTATCTGATACCCGTGTTTTTTCAATAGATAATACTAATCCATTACCACATACCAATTCTATGAGTATTCAAGCTGGTGATGTTGTATTTGAAGCATCAACTAAATTATCCGCTTCTTTACACAGTCTAATCAATGTATTGAAACATCTAAGCAACAATTTCATACCTTTAAATAAGTTAGCGGTGTATAAAATTTATAAAAAACATGATAAAGTATGCAATCGATTATTGAGTATGAAACCAGATGGTTTACATGAAAATCAATTAGCTTTGGGTCAAGAGTTATTGAAAACAGCTAAAACAGAAAGAAGGTTTTACTTTCGTTATAAAGAAGATGTTGTTGCTTTGATGGAAGAAGCACAGGTAAGGGTTTTGATTTGTTATTTTGAATAATATTTTGATGTTATTTTTTAGCATATGCAACATGAAATTAATCGACTTTCGATTCGAAAGAGACAGCAAGGTGTAGTGTAGTTATAATACACACAATTTTTTTAACCTAGCTACAGTTCGATTTCATTTTTAGTATTATTATTATTCCTTTTTTTTCTTAAATATAACTTTGATATGATTCCGGATATTTTTTAACTATTATACTTGTTTTTCATTAAAAAAACCTTATGACTATACCCTTTAGAGTTCTTTTTTAATCCTTTAAGTGTTCACATTTCCTTTCAGAATTTGAAGTTAAGATACTTCCTCCTTAATTTTGGTTTCATTAAATTTATGGAAAAATAATATTATTATTTAAAATAAAATTACCAAAATTTCTTATTTATATTCACAACTTTATAATTTTTAGTATTATATAAATTTTAACTTTCTAAAATGTAGTTAGTGAAAAATCTCACCTTAGCTCAGTTGGAAGAGCGATGGACTGTAAATTTAATAGCAATCCATCGGTCCCTGGTTCGATCCCGGGAGGTGAGAGAATATTTTTGAATTAATTTAATTGGAAATTTTTTATTCAATAAAATCAAAAACTCAAAATATTTTATAATATTTCTTGTTTCTTTAGTAAAAAAGATGAATCGATTGAAACTAGCTACCCGAGCACTAACTAAGGCTACAATAAGACCACCTCATCGTTATCAAAGCAACAAGAGTTTAGCTAAGTTATTAGAAAATATATTTGAGCTTGAACCCAAAATTGATCCTACAAACTTAACTTGGACCAATTTTCAATAAACTCAATTATCCAAAGAACCCATCTCCTCAGTTAAACTGTTAACTAGAGATTTTATTGATGACAGCTTATACAACCCAAACTATGGCTATTTTTCTAAACAAGCGGTTATCTATTCACCTGAAAATAAGATTGAGTTAACTAAATTAAAAGATAGTTTAGAATTTATGAATCAAATAGCATTAAGATATAAAGAAATTGAGTTAGATTTATCTCAAGTTAATGATATTTCTAGACAATGTTGGCATACCCCAACTGAACTTTTTAACCCTTATTATGGTTATGCAATTGGTAATTATATTATTCAAAGTTATTTAAAAAATGGTTATGATAAATTAGTGATTTATGAAATGGGTGGAGGTAATGGTACTTTAATGAAAAATATAATGGAATTTATTAGGATGAATTATAAAGATATTTATGATAAAACGGAATATAATATCATTGAAATTAGTCAACAGTTAAGTCAAGAACAAGAAAAGAATAATCAATTGGAATTAAATGAAGAAATGAAATTGAAATGTAAAGTTGTAAATTGTTCGATATTTGATTGGGAAAATAAAATAGAAGATAATGGGTATTTTATTGGTATGGAAGTATTAGACAATTTTGCTCATGATGTTATTAAACTTAATCAAAATGGAGAGGCTTACGAAGAAGTTATATTAATTGATAAAAATCAGCAATATGAACAAGTTTATCAACCAGTTCAAGATAACATTATATCTGAATATTTAACAATATTAAAACAAATTAATTGTTATCCTCAACTCGAATGGCAATATCAATATTTACCATTTCAAAAAAGCTTATCTAAAAGCTATTTTTTACCAACAAAACAATATCAATTTTTAAAAATTATTCAACAAAAATTTGCAAAATTTCATTTAATTCTAGCAGATTTTTATGAGCTAAAAGATACTGTTGAAGGAGATCATGGACCTGTGGTTCAAACTAGATTTCAAAATACAATGATACCTTGTAAATCTTATCTAGTTAGACCAGGTTGGTTTGATATCTTTTTTCCTACTAATTTTGAAATTATGGCAAAAGTTTATAAACATATAAATAATAGACAGGATAATAATGAGGAAGTTAAAGTATTAACTCAAAATCAATTTTTATCATTGTATGGTGATATTAAAAATACAACTACTAAATCTGGTGAAAATCCATTCTTAGATTATTATCAGAATAATAAATTTTTATTAACTTAAAAATAAGATAAAAATAAAATAATAAAATAATAATAATTTTGTTTTTAATTTTATTTTTATTAAATATAATTGATATTTAAGTTATCTTGATAATTCATTATCAATATTAAAAATATTAAAAATAGCATTAACTTTAGTAAAATCATGATGAACTAAATTAACTAAATACCAATTATTTTGAATCTCATTTAGTAATTCAAATGAAGTGGAATTTTGATCATAATTGAACTTCCATTGATTCCATAGTTCAAATGCTTCATCTTTCCAAGCTAAAAAGGAGACAGCTTCTACTACCGTTGGTTGAACAATTTCTTTACCAGGGAAAACACCCCAAGTAACTGCCATTGGACCATCCACTGTATTATTAGTTAATAAATTACCTTGTTTATTAACTGCATAATAAGTATAAATGTCTTCATTATTCTGGTTAAATTGAGTTAATTGAGAAATTAAACGATCTAATTGCAATTTAGAGCAAAAAAACTCTAAATAAGATTTTTGATAAACATATCCGTTCTTTGGTCCCCAGCCATAAATTTTGTCAGAAGATTTAATTCCATTAACACTAGGTTGAGAATTAATTGTTAAATAGCCCATTTTGTTAATATTAATTAATTCATTACGAATAATTTCAGTTTCTGGATATAACGGTTGATCACACCAAGGTAGTGCATTTAATTCATTATTACAATATTTAATAAATAATTCAAATATATCACTAATTAAACTTGGGGTTCCCCATAATTTCAACACTTGTTCCTTGTTGTATTTTATATTAATACCATAGCCATCCAATTCCCCATAAGCTGGAGATCGACTATCTCCCCATCTACCGTTTGGAAAATCGTCCCAATCTTGAGTACGATTAATGTAAGATTGTGTACGATTACGCCAAAATATTGGACGTACATTCTCTTTTTCTCGATTTTTTAATAAAGATGGATTCCATGGCAATGGACGATATATCTCTTTACTATTAATAAATTGCAATTTTTCTAATATTAATCGAGTACTTCTTTCTAAATTTAGTGTATAAAAATGAAATCCTTGAATATTATTTTGAATCATTTTAGTAATCATTTGTACTGCTAAATTAATTCCATATTCTTTCACTGCTTGATCATCATCTTTTATATGTATTAATTCTTCTTCAATAAAATCTGGTATAATTGTTTTAGACAAAGTAGTCATTCTTTTAAATCCATTATAATTTTGAATGGGCATAATGCCTGGTAATATTGGTACTTTAATACCTATTAAAATAATAAAATAATTAATAAGTAAATATATGTATATATATCATATAATAAATAACAACCTACCTGCTTCTCTAACTTTTTTAACCCAACTTAAAAATAAATCTACATCATAGAATAATTGAGTAACAATATAATCAGCGCCAGCCTCCACTTTTTGTTTTAAATAAATTAAATCAATTTCTTTATCCTCACTATCAATATGACCCTCTGGATACCCTGCCACTGAAATACAGAAATAATTTCCATATTCTTGACGAATGTATTTAACTAAATCTACTGCATAAGAAAATCCATCTTCACATTTTGACCAATTTTCTTGTCCACGTGGTGGGTCCCCACGTAAAGCTAAGATATTTTGTATTCCATTTTCTTTCGCAATTTTTAAGGCTTCATCCACTTTCGCTTTAGGCATATTGGTACATGTTAAATGCATAGCCGTTTCTAATCCATAAACAGATTGGGCTGTAGAACAGATTTCTAAAGTCAATGAAGAAGTTGTGCCTCCTGCTCCCCATGTAATATCAATAAATTCAGGTCCTAATTGATACATTCTTTCTAATCGACCATATAAATTAATTAATCCCTATAATAAAATAAATTAATATTGTTATTTAATTATTATTGCTATTTAATTATTATTATTGTTTAATTATTATATATTATTATATATTATTGTTATTATATACTATTACATATTGTTATTATTACCTGTTGAGTTTTTGGTGGAAAATATTCAAAGGACCAAAAAGGTCGATTTTCTTGATTAGCTAAATTAATTTTATCAATAACCTTCATAATTTAACTTTATTTTATTTTAGTGTAATAGATATTAGTAAAATAAGCAATAATAATTTATATTCAATTTTTTTTCTATCATTCATTATATTTCTATCTATTTATATACTTTTTTTAATGCTATGTTAGAAATTTCAAACATTTTGTTTTTTTGTTTTTTTCCTTATCTTTGAAAATTGAATGACTTTTAAACTTTTAATCCAATCATATTCTATACTCTTGTTGTATGCTATTAAATATTTTAGCCCTTTTTAATCCTCCTAGTATGTCAAATTAGCAGCCATCCAATCATCTAATCGATGGTGCAATCCTCGCCATAAATTAGAAATTTTTATCAATTATGATGTGCTTAGGGGGATTTATAAGTTTTGAATAAAAAATCTGTGTAGTTGGACTAATTAGCAGATGAATTTCCTTAATTGGAAAAATCACTATTTTTTGAGAGCGATAGTATTTTCCATATGATCAGTTAACCAAGGTGCTATGATAAATATTAACTTTTTTTGTATTGTTGGCAGTTGTTGATTTGAAAATCAATATGTTTTAGATACTTAAAATAAGTTAATAAAATAGGCTATAAATGAGTTAGTTGGCTTATATTCAAGTGGTACCATTAAAATTATCTTCTATAGTTTAAAACTCAATGTAATCATTAATGTTTAAAATATAGATTTTTTTATTAAAAGTGTTGAATTAAATTTCATTCAATATTACTCATTTTTACAACTTGATGAAATCATCATAAATTAATGCATTATCCTAAAAGATATATTAAAAAATAATGTGTCTTTTGTGTATCATTATCATTTATACAATATTAAGTTTATTTAATAATATTGTAATTTTAAATAATTCAATTATTAATTTATTATAGTTCTTTTATACAAAACAATAATCCATAATTCTAAATAATAGTCAACATAATACATAAAATATTATACATAAGATACCAATATATAATATATAACTTTAATAACTAAACTATATTTAGTAATTTGAAAAAATATACAAAAAGCCATTAAAAGAAAATAAAAATAAAAAATATGTTTCAAAAAAAGGGTACAGCTAAATTATTAAAGTAAAAAAATCACATATAAAAGATGAACATCAATCTAGATTTCATAAACAATATAAAAAGCACCAATGATTAATAAAATAATAGTTGACCAAAGTGTAAATTTAGACCAAACAATTAATTCACCAATCCATTGATTAGGTCTTTTACGTCTTATTTTAGAATTATCTTTATCTTCAATACAATAATCTTTACAAATTTCCTAATAGTAAAATAAAAATCGAATTAGTTATTATATAAATAAAATAAAATAAAATGAATTTATCTTACCGAAACAATTAGCCCAGCTACAGATCCAAAAGCAGTCAAATTACCACATAAAGTGACTGACCAAGCTAATAAATACCAAGCATTTCTTTTAAATATAGGATCATTTAATAAAGGAATATAAGGACTAATCAACAATACAGTTGGAATGGAAGTAAATACAAAAGATAATAAAATCACTAAACCTGAAAAAGCAATAGTAGATACTTTTAAATTAGGTACTTTTGGATTAATTAGTGGCGCAAATTTTTGAAATAAATCACCAGGTAATGGGGTTTTTGACACTCCGCATAATAATGAAAACACTCCAAATAAATATGATAATAAGGACCAATTGATATGCTCATTAATAATAGACGAAGCATCTTTATTATCTATAAACAATATAATCATGGCACTTGTTAAACAAGTAAATCCCAAATTCCATTTCAATATAAATCCAATATACATAAAGATTAATGTAAATCCGATTAATATATCTTTATAATTATATTTAATAAAATCAATAAGTAACATTTGTTTACTTGATTGTAATGAATTATTTCTATTAGCTTGAATTTGATTAAGTGTAAATGGTAATATATCTTTTGGATGTATAGTTGAGTTAGGATAACTAAAGTAAGATTGTATTGTATCCATATTATGTTGATTATTATTAATACTAGCTTGTGTTGGCCATTTATATTTTGGTATATTATTTAATTCCAACTCATCTAAATCAAAAAAGGATAAAGCAGGTGACATAATAGATTGATGATCGGATATTGTATCTTCATTAACTTTAAAAAAATGACTAGTTGATTTGTAGGAATCAAATGTACTTGTTTCATATCTTCTAGGAGTTTCTGTTATTTGATCACAAAAAGCACCGTTGTTATTATTACTATTATTAGTTAATGGAGTATCTTCGTTAATTAGATAAGCCAATGGTGGATATTCTTCATCTTGTAAATTTGATTTACTAGCTAAATACTCTTGCTCCATTCTAGCAACATCATCGTCTAATTCTTCATCTTGTAAATTTTTGTCTACTTTTTCTGGTAATAATGGTAAACTATCTAAATCATCCCAATAATATAATACTAAAAACACCGTATTAATTAATGTGCAAATAACTGAAGGTGGTCCCATTTTCCTTGAAAAGGTTAAAAAGTCTAATCCTGGTACTTTTTCGACAACCAACATGTTTTTAGGGTTACCCAACACAGTAGCAGCAGATCCAATATTCGCCGATGTGGCCTTTTATAAATTGAAATTAATTCATTATTTTATTATTTAAAATAATTATTCTATTCTATTTAAAATAACTTACCACCGCTAAAGCATAAGGCTCTAACAATAACCCATATTCATCAGCAATATCCATAACTACGGAAGTTAAAAATATGGCAGCCCCATCATTCATTATTGTTGCACCTAAAAAAGCAGAACATAAAGAAACTCTTACTAAAAATATTCTAGGACTTGGATTTCCAATTAATAACAACTTCCTTAATGGTCCAGTTATTCCCTATTATTTTTAATAACATTGATCAATATTTTTTTCTTCAATGACATGGAGTATTTTAATAAAAGAATGGAATTTTACTTACCTTTTCCTCCATTTTAGCCAGTATAATCATTAGACCAATTAATAATAACATAGTCCCACCTGAGATGGAAGAAAAAGCCTCAACAGCTGTAATTACTTTTAAAGTCACCATTAAAGACCCACCAAGTAAAGCAGCCGCTGTTCTACCCACCGGAAGTTGAGGCCAATTTTTAGCAAATAAAGCCCAACAAAACAAAAAAGTTAATAAAGCAAACCAAGTTTCTAAATCTCGATAAGTATAGCTGGCATTGTAAACATCTAACTCAAACATTTTTTTAAAAGAAGCTTATTATAAAAGTTAAACTTTTATCGAAAGATTGAAAGCCGATTTCAATTGGAATGTTTATGATAATTAAAAGTTGGGGTTAATCCAAGGTTATTTTGTGCAAAATTTATGAATTTTTTTAATGTAATCAAGCAATAAAACAATGGCTGTGACTTGATTAATACATCAACAAATAATGTTAATGATTTTAATATTAAAATCAACCGCTTAAAATCTATAATATATATCTAGTTTAATTAATAATATTAACTAATCAATCAATCAATAATAGATTAAAAACCACATCATTGATATTTATTAATTCATTTGACACATTTCTTAAAAATATTAAATATATATTTAAAATACTTTCCAATTGTAGAAGACAACAATCTCACCTTAGCTCAGTTGGAAGAGCGATGGACTGTAAATTTAATAGCAATCCATCGGTCCCTGGTTCGATCCCGGGAGGTGAGATATACAATGGCAGACTAAATGCTAATTTTTTCATCCATTCTTACTATATGGGAAATGCATTTAAGAATCTATCAATAATTTTTCCACTCAAATACCAGTTAAAAGATAGAAAAAGTGATAAAATCAAAAAACACCTCATATTTTTTTACTTGATATCTTATTATAGCTAACTAAATGGTTTTTAGCTTTTTGAATTTAATGTTAAATAATGTAATAAACAACAAGTTTTATAAATTTTTATTTTCAATAATTAAAATACATAATTATTAAAAGTTACATTAGTATATCTGTCTTATTATTATTTGTAAACTATTTTAAAATTGTGAATAAAATATTTGCATTAATTTAATCATCAAATTTATGTTTATATATATTATATATTAATTAATACTTAATTGAAAGAATAAAATAAATAAGCTTTTAAAATGACAAAAGCTATTTGTTAAGTTAATGAATCCTTTTTGAATTATTTGTTAAAAATAGTACAGTATTATAAGAGAAATAGATCAAACTTTCATAATTTAAAAATAATAATAAGCTGTGATTTTAATAGCCTTTTTTATTTCTTCTAATTTCCCTATCATTGATATATTAAATTCATATTGAGCGTTATATGGGGCTGTTTTTTTTGATTTCATTATTTTTCCGTTTTTTAAGTACTATTTGAGTGGAAAATTTGTTAGTAAAATTCTTAAACACAAAAATACATCCTCATATATCAAAAAACAATAGCGAGTATTACTAATAACATTCATGAAAACAAGGATTTAATAAAACAATCACGTCATTTTCATTGAGAATTTCTTGAAAATTCATTTTTTTAGACATTAAAATCTCAATCTTATCACAAATCTTATCTTTTAATTCATTTTCTTATTTTTCAAAACATGCATGCATATTATTACAATTCAGAAGTGGATATTGATAACCCATCAGCCGAACATAAATTTGCACCCAATCGTGAAGTGGATTTAATCACTTTAAAAGAAGTTGGAGTAGAATATTATCAGTTAGATGAAAAGAAAGATTTAAATCAACAAGTCAAAGAATTTGCTGATAAAAGAGAGTATAAGAATCATGATGTAGTAAGTTTTATCTTTTATTATAAGAATTTGAAATTTTGAGTGATAATAACAATCCATTTCTAAAAGGTTAATATATCACCAGCTAATTTTGGCGCTAGTTACGAGGAGAAACTTAAAATCTTTTTTGAGGAGTAAGTGGAATTTCCATAGTTTATTTTGGATTTAACTCAACTGTTATTAGACATATTCATGAAGACGAAGAAATTCGATTAATATTAGAAGGTTCGGGTTATTTTGATGTTCGAGGTAAAATAATGCATACTGTTTTTATATTAGCTACAATTATTAATATTTAATTAGATAAAAAAGATCAATGGATTCGTATTGCTTTAAATCCATATGATTTAATTGTTTTGGTAAATTTAAAATTCCAACACTCTTATCTTTTTATTAAGGTATTAACATAATTTCTTTTAGCCTGCTGGTATTTATCATCGCTTCACCCCGGATTCTAAGAATTTTACTAAAGCTATGAGATTATTTAAAGATGTAAGTCTAATAATATTGATAATTTTTATAAATATGTTAATATGATCCCTTTTTTAGTTGCCAAAGTGGACACCTATTAACAGGTAATTGTTATTAAATGTTATTAAAAAGAAATTTAGTAATAAAATTATTAGACCAGCTGATGATAATCCATACCGTCAAGAATATACCCAAGAATTTTTAGTTTAATTAAATAAAAGAGTTGAAATTTTTAATGTTATATTTATTATTAGTTATTACTATAGAAGAATCTAAAAATAGATCCTGGATAAAAACATCTCACCTCCCGGGATCGAACCAGGGACCGATGGATTGCTATTAAATTTACAGTCCATCGCTCTTCCAACTGAGCTAAGGTGAGATTCTTATTAATACTCTTTTTCATTATTTTGAATAAATAAAATATTGGTTTACTTTACATTATAAATTTCTATTGGGGATACATATAAGAATTTATCAATATTTTTTCCACTCAAATACCAGTTAAAAGATAGAAAAAGTGATAAAACCAAAAACATCCCCGTTAAAGAAATAAAAGAATTGGACTAAAAAAGATATGTATAGTATTTTTTTAATAAAAATTATAACTTCAAAAATAAATCCAATATATCAATTTTTCCAACTCCTACTATCACCTTATCATAAATGACTTTGTAACCATAACACATTGAAAACCCTTTAGATCCAACAAATGACCTTCCAAGTTTGTTAGTCTTATGCTAGACCCTCTCCCTGTTCCTGTTACTTCTTATGCCCTTTTTAAACTTAAAGACATATCCTCGTTTTCTTTTACACCTTCTTAAGATCTTTTACTCACTTCATTTCATGGAACAAACACTACAGGGTTTCCCTAAATTAAAAAAATAAGTATTTCACATATTAATTAATGAAAAAAATCAAGCTATTAAAACTATGTGTTATAATATCATAAATGAAAAATCTAAAAATAAATAAAAAAGTGGTTTAATGGATTTGTTATATTAATTTAATTATATGACACTAAACAATGACTGCTTTCATAATAATAGTTCCGTTTTGGAATTAAGAAATATTAAATTGATAAAAGTATGATCATAAGAAAATAAGTTTATTTCTCGTCATTTACTAATGTCACATAGATGGTAGTAATTAAAGCAGATATGGTATAAGTTTTTGTGCATTTTTTATAATAGCTTTTCATAATATTTATATTGTACTTTAACCTTATTTAATTCTTTCAATATTCCAATAACATTCACTACTGTCTATTTCAAAGGTTTGAATTTGCTTAAATTACTACACTATTAAAGCTAAAAATAGACATGCATGATAATGTATAAAAATAACATAGAATTATGCGAGCTATCTTAATTAAGTTAGAATTAAAATGTATTTACAACTATCCATAAATTAATTATATTAATAAATGACATGATTGTTTGACAAATAAAATGTCAACATGACAATATGTCAAAATGAAAAAGTATAAAATGAAGAAAAATAGAATTCAACTTATTTAAAAATAAAAAGTATGTTGGCTAATATCAATTTCGTTGCTTTATTCATTTCTTGCTCAAGCTTTGTATATGCTACTAACAACTCACAATGTGATACCCTTAGTTCCATCCCAATCATTAGATACTCTGCTGGAAAACCGACCGATACTAAATGTGTTGAAGGTACTGGAATCTGTGGTAAGAAAGGCGAATATTATGAATGCAAAAACAACAAATACGTTAGAGGAGAATGTAGTTGTCCTGACAGATATTGTACTAAAAAAGCTATGTATATCGAATGTGAAAAAAAATTACTAATATCTCCACAGTGTCTTACAAATAGTTCCTTACCAATTACTAGATACTCGGAAGGTAAACCAGAAGATAAAAAATGTGTTGAAAACACTGGTTTTTGCTCTGGTGATGGTGGTTATTATGAATGTAAAAATAGCAAATATATTAAAAGCTTTTGTAAGTGCCCACATAGAATTTGTGCTAAAAAGGCTTTGTTTATTGAATGTGAGCGCTTATTTCCAGTAGATACTCTGTGTGAAAGTGCTGAACCTACTAATACTATTAAATATCATCCTGGTAAACCTAATGATAGGAAGTGTGTTGAAGGTACTGGTTTCTGTGATGAAGAAGATGGTACTTACTATCAATGCAAGGGTAACAAATACACAAAAGAATATTGCCAATGCTTTGGTCGCTCTTGTGCTAGAAATGGTCCTAACATTCAATGTCAAGTCGATAAATATAAGTTTAATTTTGGATATTAATTGAGTAAAAATAAAATATTATTTCATTCATATTTAAGAATATCAGTGTTATTTAGAATAATTGATCCTAGAAAACACAAAAAATCCTATTCTCGAGTTTTCAATAGCATTATCATAGTGATTGAAATTATAGTAATTAACTACAGTTTATAAATTACTCTTTAAAATACGTACCTAAAAAGATATTAAACAATCAAAGGGTGCCTTATATAAAATGTCAAAACGATATAATACTTTTAATAATTTAAAACAATAAAGGTGTTTTTATAGATGCCAAATTCAACCATATTAAGTTTTTAAATTCAAGACAAGTCTTGTGATTTTGTCAATGTAATATAACAATGAAATTATATCAATATTTTGAGTGGATGTTTTTATTGAACACTTGTATTTTTTTAAGAATATGTTCAAAAGGTAGCTCTATCTATTGAAGCAAAAAGAACAAATAAACAAAACTTATAAAAATAGCAATAGTATAAAAAAATCAAGGGATATTCAGATATAGCAATTAATAAATCAGAAGCCCTTCTAACAATAGTTGCTATCCCGGCTTTGAATTTGTACAATCTAAAAGGAGACAATAAGAATCTATTATTTGAAAAGGATTTCCCATTCAGAAATACATGCTAGAAAAGGCGAAGAACCAGGTTTTATTTATCTAATCTGAGAATCAAAATTGAGCACTTTGTTTTTAATTGATATGGATCTAGTGAATAAATTGGACACTTTAATTATGAAAATATAATATTAAATCACCAATATTTTATATAGGCTTTGAAGGTTTAATTTATTAATATTATTTATATTAGATAAAATACGATAAACTTATAGTTATTTTTAGTAATCAAATTAAATGTTTAATAATTTTTATCATTAAATAGAAAGTTCATCAAAACAGGTGTGAAAAATACTGTATTTATAAAGCAAATAGTCAATGCATGCTGAAAAGTATAATTTAAAAATAACTAAAGAAATGTCATACCTTTACACTAAAAATAAAAAAGGCAATTTTATGCTTTTTCAAAGTTAAAAATACAATTGGTGATATAATAAAACAGATACATGTATTAAATAATTGATAAAACAGGTTTATTAAAGAATAAATTAAATGTATATAAGCTGTCAACGAAAAATATATTCAAAAAAAATAAAAATGAAATCCAATATTGCTTCAATTACTTTATTCTCTTTTTTATCTACTGTCATCAGTGCTTCAGATCCAGTATGTGATTCTACTGGCTCTATTCCAATTGTAAGATATACTCTTGGTGACCCAAATGCCACTCAATGTATTGAGAACACTGGTTTCTGTGCTCAAGATGGAGGCTATTATGAGTGCAAGAATAACAAATATGTTAAAGGTTCCTGCTCATGTCCAAATAGATTCTGTACCAAAAAGGCCATGTTCATTGAATGTGAAAGAAAATATTCTACCGATCCAGTATGCGAATCTACTGGATCTTTACCAATCACAAGGTATGTTGCTGGAAAGCCTGATGATAAGAAATGTCAAGAAGGTACTGGTTTCTGTGCTCAAGATGGTGACTATTATATATGTAAGAATAATGAATACGTTAAAGATTTCTGTAAGTGTCCAAATAGATTCTGTGCCAAAAAGGCACTCTTTATTGAATGTGAAAGAAGAACTCCTCCTGTAGATCCAGCTTGCGAAGGTACTGCTTCTATTCCAATTACTAGATATACTGAAGGTAAACCAGGTGCTACTCAATGTGAGCAAAGCACTGGTTTCTGTGCTGAAGATGGAGGTTATTATGAATGTAAAGATAACAAGTATGTTAAAAGCTTCTGTAAATGTCCAGGACGTGTCTGCCGCAAAAAAGCTATGTTTATTGAGTGCGAAAAAGTTTATTCTTAATAATTTAAATAAATTTTGTATTTGAAACAATTAATCCTAGGCCTACCGAAATAAATAACACAAGGTATTAAAGACAGTTTTTTGTCAAGTATTTCGTTTGTATATTAGTGGTGAATAATCTTTTAAATCTTTTTAAATTATCAAACATAATCATTTTTGCTTTTTATCATCTAAAGAAAGCAAATTTAATAAAATTACAGAGAATTTTATTTCTTTCCAATGCTCCTCAATAGTTGACGTAATTCCGTATCATTTGCTTGAATAATTTGAGTTAATTTTTCGAATGAAATCTTATTTAACAAATATTGACACCAAAATAATTTCTGAATTCTATATTACAGTTGTATATCGTTTTTCTGTTAAATGAAATAGATAGAATGTTATAGTGCCAAACATGTTACCCTTAGTACTGAAATGGGTTCAAAGCTATAATAAACAAATTAAGATATGGATGACAATTAAAGTACTTTGAGCTAAGTTGAACATAAAATAACAGACAAAGTTTAACTTTAATGATAATATGATGTCTTTTTAACCGCATACACCCTGATTTGTATGACTCTCGATCATTGAGTGAATCGAAATCGCATCTTGTTAAATGTCTTCTTCTGTGTTATCTATTTGGTTTTTTCATTTTACTGTTTTGAATCGCAAGCTATCTAATACGAAGTTTAAATGGTTTATAGCAACTGGTTATTGCTTGATGGCAGTTTTAAAGCAGTATTTTCTTCTATTTCAGCCGGTTTATCATTAATTTATTATAAAGAGTCTCTGTGGCTAAATAAAAGTTTCATGCTTTAAACACAAACAACATTGTTTCATTAGTGATTATAAATAAAGTTAGGTTAGCAAATTAACTTGGAAGATTCTGTGTTTGTATGTGTATAAACCCCTTTACATCTTAGATGTAGAATAAATTAAAGCTGAAAAAATAATCAAAGAATAGTTTTAATTTTCTTAGTATATGCAACTATATATCCGGGTCTTCTCTATCCGAAATCACAGTTATTCAAAAATTTACTATAATATAAACTTTTTACAATAATAATGGAAGTTTAACTTAACTTTAAATTTGTTAATCTTACAAAACCAACAAAGAAATTTACCTCTTTTTGCCTTTCCCTTTTGAAAAAGTTACTTGGGGTTGATTGGCTCTTTTGAGCTTTTATAATCCCTGATGTAGAATATCAAAAGTTTTAAAAAAAGTTTATAACATTTTATATGCATCTTGAAAAGTTACAAAATTCAAACGATGAATAGTGATGTATATAAATTATTACATATTGAAACTTAGCTTATTTTGTTTAGCTTTTATTGGGCTATTAATATTCAAAGTTTTAATAATCAAAAAGCTAAAATAAAACTGATACTTTCTTCACTCATGATTAATTGTTTTAAATATAGATAACTTTATTAAAACTAAACAAAGTTAAAACTTGTACAATAATTCCTATATATTACTATAGTTACTTAAACTTAATAATCATTAAAGGTGTATGTAAATTTACAACAATATATTTAAAATGTGCTACTGTTTTTGAATAAAACTTCAAACTTTATAGAGTTAGTGTTCTAAACAAATTATAATATATATGGTGATATTTTTTGATTTCATCACTTTTTCCATTTTCCAAGCGGTTTGAGTAGAATAATTGTTACTAAAATTCTTAAGCATAAAAATACATCCTCATGTAAAGAGAATTCAAGGGTAAACTCATGTGTATAAACTTTCTAATATAATTTTTTTAAATTTTGGGACATTTCTTCTTTTTCAAAATATAATAAAAAAAAACTCTATTGACTTTATATTTTAAAAAGTTGTAAAAATTGATGTTTTCGTTAATAATTTTAAATTTTATAAAGTAATAAAAAAACAAAGTTATTAACAAAGTTATTAACAAAGTTATAACCCAGAGTTATCACTCTATAGATTGTGGTATTTTGAAGAGTAGAGTAGACTTGTTACTAAATTGATTTACAAGATCCTTTTAGGTGAACCAATTTTGAAAAAAAATCATTTTAAAAAATTATAGAAGAGTTTATAATTTTTTTATATCGAAAACAGGGGAAAAATATGCTTGATTTGTTTGTATTCTTTTAGTATCTTTAATGTTTTTTCTGATTTCTGATATTTAATTTTTTACACTGATTTTCACTTATTACTTATTATTGTATTCATTTAATATTATAGAAAAGCTTTGGTTAGTTTATCAATACTGGTTCATTTTTTGGAATCATACTAAATATATTCATTGACTATTGTGAAATCTGGTACTCGGTGTTTGGAGTCAAAAACAGCTGTTGCTGGGTTGACTACACTATAAGTCGAAAGGTCTTAGTTTATGTGACTAAGATAGACTTGGATTATGAGGAATAGCATGTAATAAGTTACAAGCTATATAAGACAAATAGAATAGATAATATTAATGTAAAATCTACGAAAAATACTATTAAGAAAACTTAGTGGCTTTATTAAATGTTCGAGATATCAGTAAATAATTCAGTTAAGAAGCCTCGAGCTATTATGTTTTAGAATCTCTTTTATACTCCGATAAGCATAAATATCAAAACGAGGGGAGAATATTCTTTGAGACGAAGATAGAAATTCTCTTGACAAATCAGAATAAGAGCATGGGACTAATTGTCTCTATAATCGAGAACACGACAGCTTAGGCGATTATTATGCTATAATTAACCATGGGGCTGACAGAGCGATATTTCACACTATATAAAAAGATTTTGTTAGTTTTTAATGAAAATATGAAATTTAGGTATATTTTAAAGTGTATCATAAACGTCATATTAACGATAACATAGAAATAAAGTAAACTTTCTTTAAATCAAAAATATTTCAATATATATAGAGATATTATAATAGATAAAAAATACCTTGTTATATAAGAAAACTATCATTTTTGGGATGGCCAAATGTTGGTGAAAGATAACATATTTCTGATAAAAGATGCAGCAGCTTAAATAATCATAAAGTGCTATATAACATTAACTAATACTATTTAAAAAAGAAGAATAAATTAAAGAAGCTTAAAAATGTGATTTATAATAAGATGATATGGGGATGTATTTTTGTGTTTAACAATTTTATTAACAATCTTTCCACTCAAATAGTGCTTAAAAGATGGAAAAAGTAATAAAGCCAAAAAAACATCCCCACATGATAAATAGAATTTGATCAAACATAATTTATATCATGTTACTTAGTAGTGTTGCATACTTTATTAACTACAACGTAAATATATGGGAGTGTTTTTTTTACTTCATTATTTTTTCCATTTTTTAAGCGCTATTTAAGCGGAAATTTTGTTAGTAAAATTCTTAAACACAAAAATACACCCCCATATGTATCTTTTTCATAGAATAATAAGGTTTTCTATGGAGATTGTACTTTGATATTTTTGATTTTGTCTCTTGTATGGTATAAGGTTGAATGATACTGTGGTTAATCACAATGTTATGTATAACTACTATAAATGCTTTGTAAATTTTTACTAATTTCTGAATTCATTATTAATGTTTATATTACAGAGCAAACCTCTAATAGTAATAAAGTTATTTAAAAATAAAATTGTAGATTAAAATTTACATTAATGTAATAAATCATAACTTCAAATATTAGTTTAAATATAGCTTTACCCCTTAAAACTTCTTAAACTATGACATTTAATGTACCAAAGGGCCATGCAGGAATGGCTTTTTTTTTAATATTTAGTAATTTTTTTCGAATCTATGTTGCATAAAAGTAGACAAATAAATGAAATCAAGAAAGACATTCTCATATTATGTTAAAGTGCTAGTGTCTAAAATAGACTTTGATAGATATAAGGATTGCTTCTAAAAATATACCAAAAGCTTGATATTTTAATATTTGTTCTTTATTAAGATACCTCATAATTTATAATCTAATTATTTGAGATGATGATGATACCTGTGCCGTGGTGTTTAGTATTAGCGTCATAATTATTGCACTTTATATTACAATGCTATTAATAGTATTTTATAAAGGAGATTTTTAATATTTAAATATCATATCAGGGTACCTAAAACCAAAATCCTACTAAAAATGTTTTAAAAGTAATTTTATATTTGAAATTGCGTTTAAAAAATGAGACTAAAAGCTAATAAATTCAAATATACTTGCAACGAATATCAATCACAAATGGGTATGAGTTTATTTGGTGGTGGTATTATTATCTCATTTACTGCAGACTCAATGATGTTTTAATTTATTGCATTATTTTCAAGTCTGATATCATTGATAATGAATAGCATATTCATTATTTAAACAAGTAAAACAAGTAAATTTAATTTATAGTTAAATTTTATTGTCAACACTATTGTAATATAACGAAAGGACAAATAGGTTAAATAAAAAGTATAAAATCATCAGAACCTTTAACTTATAGGCATTCTTTGGGAATTTTTTAATTAATATAAACAATAGAATTTGGTTAAAAAAGACAAATACAGTATAAAAGTTAAAATCAAACTGATATTTTTAGATATTCTTGGCCAATAAAAAGTTAATGAGGGGAGATTAAGTCTAAAAATAAATAACTGTAATAAAACGATGCATTGATATTCTATTTTTTTTAAAGAATTGACAGATCTAATTATACCACAAAATTAAAAATAATGAGAACCTTTAAATTACTTACAAAAATGGTTAAATTTGACAGTACAAACCTCGAAAATGACTATATAAACCAAGTATGTGACTCCAAATTCAAATAAATATTAATAATTTATAATGAAATTTAATACCACCTTAGTTGCTTTATTTTCCGCTATTTTAGCTTCAGTTAGCGCCGAAGTAGACCCTATTTGTGAATCTGCTGGTTCCTTACCAATCACCAGATATGTTGCCGGAAACCCAGATGCTACTCAATGTGAGCAAAGCACTGGTTTCTGTGCTGAAGATGGAGGTTATTATGAATGTAAAGATAACAAATATGTTAAAGGTTCCTGCCAATGCCCAGGACGTGTCTGCCGTAAGAAAGCTATGTTTATTGAATGTGAAAAAGTTACCCCAGTAGACCCAGTATGTGAATCTGCCGGTTCCTTACCAATTACTAGATATACTGAAGGTAAACCAGATGCCACTCAATGTGTTGAGGGTACTGGTTTCTGTGCTGAAGATGGAGGCTACTATGAGTGCAAGAGTAACAAATATGTTAAAGATTTCTGCAAATGTCCAAACAGATTCTGTACTAAAAAAGCTATGTTTATTGAATGTGAAAGAAAAACTCCAGTAACTCCACCAGTCCAAACTGTAGACCCAGTAACCCCACCAGTTGAAACCCCAAATCCAGTATGTGAATCTGCTGGTTCCTTACCAATCACCAGATATGTTGCCGGAAACCCAGATGCTACTCAATGTGAGCAAAGCACTGGTTTCTGTGCTGAAGATGGAGGTTATTATGAATGTAAAGATAACAAATATGTTAAAGGTTCCTGCCAATGCCCAGGACGTGTCTGCCGTAAGAAAGCTATGTTTATTGAATGTGAAAAAGTCACCCCAGTTCAAGAAGAACCAAAAAAGAAATGTAAAAAACAATATTAATTTTTTAGTTTAATATATAAGTTAGAAACATAAAATTAATAAACCGTAATATCATTACTTCTATTTTTCACATTCAACTTTTTAGTAAATTTTAGTTTAAATGATGATGTAAAAACCGGCTTTTAGTCGACTTTTAAGGGAGTAGCGTATGGATAAGTATTTCTAGGAATCTTACTAACAATCATTCTCAAATTGCTTGAAAAATAGAAGAAGTAATGAAATAAAAAAACATCCTATAGTGTTTTTTTGATTTCATTATTTTTTCCATTTTTAAAGCACTATTTGAGTGGAAAGATTGTTAGTAAAATTCTTAAACACAAAAAAACACCCCCATATAGTAAAAAATATCCTATACATATTTATATCGCTTAAATAAAACACCTTTTATTTTTATGCTTTAGAAATTTATATGTACATTATATGGTTACTATCGAACATGATAGTTCCAATTATATATGAATAGATTGGTTGTTTAAATTCATTATATACCCAAAGGTACATATACAAGGGCATAATAAAATAGAGCATTCAACTCTCTCTTTAGTTATAATAAAGGGGGTGCACTTATTGAAGTCTTTTGAAATGTAAAATTCTGTCAATATCATCATATAGGAGCTTAAATTTGTTACTCACAATTTCATCTATGTGCATTTTTGAGATACCTTTTAAATACTATTTGCTTGGTGTTTTATTGATAAAAAAAAAGTAAAGGAAGAACAGAGTAGATAACCTAAACATATCTTTTTGTTACTTTTTTTATCGGCTTTAAACCAAAATATAGAGGTATATTTTTATTGAAAAATCCCACTAACAGTTATTTCACTCAAATAGCACTTGAAAAACAGAAAAAGTGATGAAACTAAAAAATACTCCATATATGAAAAACAGTTAATCTAAGTTATAAAAGTTACTCGATACCAAAGTAGCTTAAACGCGCAAAAAAGATGATTAAATATAGATGAGCGCTCAGAAGGGCGAAGTCTTTTGCCTTGAGCCGATATCCTCCAATAGCTCTAGTTGGGACCTCAAAATCCTAACTCTAACGTTCTATTGTCCTTCTTCTTTTGACTCTTTTGATTTTACTATCTTTAACAAACAATGTCGTTGTAATGGTGAGCTATATAAAAAACCTTAATAGGCTACAACTTATATATAATAGCTTTTATGTTTATAAAGGGTTTTAGTTTTTTACAACTTCCAATTTTGACTAAATATTGATATATATTTTTGTGTTAGTAAGATTGCTAATAGTTTAGAGTTAGCTAAAAAATAATAATTATATTTCCTCCCTGTAATACTGTTATTTATTTAGCTTCGTATTGTATATGGGGATGTATTTTTGTATTTAAGAATTTTACTGACAATTTTTCCACGCAAATACCACTCAAAAGATAGAAAAAGTAATAAGGCCAAAAAAACATCACCGTATGTATTAATATAAACATTATTTTTAGATATTTACTATATATACTATCAATATTTTCTATCATCTATATAAGATCCAACATTTCGGTTATTTGTCATATGTACTAACTTATAATACACAATATTCTATACTTTTATAGTATCACAAAAAATAGAATTTTGGCCATTTGATATATATCTTTATAAAAATATTTATTAATAAAATTTAAAGTCTGATTTTTTATGAGATAGTCCTGTCACTAAAGAAATTAATGTTATCGCTATATATTTTAATAAAGTTAATATTATAAGTTAAGGAGGATCAGCGAAACATGATAATATGTTCTTAAAAAGGGGCATGTTGAGGGCTGATATAAAAGGGCTCATTGAGGTAAAAAGCGCAAAAAGGGAATCTGAAGGCAGTTCTGGTGTCCAAGATTTCTTAAAGTGAATCAAGGAAGACAACTCTTTGGGGATTAGCTGTTTATAGGCCAGATAAAGTATGAACGGGATAGAAGAGTTAGGGTCATAAGTTTTTTGGCATAAGCTGTGGACACTACGTAGCTTTTAATTTATAAATTTATTAAGGTTATAAATATTATGTTACTCACATGTATAATAAATTTTAATACAAAAACACTGCTTTTTTAAAAGTTGTGTAAGTTAGTAGAATGGTGTTAATAGTTTTTGCTTTATATAAAATCTAATGATTACATATTATAGGCATTGCTTCTACTTAAAACCCTAATGTCTAGAACCCTTTCTAAGAGTGTTAAAACTGGAAAAACTCCAACACAAAATAATCCACCTTTTAAATTTAAACTACTATTTTTGGATATTATTAAAATTACTCCTTATTTGTAAAAATAATAAATAAATTTTATCTTGGACTAAAGTTGATAGTTTAAATAAATATTTTTCCAATGCTTTATTTATCAGGATATATGTCTTTCAATTGTACTGTAGTATACTTTCTAGTTATCTTCTTGTTACTATGAATATTAGATTTTTTTAAAAACAAACATAGCATTCGGACTAAATAATTTTGATTCCGCACTTTGTGTTCAAATTATATTAAGAACTTCAACAAGTTGCCACCATATTGGGCTAATAAAACATTAAACCGAAAATATTAGTATTCCTGAATTAATACCATTAACGATTCTAAAATTATGTTCTATGTAGAAAGGGAAAAGTGGTCTGCATTATAATAAATTGTAAATTATATGTTTGTAAAAGTCTTAAATTTTCAAGTGTAGACATGTAAAATCATATATTAAGCATATAGGGATGTATTTTTTTAAGAATTTTTGTTAACAATCTTTCCACTCATAGCACTTAAAAAGTAGAAAAATTGATGAAACTAAAAAAACACCACCATATGTTAAATAAACTTATGAAAATAAATGTATATTATCTAAATATTTAAACTGTAATACGAGATTTAAAATCCTTGATTTTTAAAGTTCTGAATTTGCATGATTGATTCTAAAGGTAATTTTGAGTTGACTTACATCAGCACTATTGAACTAATATTAAAATAAGCGAAAATAAGTATATAAAGGAGAAAAAATCATTCAAAAAAAAATAAAAATGAGGCAGCGTAAAGTAGTCAACAATCAAATGAAAGGTGATCAGCAGGTGGAGGATAAAAAGAAATATAGCGGACCCGATAATATAATTTCAAGCTTTTTTAGAAGAAATATTTCACTTATAACATTTTGTTTAACTGTGTTAATCTATTTATTTACTTTTCATATTGCAATTGACTTTTTAGTGTTACCAGAAGAATCACCAAGCTATTGGAAAGATTGGCATCAAAATTTTCTAAATAACAAAATAAGTTTATCAACGATTGAAACAGAAGATAACGTTTACAAATATAAGTTTAATTTTGATGAATTGATAAAAGATAACGGATTTGATACTGATTTTGCATATTCCCATTTATTGAGACTTGGTAGTAAGGTACATACATATAACACTGATGAAATAAAAAATGTAGAAGAGTATATCATATCTTATATCAAAGCCTTACAAGAATTATCAATAAGATTACATAACAAAAATATAATCGAATTTCATTTTGATCGTAGTACTAATATGTTGGGTGAAGAGATGCTAAATAAGATGAAATTACCAAGAGTCTATCATGCTTCCTATTTTGAGTCAAGTAATATTTTAGCAAGAGTTCATCCTCTTTCATTCGCTTTATCAAATGACAACAACAATAACAATACTATTAAAAGTTATAATAAACCAGCATTACTTTTATCTGCCCACTATGATTCACAGTCAACTAGTCATGGTGCAAGTGACAATGGTATCTCAGTAGTGTCATTGTTGGAATCTTTAAGGTTAAGTGTATTAAATCCACCCAAAACAGTTGATTTTATCTACAATTTTAATTCGGCAGAAGAAAAAGGGCTGTTTGGATCAAGAACATTTTTATTACATGAATGGGTAAAGGATGTTAGGGGATTTATTAACTTAGAAGCATCAGGTAGTGGTAATAAAGGAATGTTATTTCAATCATCAAGCAGTGTAATAAACAAAGCATTTTCGAATTCACCACATCCGCATAGTTCTGTAATCGCGTTTACTGCTTTTAAGCTAAGACTAATTAATTCCAGAACTGACTTTCAAATTTATACTGATGCCAATATCCCAGGAGTAGATTTTGCTATCTATTCAAACAGAGCATTTTATCATACTTATAAAGATGACATTTCCAAAATTTATTTTGAATCTCTCAAAGTATTTGGCGAAACAGTATGTTCAGCAGTCAATTCATTAGGAAACTCAAATGAAATTGATAAGCTAAATGAACCAGAAGATGGTGGAGTGTTTTTCGATATTTTGGGTTATTTTTCAAAGGTGTATTCGTTTGATTCATATATTAAATTGTGCGTAGCATTAGCGTTTTTACAATTTGCATCAGCATTGTTCATTATAGTGAAAACAATCAATTATAATTTGAACAAAAACGATGATAAATTGCTTTTAACTGTAAAATTAACAGTGTTTCCTATTATTCGTGGGTTTGTTGCTATTTTGTTAGCTATTTTACTTTATATTTCTGGAACAATGATATCAAATGCATTTTGGATTACTGGAGAAGGTATGTCAGCGCATAGCTACTCATATTATATATTTGCGTCTTATTCATTCCTTGGAATATCATGTTTAAGTTTATCGATCTATTTATGGTCATGGTATGAAAATAATGGCCAGTTTGATTTAATCGAGCCTATTTTAATTCAATCAAATAGCTTATTTTGGTTATTGTGTAACATTCTTAATATTTTGGTATTGCTCAAAAGATTAGGTCCTTTGTATTTTATAAGTATCCTATCTTTATTGAATTTTGCATACTCGACAACGCATGGTTTAATATTCAAATACAATTATCCAAATTTAAGTATTGGTAAGAAGAAGGAAAGCAATGCTAAATTGAATGACAAAGCCCCTAATGATAATAGTAGTGTCTTTAATTCTGTACTACAATTATTAATCGTACTACTATCTAATCTGATTTATCAAGAAATAGTAATAGCAGCATTTGCAGGCTTAACACAAACGATCCCAACTGGCACTAAAAAAGCAATTGTATATTACTTTATTTCATTTTTGGGAGGAATATCTTCTTTATTATCAGTTAATTTGATACCAAAGTTAATTGGTAAAATTCCTTTAAAAATGATATTTAGGTTTTTAGGTTTATGGGTCATTATTTCGATTTTAACTATAATGAAATTTCCATTAAGTGAAAATGCACCATTGGTATACCATTTTGGACAGAATAAATGTATTTCGGAAGACATTGGGTGCAAATTAATGAGGGACAATTTAGATCCATTTAGTTTTGACAGTAACTATACTTCTTATGCTTCAATTACTTCTCCTTCTTATTTAAAAGAAATCATTAATAATATTCCATCTGCAAAGAATAATCCCCTATCAGAAATTAGACCTAGTGGAAGTCAGTATGTTTATTACTATAATGCTCCTGAACCTTCCTTTCCAATCGATAATTCCAAGCTTATTAATGTTACTTTAAAAGAAAATATTTCAAGTAGTAATCAGCATAAGCTAAGAGTTCAATTAAACGCATATAAAAGTAACATATGTATACTGAGTTTCTATAAGCAAAATGTCAAAAATATTAGTATCAAAACAATCGGTTCTAACAATAGTCAAGAGGAATTAACTATAGACGATTATAACGAGAATGAAATTATTTTAATGAGAAGAGACTACAATTTTCCATTTGAAGTGTCTTTTGACTATTTAAAAGATAAAAATGCACGAAAGTCTATTAGATTAGGTTTTACATGTACTTATGATGATCCAAAAGTCATTCCATCTATTCAAGAGATTAATGAACATATACCTAATTGGGCTGTGATTTCTACCCCTAGAGCTGGTATTTTATACCTGTTTAAAGACGTTATCTTTGAACTTTAAATATTTTCAAAGTTGAAGCTAAATAAAGTAGAATTTCAAATAAAAATAACAGCCATGCTAGAGCAAACGGTTAGTGATTGTTTCCATTTTCTTAATGCTTGTATAACAATTTCATTGAAATACCTACAAACACACCGTAGGTAATTGTCACTTAAAATACTAAAAATCACTTTGCTCATCACTATTTTCTCTTTAAATAGCTATTAACTTTTTAATATTGAAGTTCTATGTTAATTATTGATATATATAAGATCATAGTGCTAAAGAAAGACATGAGAGTATGTTTGAAGAAAAGAGTTAAAGAACATTCGAATTTTTGTTATAGCAAAATGCTTTTTATAAAGACATAAATTATTCCTTTTAAAAAGTAGGATAAATGTTCAAAACGGTGACTATTAAAAAATAAAAATCGCATTGCTTCACGAAAAATATAATAAAAAAATAATTTGAAATGGTTGTTTATTAATAACTAAGTTTAAAATATGTATCTGGTAAAGTTCAAAGCCTCTAGTTTAAAAAGCATTAGTGATCAAAGGATGGCTTTGAAGTGGCAATAAAGTTTTATAATATTACGAAACCCCTAATTATCAATTAAAATGATAAAAATAAAGATAAAGCGCTAACAGAGTAGAAAGGAGGACACAAAGTTAGAGTTATTCTATACTTTTTTTATTTTATAAATATAGTCGTAATTGATAAGAATTTTCATATAAGTGGTTTCCAAACCATATTGCATGAGTGTTTCGATCTTTTTTATAAGCACTTATATTATTTTTAATGTAACTAACAAATTGAACTTATGACTAAGTTACATCTCAATGATCTATCTAGAACAATTGCATTTTATTTACGTTAATAAAAATTACAGATTTTTAAACTATAAAAGGTATTTGAACATTATTTTGATACTTTTTAATACAAGTAAAATATAAAATGTCTACCTTTGATAATTCCAATTGGTTACATGAAATATTTAACTTAAAGTTATTTGAGCATTCAGACGGAGAAAGTATAGATATTGCTATAAAAAAAGAGCATGACTGTATAATTTACCTTTATAAGTTAAGTAAATTAAAGTCCAATTCTCAATCAGAGAAAAAGAAATATATAAATGAGATGGTAGCATTGAGTAAGGTAAAATTAACATGAAGTATTTTCGACCATCTAATATTGTAGACTTTTTATGTTTAGTATATTAAGTAACTAATTATTAGTATCCTCACATTGTATAACAGAAGAAACCATTATATACCCAGTACTACTTCAAATTCTTGGTGAACAAAGTGCAATGAAACTGCTTCAAGAGCATCGAAAGTTATGCAACGATATGTATAATTTAAGTCTATTATATGTTAAAAAAGGTATATGTGACGAGTTCGAAAAAGGGTTAGATGAAATCATTGATGTAAAAATATATTACTGTGATAAAATTAAATTTAGATTTAGGAATTCCAAATTCATGCAAGAGACGAAGAGAACTACCAAATGCCAACCTGTTTAAAAGAGTTAACCCAAAAGGAGCAGAGATCTTTATTAAACTCGTATTTAGAGTTTAAAAAGGTTGATATCAAAAAGTATCATCTTTTAAATATAGTTTATTAATACTTTAATATTTAAATAGAATCAACCCTTTGGCTCCAGATAATCCGATTTTGGGAGAATAGAATCTCACTCTATTCATTGCTTAATAAAGCTTTATAAACATTTTCTATTAAAACTTCAAAGCACCAAATATATAAAGTACTATTTTATCAATACTAGTAAATATTAATAATTAATTTATGGGCTATTAAACTAGAATTGCATACTGTCAAATTTCTAATGATATGATTTTGCAGTTAAAGCTAAAAATTTATTTAAAGGGAGAGAGTAATAATTCAATCATAAATAAAGCTATAATTTAATGATATAATTTTTGCTGGGTATCATACATTAGTATACTTATAAACCTAAAGCACAGTATAAGTTAAAAAATATATAGATGAGCTCTACTTAGGATGAAGCATCTAAATTTCTTATATGCCTATTTGTGTATGATTATCAGGGATATATTTAAAAAGATGGCATTACTCTATATTTTTATATAAGTATATATAATAAAGCTTAGAATCACAAATATAAGGAATCAAGTCTATTTTCCATCTAAATTATGAGATGGACACAAATTTAACTTAGCCATTCCGTTTAAAAACACCAAACACCAGAGTCTAATAGACTAGAAATCACAAGCATGGAATTTTAAGTAAAACAATTTAACTTTTTTTAAAATAAGCATCACACTCTGCTTATAAATTCTTGTAATTTTTAAAACTCAGTATTTGAAACAGACTTTTTCATCAAAACTAAAGATATTTGGAGCTTTAGTCAATTTATTTTCCAATATTTAAACTCATTTGTTTCTAAATTGACATTTTATATATAATAATTCAGTACCTATGATTATATCATATTTTGTAGATTTAGTATCTCGGATAACGAACTATACTATTATAAAAACTATATTGAATATTTATATTACAATTTAGACTATATTTTTACAGTTTTGTAACTTCTTTATTGCTCTTATAATATAACGTTTACCACATGTCATACTTTGGCATAGATTAGATTTTAAAGTGCTAAATACTAAGTGGTGTCAAATCATTATAAAAACATCTTATAAAGTGATATAAGATGAGTTTTTAAAATACAACTTTTTGCTTTTGGTTTTTATGATTTAAAAAATTAAACAATGGAAAGTGATGCTAGTTTAAGTTGGGTTTATAACTTATTTAACCATAGGATGTATACCCATTCTAAAGATGATCGATTTGATGTTGCGATAAAAAAGGATTATGATTATATCACGTATATGTATCGAGTCTTCCAAAAAGACGATTTCAAGAAAGTTCCCCGCTCTATATTTCTAAATAGCATAATATTAAAAAGTAATAATAACATGTCTCCATAAAAACAAAAGTGTTAAATTTCATAGTTTCAATTTACTATTTATTTGAAGAAAAAGGTCTCTATCCCCTTTTATTGCTCTATTTAAAGTATGATATTGCAAAAAAGTTACACGCAAGGTTGGATACACTTATGATTGAATTGAGTACTTTTAAATCTATATTTTTAATAGAAGGGTTGAATCCTCAATCTGAACTACACTTTACTCACTTATTGGAGGTAATATAAAATTATATAACCAAAAAATAAAATAAAATAAAATCGTTAGCATTATGAAAATCATTTCAGAAAAGTGAATGATGACTATTTACCAATTATGCTCAATAGACTAAACAATAATCAAATTATTAAGTTGTCTCATAGCTTTAGTTATCCTTATAAATATGTATGATATTATGTAAAGATATAATTAAATTAGAGTTTAAATACCTTAATGCCAAGAACCTCGGAGCTTTATTAAATAAACTACTTTTATAGTTGTATGGGGATATATTTTTTTGTTTAATAGTTTTACTAACAATCTTTCCACTCAAATAGTGCTTAAAATGACAAACTGATGAAACCAAAAAAACATTCCCATGTTTTTCTGAATATCTTAAGCCCTTATGGACAAATGGTTTATTTAATACAAAGGAAAAAAGGAAAAAAGTTGAGTGATTATTCAGGTGAGCCTTTTTGCTTTTGAATTATAGTTAAGTCTTGAAGTGGTTAAACAAGTAGCAGCTGGCCACACAATAAGCTGCTTAACAAAAAGATTAAGCTATAACTATATATTAAATTTAGTCTATTTGTAAATATTAGTTTCTTTTGTTTTTTACAAAGCGTTTATAACAATCAATTATTGTCAATCATTATTGAACATAGCTTTTGCTTTCAAAAACTTCTTTATCTTTTGAATACTTTATAAAACAATATAAGAAATAAAGTTTAAAAAAGTTTAATTTTTTTTACTAATTTAAATAAACTATATTTGATTATAATATTCTGATAGCAAATTTAATATTCATAAAGTTTTGTTCTAATACAAAGTTTATTAAATATGATTAAAATTTATTTGTTAATACTGCGAAATACCACCTTGTCAGCTCTAGGATTGACTATAATATAAGAATTACTTAAGTTATTGTGTTCTCGAGTTCAGGCACAAGCAACCCCAAGCTCTTGTTTTGATTTGCTATGAGAATTTTTGTCATGTAATTCCGAAGAACATTATCTTGCTGTCTTGACAGCCATACTTGTTAAAGTATAAATGAGATTTTAGAACATGATAACTCAAGGCTTTTAGTTGAACTATTCTCTGATATTGTACCTTTAATAAAGCCACTAAATCTTTCTGATAGTGTTTCACATATATTTTATAGTAGTATTGTCTATTCTATTTGTCTTACATAGTCCGTAGCCTATTACGTCCTATTGTTCATAATTCGAGTCTATCTTAGTCACATAACTAAGACCTTTCGGTTTACAGCATAGGCAACCAAGCAATAACTGCTTTCGACTCCAATCACTGAGTACCAGATTTCACACCTAATACTTGAATTTATAAGTTATAAAAGTTAATGCTTAGTAAAAAAGCTATAAAAGTTTTTAAATTAGCTGTTTATAGTAAAAAATCATAACTAACAATGTGCTTTATATAACACTTTAATATCAAATATTAAAAAAACTTTTTGTAATGACTTTTCTTTTTAACTTTTATTATGTATAATTTTAATAAACTTATTTTATTTTTTAATTATATTATTTTTTATCAATTTTTTATATGATTTACTTATTGTATATTATTCTTTTATTTATAACTTTGTTAAGTATTAAAATTAAAATTAAAATTCTTTAATTTGTTATAAATAGTTAGCTAAAATTTTTTACTCATTTTTTATTAAATGGGAATGTTTCTTTGACCACTACTTTCTTCATTTTTTAAGCGCTATTTGAGTGGAAAAACTACTAAAACCAAAAAAATACCCTTATATGTTATCAAAATTTTGAAAATTTAACTAAAAAATAACAATAAATGGGAATGTTTTTTTTGACTTCACAATTTTTTCCATTTTTAAGCGCTATTTAAGCGGAAAATTTGTTAGTAAAATCCTTAAACATAAAAATACATCCCCAAATAGAAATAATGAAAGTCAAGCAGTATTTATGTTCTATTTAATAATTTAATAATTTAAAAACTTATCTTTAAATAAAATATAAAACTCTAATGATTTTAAGCACAAAATAAAAATATCAATTAATACTTATAAAAGTCAATATTAAATAACTAGTAAAAAACAGTTTTTTTTTAACTGGTTCTAAATTAGAAAGCTCTAGTTTATATAATCAAAATAAACTTAAACCAGTAAAGCTAGCATATGCGGATGTATTTTTATGTTTAAGAATTTTACTAACAATTTTTCCACTTAAATAGTGCTTAAAAAATGGAAAAAACAATGAAGCCAAGAAAAGCACCTTCATATAATAAACTATATAAAATAAATAATATTATAGAATTTAGTGATTTTATTAAAAAGCATACCATTAAGGAACAATTTAGTTAAAAGCCTTAAATTACTATATTAAGGAATTTCTTTATATTTTAACTAGGTGGCTATATATAAGAAATACAATAATAATCGTTTTTTATTATAGCTGTCAAATATAGACATTAAAGTATAAAGATATTTTTTACAATTAAGTGGTAAAAACTTTTATGACAAATTTTAATAAAAAAACTTTGAATTGATTGTACTTGAATTCAAAATGTAATAATTTTCAGTTGTAAAATCATTTAAAACTAAATTTACTATATAAGTTATAGTTAAATTATTTATAAAGCTGTTAATACAATAGTTTATATATTAAAATAGTTAAAAATTTTTATTATTATTATCTAATATAAAAACTAATTCTTTATTAATTAATAAAATTAATACTTAAAGATATTGCTTAATTTAATAATGAGTAACAGTTATTATTAAATTAATTATATGGGGTTGTCCAAATTGGTTTCAGAATTTACTTAGAAGTGTGAAATCTGGTGCTTAGGGTTTGGAGTCAAGAATAGCTATTGCTGGGTTGACTACATTATAAGTCGAAAGGTCTTAGTTTATGTGACTAAGATAGACTTGGATTATGAGAAATAGCACGTAATAGGTTACAAGCTATATAAGACAAATAGAATAGATAATATTAATGTAAAATCTACGAAAAATACTATTAAGAAAACTTAGTGGCTTTATTAAATGTTCGAGATATCAGTAAATAATTCAGTTAAGAAGCCTCGAACTATTATACTCTGTAAACTCTTTTATACTCTGAAAAGTATAAATATCAAAATGAAAAGATAATATTCTTTTGGATGGAACTAGAAATTCTCATAACAAATCAAAATAATTAACCATGGGACTGACGAAGCGATGTTTCACAAGATGAGCAAATTGAAACTATTATACGGGGATGTATTTCTGTATTTAAGAATTTTACTAACAATTTTTCCACCCAAATAACGCTTAAAAGATGGAAAAAATAATGAAGCCAAAAAAAACAGCCCCATACAATATTTACTAAATGATTCAACTATTTCATCAAGATTTAATAAAAAAATAATGATAGTAAATATTCATCAGATAATATATATGGGGATGATTTTTTTGATTTCATTACTTTTTCCACCTTTTAAGCGCTATTTAAGCGGAAGATTTGTTAGTAAAATTCTTAACCACAAAAATACATCCCCATATATTAAATAAAAGTAGAAGAATGATATACAGTAAATATTTTAATGATTTAAAAGATAAAGTAGTAGCTAGGTCAGTATTTCTTAAATATATAGCAAATAATTTCAAAAATGCAGCAAGAAAAACGGATCTATGTAATATATGTGCCCAGTATACAGTTAGAAAAAAGTTATTTGAAAACAAAATAGAGATAGAAGAAGTTTCTAATGAAGAAGAAAAATTATGCAAATTACATAAATTCTGTGTTGATACTTAAAAAAACACATTTAATGAAACTATTGAAAAATTAAATAATAGAAGTTGTATAAGAATTTTAGATTTTAAACAAAATATGGAAATAGCAACAAAACCAGGTTCAATAAATTTAGGTTATTATAATAAACAAGCTATATCAGTATTCAGTTTTGGTGTTTTATATCTAAAAGATGATAAAACAACAGGCAAAGTTTACTTTGATTATCTATCTGAAATATTAAATCATGATTCAGCATATGAGAGTGTTTTTTTTGACTTCATTGTTTTTTCCATTTTTTAAGCATTATTTAAGCGGAAGATTTGTTAGTAAAATTCTTAAACACAAAAATACATCTCCATATGTACGAGATTGTTTAATCGATTTAATCTCTACAAAGCTTTTATTTAAAAAGTTTACAAAAACTAATATATGAGTAGATACAGGAAATCATTTTAAATCCCAGAAGTTCCTGCATTATATGTTTAAAAAATTCATAAAATAAATAATAGTTTAAATATTGATCTTAGTTCTTTTTCTGAGCATCATGGAAAAAGTATAGTTGATAGATATTTTGGAAATCTTTCAAAATGGAAAAGTAGTTTTGAAGCACTAGGTAAAATAGAAGATATTGATCAATTAATTTCAAGATTTGAGGCTTTTATTTGCGAGCATAATAAAATTAATAACTCGACTGTTAATAATGGGAAAACAGATATAATTTTTAAAAAGTATAAAAGAAACAAAAATACAAAAAGAATAATAGAGATGCAGGGCATTAAGAAGTATTTACACTTTATTAAACATAACAATAAACTACATTGTTATCCAGTATCTGATACATCAAAAAAAAGCGATATAGTCCCAATTAGAGTTATAGAGTCTGTAGAAAATAGAAAAATTAAAAGATCGATCCCAGCTTACCTTACGAAGATAACAGAGAATTTCAAAATTTCGATATGTACTAAGCAAGTAAGTAGTTTGTTAAATGATAGAAATAGATTGTTAAATGTTAAGATTACTTAAGTTATTAATAGCTAAGTTAATAAATAGTCAAAAAACAAGTAACTGCAATAATATGTAAAAACTATCATTACTTGTACTATATAGGGATGGTTAATTATAGTTTTCGGGCTAACCATTCCCTCCCATGCAGCTATTTATTAACTTGGCAATATATTAATAATGTAATTATAACATTAAAATAGTTTATTTATTTGATAACAAATCTACAATGTTGGTTATAAAGCAGTTGATAATAAATATTTCTCAATAAAGTTTTATAAGAACATGTATTTAAGATCTAGTAGAAATTCAGCTAACTTACAGTATAAACTGTAATAGAATGATTTAGAACTGTGTCTGCGTACTTTTGTTTTGATAAAAAATTTATTTTTAGAATTTTAAGCAAGTTTTAAAATACAAATTTTTAAAAAATTGGACAATAATGAAACTAATTCAGACAACCCCATATTATAAAAATAATTATTATAGCTTTGAAGCTAATTATTGTTTTTTATAGCTAACGTTATGTTTTATATCTTTAATTATAACAATCAATTATATTAAAAATCTAACTATACAACTAAATTTAATTTGTTTTATTAATTTTATTGGTTGTACTTAGTTTAAAAATGATTGATAATAAAACTATTAGTAAAATTTTATTTTATTTTTATTTTAAATAATGAATAAGCTACCTTTAAAATATTATATATATAATATTACTAACCTTCCTACTAAAATTAGTGATACTGAGCTTAATGAAGTTTTAATAAAATATGGCAAAATTGATAAGCTAACAATTAAAAAAAATAAAGACTTATTTGATTTTATAACAGCAGAAGTTGTGTTTAACCCATTTAAAGATGATTTTTTAACCCAGAGTATTTATATTAGAGATTATAAATTAAATATACAATTAAAAAACAAAATGAATAATCAGCTGTGTAGACGTCAGGTTTTTCCAATAAATAAGATACAGCTGGGTAACTTTACTGACGGAATTTTTGACTTGGAGTGGGATATAAATTTAAGCAAAGAAAATGGGATTTCGACTAATTCAAAGTTTATAGTCCACTTTATTCATACTGAATTTATTATCTTTTTCAACTATCAAAATAACGAATATAAAGCAATCATCAGTTTTCAAGATGTAAGAGAAAAGCTGATACTTCAAGAGAACGGCAGTTCTGTTTCATTAGTTATCAATTTAAATCGACCCCCTAAGTTTTGGATCAAAGAAAAATCAACAGAGCAACAAAGTGGCTTGTGGGAAAGGAATAGATATCAAAAAAGGATTATAGCTATTTATACAGAAGAAGATAAAGAACATTTTTTAGACGAAAGCCCTTTTGACGTGTCCTATAATTACTGTAAAAAAATAGGGTATTGGTTATCTTGGCGTTTCAAATTTCGTTTTGGGTTTTCTTATGACAAAAGAGTTTTTGAGAGGGTATTGAGAGATTTATCTAAATATAATTTAATTGAACAACCATTCAACTATCAAAAATATGAAGTCCATAAGAGCAATACATCAGCGGATAAGATAAATAGTAATTGCATACTACCTTTTGACTTAAGTTATTCAGTCGAAAGTATCATTTCTCTTAATTTAACGTCTCGCAAATGTATTACAGAAGATTTTATTAATTTGTTAAAGGATAAGAACTCAAAGCGTAGGACTATCAACCAAGGATTTGAGAGGTTATGTTCTGAAGGGAAGTTTGTTTCAGATTTATATGAATATTTCTATAAACATATAACATCAAAGTCTTTAATAAAAGGGCTATGCTTTCAGCCATCACACTCTGTTTTAGTAAGGAAAGTAGCTATAACACCTACTAAAATTTACCTTTTACCAGCAACCCTTGAGATGACAAATCGGGTTATTCGACAGTATTCAAGTGTAAAAGATAGGTTTTTAAGAGTTGTTTTCTGTGATGAGAATATGAGACCATTAGGAGCGAATAAAGAAACTAACCATGATATATTGATCCGATTCTTTTGTATACTTAGGTATGGACTAAAAATAAGTGACCGTAGATATCGTCTGTTAGCTTTTTCTTCAAGTCAATTAAGGGAGCATGGATGTTGGTTCTTTTCAGATACTGAGGATATTACAGTTGAAGCAATACATCAGTGGATGGGTGATTTTAGTAGTATACATAATGTTGCAAAGTATGCTGCACGTATGGGACAATGTTTTTCTAGCTCTAAAGACGGAGCTGAGCTTGAAAATTATAATGTTACTGAGATACCTGATATCAAGAGGAATGGTTGGACCTTTTCGGATGGGGTTGGTAAAATATCGAGCGAATTACTGAAAAAAATTGACGGAAAATTGGATCTTCCCAATCCACCTAGTGCCATACAATTCCGGATGGGTGGCTATAAAGGAGTTGTTACCCTATCACCAGAGCTTGAAGGTGAACAACTTTGTTTAAGGCCCAGTCAAAAAAAGTTTGAGTCTAACCATTTAGTACTTGAAGTAATACGAATAGCAAATTATCGCTGTGCACATTTAAACCGACAGGTTATTATACTCTTGACTGCCCTAGGTATCGAAGACTCTGTTTTTATAGAGTTACAAAATGAAATGGTACAAGAATTATCAAAAATGAAGCAATCTCTCAATAAAGCTATTTCCGTACTAGCAAACCATACCGATGAATATGGAGTTGCGAAATCTTTGATTAAGCTTATTCAAGCTAATTTATTTCATTCAAAAGATAACTATATTAGAAATATGCTTGATCTCGTTTACATTTATGTCTTAACAAATTTAAAAAATAAAGCAAGAATTCAGGTACCAAAAGGGGCCCTTTTAATTGGGGTTATGGATGAATATGGTGTCTTAAATGAAGGTGAAATCTTTGTTCAATGTTCCAATTCAGAAAACTTGAATGATTTCAAAATAGTTACAGGTGAGTGTATTGTAACTAGAAATCCATGCTTTCATCCAGGTGATGTCCGAGTGGTCACTGCAGTTGATAAAAAAGAATTAAAGCATTTAGTGAATGTAGTAGTATTTCCATCCACAGGATATAGAGATATACCCTCCCAATGTAGTGGCGGAGATCTCGATGGCGATGAATTTATAGTAATATGGGATCCAAGACTTATACCAAGCCTAAAAAATGAGCGACCAATGAGTCACTTACCAGCCAAACCTAAGTTTCTTGAAAAAATAGAAACGCTTGATATATGCATATTTTTTATCAATTATATTTTAAACGATAATCTTGGCGCCATTGCCAATTCCCATTTAGCCTTATCCGATGCACGTCATAATGGTGTTTATGATACTGATTGTTTAACCTTAGCACAACGTCACTCTAGGGCTGTTGATTTTCCAAAAACGGGTATACCAGCTGATTTAGAAAATGAACTAAGAGCTAAAGAGTTTCCCGATTTTATGCAAAAGGAAGATAAGCCAATGTATACATCTAAAAAACTGTTAGGAAAGCTATATCGATCGTTAACATTCGGTTCTTTTTCACCAACTAATTCGTTTGATTTAAACCCTATTTTAAGAGTTGAAGGATATGAAACATATATTGCAAGCGCCATTCGTAATAAAGCAGCCTATGATTCAGCAATTGAAAATTTAATGCTTCAACATGGTATCAATAATGAGTTAGAAGTTGTTTCTGGGTATATACTAAACCATCGAGAGATGGGCAAAAAAAGATCGTATCGAGTAAGGGTCAACTTAATGGAAGCTATGGAAGATATTAAAAAAGATTTTCGAACTATTTTTTTTGAAAAATTGAAGGTCAAAGGACAAAATGAAGTAAGAGGCAAAAATATAATAGAAAGTTACAAAAAAGCATCAGCTTGGTATTTTGTTAGTTATGATAAAGGATTTAATAGGGACATGCAATCCAATTTTAATACTTTTTGTTGGGTTATTTATGATGTACTTTGTGAAATTGTTGAATCAAAAAGAGAAAAGTTAGCTACTTTTACTAACTTCCAATTTAACAATAAGGTAATCGAAAAACGGACAGAAGTAAATGATAAACCAGATAAGGGAAACTATTCTATCATCAATGAGTTTATGGACAATAAAAACCTGATGGAAGAAAGAATAGCGTATAACACATTGGGTGATAGGTTAACCACACTCAAGATTGGGGATGGGATTATTTAAAGTCTATATATATTATATTTGAGATAATATTTGAAATTTATTAATGGCTAAAAGAGCAATCTAATTGTACAAAGAATTTTATTTTGTATTGAGAATTATTTATCTAACCTCGTTATTCTATTTATTTTTATTAAAAGTTCAAGTTTATAATTATTTATTGTGATAATAACATACTATTTAATAGTTCTAAATATGTTCATGGTTATTGTTATCTTTATCCTATATTCTCATCTTCTATATAAAACATTGTTATAGTTTTTATAAAACACTTTGGTATGCTCTTCTATATATGCTTTAAAATCTAATCGGATACTATCAATTTGATAGAAATGAATTACACTAAAGCATTTAGTGTTTAAAAAAATTAATGTATACAAAATATGATAGATCAACTCAAAGCTTTTGATCATTATTTAATTGTTTTTTCTCCCTTATATTTATATCAAATTATATTATTATAATCTTTTTTGATTTTGTGTATTTGGTTTCTTACTTCCACTGCATTTTTCATTCTCTTTTTTAAGGGTCCAAAAATGTTGGTCTAGGTTTACAAACTACAAAAAAACTTTCTTCTCTTAACATGTATTTCGAAGCAATCAATAAGAGCGCTGCTGTCCAACAAAATGAAGAAAAAAAAGCAAATGAAATTAAAGACAAAGTAAGTTGAAACTAAATTTATTGAAAGTTAGTACATGGATATAAATCAATCATATTTTATAGGTAAAAGAGTTACGAAAGGAATATATAGAGTCACTTGAAAATATACAAAAAAAAGAATATTTAAAAGCAAAAATTAAGTTGTTAAATTTGGTGGATGAATTTGAAAATGGAGCAGTAAGTAAAAGACTTGGTCAACTATTGGAATCAAAGGTAAATGGGTAATTAATTTGTTAGATTATTTATTTAAATATATTAAGGAGGAAGAGATGGAAGATTTATTTGCCAAAGAAATCCAACAGCTTTTAAAATTTAGCTACCAAAATTTAGCTTTTTTATATGAGCAAGAAGTCCTAAATTCGGAAGGTAAAAGTAATCAATTGGAGCTCAATCAGAAGATTTTGATGCATTATAAAAAGGTGAGTTGTTGTCGTAAACTATAAAAAATGGTTAAATAAAACAAAAATCATAGGCAGCAGAGTATGGGCTTGATATCCAATTAATAATAAAAATAGGCAATGCATTAAAAGCTCAAGGCTTACTAAATCAAGCGAAATTCTATTTTGAAATGGGATTAAATAATGAGCTATATTCAACAGAAGAATTTATTAATATTTTAAAACAACCAGCAAAGTGGGATTGTTTAACAAAACTTATCGAGGTTAGTCGTGTTTTTCTGAGTTTTTGTTAAATAGTATAGTTATTTTTTTAGGTTTTATATGAAATTAAAGACTTTCAGTCTTGTAATGCTTGGTTGGAAATGGCTTTTCAAGTTTATCCTTTTTTTAAAAGAGGAAAAGAGTTGGTTTTATTGATGGAAAATAGTGTCAAATTGGATAATGTTGGGTAAGTTATTTTATATTTTATATTTTACATTTTAATACCTAATATTTTTAGAATAAATAAAAGTAAAACAGAAGAAATAGAGGAAAAAGAGATTCAAGAGTTACATATAAAAGAAGCAAGTATTGAATTAATTGGAAACTTACTTATAAAAACATATCAACAAAATATTCAAAATCAAAAAAATAATCAATATAAGTAAATTTAGTTTGTTTGAGAGAATTATTTTTTAATCTTCTTAGAATAATAACAAAAGAAAGTCCAAGGTTACAAAAACTTAATGACTTGAATAATCCAACACGAAAATCAAGTACAACCTCAATATTGATTGATTTGACGGAAGATGAAGATATGGATATTGAATTGAATGCACCTATGACACGCAACGCAAGTAAAAGAGTCTTAGAAAAATATAATAAAAATGAAAAAAAACGATTTAAAGGAGAATTTTTTTCTATTAATGTTAATAAACATATAAATAGAATATTTGAACAAGTTCAATTAAATAATCAAGATTATGATAAATATCATACTCCATTAATTGAATTGTCTAATTCTATTGATGAGTTTGGTGATGTATTGGCTTGTCTATTGGCTATTTTTACTAATCAAAAAGAGGGGCTTGAAATTAATTTAGATTCTATAAGTGAATGGAAAGAGTAATTCATATACTAATTATTATAATTATAAATAATTTGTTTTTAATTAGTAAGTTTGAAGATTTGTGTCATATAAAAGGAGAAAAAAATATTTTGAATGAATGTTCTGATATTAACAATAATGAAAAAGAAGAATTATATGAATTTATTCAAGAACGAAATAATCTAAATTTATCGATTTATGATTGGATATTAGATTACTTATTAATTTTACTTGGTATTTCAAATCAATATTCATCGTTCTATTTTAATTATTATTACAACATCTCATCTAAAATTATTTTGTGTGATTTAATTTTATATTTTAGTTCATCTATTTATGATTTTATTTCAACTTGTTTTGAAAAAGAGAATTATACTGAGGTAGTTATTAATTTATTTTATATATATAACAATAACATATTTAATATTTAATATTTATTAGATATGTTTTAATATTTGTGAAATTTTATTAAGTATTCAACAAAATTATAATGAATATGAAAATCAAATGCAATTAAGTAAAGGATTAATGATCGATGATATACTTGAATTTTGGTTGATGCACTTGGATATTAAAATGGAGCTTAATGATAATTTAAATTCAAATACTTTAGTAAGGTAAATCATTAATGTAATAGAATAAATAAAAACAAATAAATAATATTAAAATAAATAGATATTGGTGGTTAAAATCATGGTTATTTCATTATAATAAAGAACCAACTAAAGAATTACAAGCAATTAAAAAAATAATTCAACTTAAAGAATCGGATTTAAATAATACAATAAAAATAAAGGATTTTATAAATAAGTAATAATCTTTATTAATAATATAATATAATATAATTAATTGATTTTAATTAGTATAAAATCAGATGTTAATATGGATCAACTTAAAGAAAGAATAAATAATATAAAGAGAAACATCAATTTAAAGTTAATAGAAGATGGAGAATTATCAGGTGATAAGATAGGAATTTATTATTTACAAGTTTTAAATCAATTAAAACAATTTCATGAATTAAGTTTATTTAAAAAAAAAATAAATTTATTAGTAATGATATTGATTTATTAAAAGAATATGGTAATTTACCTGAATTATTATTAAAAGTAAGATCATTATTTATATTATATTATATTATTTATTTTATTCATTAATTGACAAATTAAATTAGATGTATGATTTAAAAATATTTGAACAAAATAATAGTTTGATGGACAAAAACAATTCAACTCACGAAAGTTCCATATTTTTTAGTTGTTATATTGGAATTGAAATTGAAGTTTATAATTTACTTGAATTGGCATTTAGAAATTCCAAATATATTAAAATTAAAAAAGAAAACGATAAAAAAGAAAACATACAATTCAAACAAAATAAAAAAGATGAGAATGATAATAACAATGAAATAATAGTACAAGAAATTTTATTAATTTTAGATAAAGTAAATTTTAACTATTAAATTAATTTAATACAAATTAATTTTTATTTTTACTTTTTTTAGATAAATAAATATATTACAAAAATAGCAACAATATTTGAAAATAATCAATTCAGCGCTAAATTATTAAAAACATATTTACTTTCAGATCAATTAATTAAAATAGCTTCCATGATATTATTAATTAATTATATGTCATGTACCTTTATGTTACATTTTGACAATGAAATATTTTTACAAAAAGACAACCAAATAATTAAATCTTTTTTAGTTAAAGCTTGGCAATTTACAGCTTATTCATTAATTTTATTCAATAATAATAATAATAATCAACAATTAAATGAAACTGAAGTTGTCAATAATCCCAATTCCATCGATGTTATTAATCAAACTATGGATCTTTTATTAGATGTTCATGGAGAAATTGGTAATAAATATTTATGTGATGAAGAAAATGGTAATTGATTGATTTATATTTAATAATAATTTAGTGTTAATTTAATATTAATTTAGGATTATTTCCAAAATTATGTTTGTTATTTATGGAATTATCTAAAGGATCTTTTGAAGACGAAAAACATCAATGTTATTATTGTTTATTTCATTTTCCAATTAGCGTAAATATTATTATTATTGTTATATTAATTTAATTAATTATTATTTTATATTAGACAAATTCATTATATAAACAAGAACATTCAAAAACACCATTATCGTTGGATATGAAATCAGCACTGGATGTATTTAATATTGTTTGGAATTTAATTGAAAATAAAGTAAGCAAAGGATTTCAAACGATTCGTGACCATCGAAGTATTTTGGATAATTTAAAAGATTTTATTAACCTTCCTAATTTCAATAAACATGGTACATTAATTAATTAATCTGATATTTAATATTAATTGATACTGTTTTAATTAGGTGATATTGCTTATAATAAAAGTATAATTGAAGCATATTTTGATAAACATCTTGATTTATTTAATAATAAATCATTTACTAATAAAAATGATATTTTACTTTGTCATGGTACCTTAGGAAATACTTGTTTTATATTACCAGGTAAATATCATTACTATTTAATAATAATGACAATTACAATAATAAATATTACATTTGAATTATAGAAATTTATTCTAAATTATATTTTGCACTTGGAAGAATTCAATTTTATCAATATAAAATGAAATTTAAGCAAAGTGCTGTTATTGAAGAAGCAGAATGGGAACAAACTATTGATTTATTCATGGTAACTAATTAAAATTAAAATAACAACATTGATAATTAATAATAATCAAATAGAAACATTTATTAATATGTCCAAAAAGTATTGAATGTTGGTATTATCTTGGTTTATCTTATTTTGAATTAGCAGGTGGTTTAGTTTCGAGAACAGCAACTAATATCAAATTTAATGGTATAAAACTTGGAACTCTTTATAAAGTAAATAGTGATATATTGTTCTTGTTTAATATCATTTATTTATTAATATTTAATAGAAATCATTAGCTTGTTTTTCTCAAGTAGCTAATTTATTAAATAAATATAAAGTAAGTGAAACAAACCCAATGTTATCCAAAGTGCACTTTTTTAATGAGTTTGGTAATGCATTATACTGCTCTGCTGGTTATCCAATGAACATGTTACCATTTACATTATACGAAAAGGAAGTAGTTAAATTGATAGAACCCAAAGATAATGACTTTTTAGAGAATGAAGTCAATTTTAAAGTAACTAAAATTGAAGTACCAACTAAATCACAAGTTTATAAATTAGCGGAGGTTTTATTTAAAGCAGCTTGTTCGTTTGAAAAACCAAATTGGCAGTAAAGTTTATTTTATTTTTATTAGAAATTAATTTGTTAATTTTATTTAGTACTTTGATGATGATTGCAAAATGTAATCATAAACTCAAGTCCCCAATCAAAGTAATTAATTTAATATTTTAAATATTTGATATTCTTATTTTATTTAGAAAGTACTTGGTATTGTTATTAATTCTATTAAACACTCAACAAACATTCGACATCATGATTTTATCGTTGAACCCTATTATTTACTATTAAGTTTAGCTTATAAATATTTGAAAAATAAACGAATAGATGTAAGTTTATATTATTAATTAAATTAAATTAAATTAAATTATTATTATTAGGAATCTATATTATATTCATATTTATCTAAAGGGTTTGAAAAATTAAATGATATTGAAGAAATACGAAATCTCAATAATATTAATCGGGAAATATTAATTGATACTATATTAAAATGGTTACATAAACTTAAAGCATTAGATAAAAAAAAATGGCAACATAAATTATTTTATTTAGAAGCAAGAATCTTATATTTTGAAAAAGGAGATACTAAAGGAGCTATGGATGAAATGGAAAATATAGTTAGAATTAACACTTCACCTCATATGTTTTTAGGTATTTGGAAACCAGAATTTGAAAGGTAATAAATAATAATAATAATAATAAATTAATTTATCTTTTTTTATTTAGACATGGAAAACATTTTGTTTATGTGGCTAACTATATTAAATTTATGTATGAATTAACTATTAAATTGCCACAAGAAGATTTGATGTATAAATTATTGAAAAGATTATCAAGAGTGGAAATTTCAGTTTATGATTTTGAAAAAACATGGAAAATGGGACAAAGTTATTATATTAGTAAAAAATTAGTTATTATAGTCAATATTTTATATAATTAATTAATATTCTTATTAGATTGTACGAAAACGAATCTTTCAAAGACAATCGAATATTACATCACTTACCATTAGTATTGATTTGTTTCTTAAATTAGTTAGTCCAATTGAACAAAAAGTAATTCAACTGCATAAACTCAACTATAATAATGAATTTAGTTATCAAAAAGAAATTCAACAAATGGTTAAAGAATATCAACAGAGCTTTGAATTATATAAATTAATTAATAATATTAAACCAATGGACAGCTTTGAAACTTTAGTTATTGATTTATATACTAATATATTAGAAGAATTTGGTTTTTTTGAAGAGTTATCAGATTATCAAAAATTAAATAGTAATTTTTTATTTAATATTATTATAACTTGTTAAATTGATATTAATATATAATATTTAGAAAATCAAATGGTGGATTTAACAAAACTTAATGTGAAATTAGATAAATTCAAAATTTTGAAACAAATGGAAAAATTTAATAAGGAATTAACTATTATTTCAAAAGTAAATTAAATTAAATTAAATTAAATTTAAATTTATTTTTTTGAATATTTTTTTATTTAGACTAATGCTCTTCATTCCCTTTCTCAATTATAATTTATCTATTGAAATTTTATTAAATAATTGTTATAATAATTATTTATTATTTCATTCATTATTTATTCATTTATAAATTTCTTTTTTATTTTAAATAATACTGTATATTATTATCTATTAAATACATATATATAATTAATATTATAAAGTAATAAAAATAAACTAAATATTTTATTAAAAAAGCAGTTTCAATCCTTTAAAAAAATTAAAGATCAGAACGAACTCCAAATCCAGGGCCAGTAGGTTCTTCTTTAAGAGAAGATAGACCCACGATAGGTTCACAAGTTTTACGACCTGAAATTGGGCCTGGAGTAACTTTCTTACCACTTTTAATATCTTCTAATATTTTAATAGTAGCTTCTGGGGTAAGATCCTCCTATTTAAAATAAAATAATATAAAAAAATAGATTAAATTTAGAAATAGATTAAAAATAAAACTTACAAAATAATCATCATTAATAGCCAAAACAGGAGCATTAACACAAGCACCAGCACATTCCACTTCCACTAAAGTAAATAAATTGTCTTTAGTTGTTTCCCCCATTTTAATACCCAAATGTTTTTTAATAGCATCTACAATTTTATCCGATCCACAAAGTTGACATGGAGTAGTTGTACAAACTTGAAGGAAATATTTACCCACTGGATCTCTTTGAAATTAAAATTTATCAGTATTAATAATATTAAAAAGTTAAATCAAAATTTCAATATTTACCTATTAAACATTGTATAGAAAGTAGCTACTTCATACACACGCATGGTGGCATTTCTAATAAACGTGCTACTTCATTCATAACCGAAATAGAAGTAAAACCTAATTG